>CM041778.1:365638845-365855611 GCA_023374045.1 Limonium bicolor
ATTTTTTGTTTACAGAAAGAGACCAGAAGAGCTGAAGAGGGATATAAATTGATGAAACGAAAGCAAGGGATTGAGATTGAGCGTGTACATGGGATTTTCTCATCTTCTTCTTCACTCCGTCATCGCCGATTAATTTGACCACGGTAGTCGGAAGCAGACTTATTGACACGGTCGACTGTAAACATGAAAGAAAATGGCTGACGAGTGGGTTAGGCTGCGTGTTTCTTTCACAATCCCGGGCTCGCTTTGGGGTGAGGAGTATATGGTCTCCAACAAGAACATTCAAGCGTACACATTACACAATAGTGCAAGGCAGAATTCCAATTTTATTGGAAAGGACGGAGAAGGGAGAAGAGGTTGCATCATCCATACTCAAGGTGAAAATGACATAAAGTTCCATAGATTATACTTCGTATTCTTTTGAGAAAAAAAAACTATTATGTCTGGACAAAATTATATATTTTCGGGGATAATATAAAAAATTAATGAAAAATATTTTGAAATTTAGAAAATATTAAGTAAAAAAGAGAGTTTCTTAAATAATTAAATAATATCTTTTATTAACATGACACATAAAAAATTGTCTATAATTATGAATATCATGTACCCTTGCACAACTCCCTCACAGATTAAAGAAGGAACGCTACTGAGAGTAGCGTCTCATAATAATCGACCTTCATAAACTGGTGTGTGAACGGGGCTAATAAAAGTCCTCAAAAAGAACAAGAGATCACAAATAATTATCCACCGTGTCAAAAAAAAATCAAGGGAATGTTATATAAGTCATATGAAATTACCAAGTTACGAGAAGCTACAAATAATTCAAATTACCTAAATTAGTAAAATTTATATAATACTGTAGAAACTTCTTTATAATTATACTCAATTTTCAAATATGGAAACTCCGTGAACCAAAAATAATAGTAAGGGTTGTATTATAATGGAATTTTCTTAAGTAGGTTTAGAATATTCATCATCTCATCATCCTCTATGGTTAATGAATATAGGATCAGCAAAGTTTAAACCTAATATGGTGATGTTTCTTTATGGTTACATCAAGCATAAAGACCGATGACGGGTTACTATAGAGCTGGTCACTGGTGTAGGCGAGACTAAGACCGGTTAAAATTAGGTCTAGCAAATTTCATTTCCTCTCTACGACAGCTACTGCTAAGATTTTAATACACCACTGTTTGATGGAAATTTCACTTTCTCCTCTACCTCCTTCTTTATCTCTTGCCTGAGGTTGTTGATATCCTACAATAACAGTCCCGGTTCTACAATCCCCTCCTTTTGATAAACAACAGTTCTTGTAGTGAGGAAATTTTTTCTAGGAATTGTGTGTGAAATAGTCACATATTGAGAAGTTAAACAGGGATCATACCGATCTACCATTAAGAATAACCGGAATTCTGCACTTGGAATGTATGGTCTGAAATTTTTCATCTAATGTGGTTGTGTAGGTGGGGGATACATGATTGATATCCTAAGGGTGAGTATGACAGAAAAAATAGGCATTTCTAAGCTTACAATGAGTTTTTATTGCTCAAAAGGGCGTTTACACGGAGAAGTAGCCGTTAGAAACAAAAAAAAAAGTCATTTTTTGTAACAGGGGCATTTTTATGAAGTTTGCCTTAAGGGCATTTCATGACTTTTCTCAACTTTTTACTGATTTGAGAAAAGTTACTGTTGCACTCAAATTATAGCCGTTGAACAATGAAACGACTGTGTAAGGGAAAATTGTCTCTTTTTGGACATTTGACAAAAAGTTAACGTCTGTCAGCGTAGAGTGACATTTTATGGACTTTTCAGAAAATATAGTGGCATGTTGTGACTTTCTTTTTTTAGAACATTTCATGAATTTGCCAAAAATATAGTAGCATTTCATGAAATTTTTCTTTTTTATTTTGTTGAGTCTTTCTTACCTCCATAAAGACTATATTTCTTAATATAACTTAAGTATTATTTTCTTTACGGGATATAAGAATATAAAATTTAAATATTTTCAGTGATCTAATTATTTTGTAATATTACCATTATCCAAAAATTACATTATGGGTTTTACGAAATTCCATACCCGCCCACAAAGGCTTTAGAAATTAATTTCCTCACTCACCTTTTTACATTTGGCACCTTCGGTCCAAATTGTTTTTCTCTAATTTAACTTCAATTTAGGAGATGCTTAAACTATGTTGGAAGTTGATGCATGAAACTTTCCGGTGGACGAGAATAAAGTGTCATTTTTTTAACATGTGCAAACCCCAAATTTTGTAAGCTCACAAGTGACATGTGAGACCTAATGAAAACACAATCAGAGTAAAAAAAAAAATTGTAGTTTCTGGCACAACTTGGTTTTTTCTAATTTTTGTTCAATTTTAGAGATTCCTAAATGCTATACGTAATTGACAAAACTTTATATGAACAATTTAAAGTGTTATTCTTTGGACCTATACTAAATTCCAAGTTTTATTATCTTACACGTGACTTATGAAACCCAATGAAAATATGTTTAGAGTAAGTTTTCTGGTGTTACCCTGACTTAAAACACTACATGGTACTAACAAGAAAAATGTGAGGTTTTTAAAGTTTACTCTAGTATAATTTTGGATATGACCGCGATGACCTTGTATAACCTAAACACCCATGGCGGAAACTTAACTAGTAAAACTTAGAGTTTACAAGTGAGTTTTTTTTTCATAAGACCATTCAACTTTCACTAAACCAAATGAGGGTACGGTTTAGATCATCCCAAGACATAGCAAGTTGACAAGAGTGATATTGATTATCCCAATAACTCTTGTCTGAAAAAACATCTATTCTTTCGATGCTAATCAGACTGACTAAAGAAAATAAGAGTGTATCAAGCTCTTTCAAACAAAACCTCCTATAACACAAAGAAAGTAGGGAAGATCCCCGATACAGAAAAGGCCTAGAGAGTCGTCTCCCAGCATATATAACAGCCAACCAAGGAAAAGACTTACAAATATTGCTATGGTAGAAGCAACTTAGGGTTCGACAAATTATTAAAGGGAAATTCCATGAAATGCCATTTACCATAAGAAAAAAGATAAAAATACCTATACTAGTTAACAAAGTACTTTTAAAGCTCACAATATGCCCCTAAAAATTCACTAAAATTCATGAAAAATTCAAAATACTATAAAAATATAGATTACTACAAAACATATTTAAAAAATGATAAAAATAAATAAAATTAAATAAAAATATATTAAAATATCATAAAACGATGAAAAAAGTAAATATTTCTTAGATTTTTTTCAAAATTATTTAGTACCGTAAAAAAGAATATAGAGTTTTAAACACAAAATTTATACTAATTTGTACAAGTTACAACCAATATAGTACCATAATTTATACCAATTATTTACCATAAGTTATACCAATTAATTATCATAATTTTTACCATACATTTGTAAATTATTTTTTCTACCCATTTAAATTAATATTCAAATAATTATTTTAATTTTTTAATAAATATTTGTAATTTTTTTAATTTATGTTCTATTTTGAAGATGACTCTATGATATAATATAATTTTTATTTCAAAAAAATAATTTATATTGACAAAAAAAGATAACTAGAAAATATATGGTACAAATTATGGTAATTAATTGGTACTAGTTATGGTGCTTAATTGGTAAAAAAAATTGTACTAGTCATAATTGTTAACATAATTTATACCAATTTTTCTACCAATTAAGCACCATAACTTGTACCAATTAATTACCATAATCAGTACCATACATTTTAAAAATATATTATCAATAAAAATTATTTATTTAAAATAAATTATTTTATATCATAATTCATCTACAAAAAGAATATAAATTAATTTTTTTACAAATATTAACTAAAAATTAAAATAATTTATTTTTAATAAATAATTTAAATCGGTAGAAAATAATTTAAAAATGTATGGTAATCAATTGGTATAAACTATGGTACTATACTGGTCTTACATTGTAGAAAAAATAATGAATAAATTACGTGTTTAAAACTCTATATTCTTTTTTATGGTACTAATAATTTTGAAAAAAATCCAAAAAAAATCTACTTTTTTCTAATGTTTTATGATATTTTAATATTTTTTATTTATTTTAATAATTTTTTAATATTTTTAATAGTTATCTATATTTTTATAGTATTTTGTATTTTTTGTGAATTTTTGTGAATTTTTTAACACTTAGGGACATATTGTGAACTTCAAATGTACTTTGTTAACTAGTAGGGGTATTTTTATCTTTTTTGCTTATGGTCAATGACATAGTGGTATTTCATGGACTTTCACAAAAATATAGTGGCATTTCGTGACTTTCTTTTTGTAGTGGTATTTCATTAATTAGCCAAAAATATAGTGGCATTTCATGAAATTTTGCATTATTAAAATCCAAAAACTAACATGCAACATGAAATCCGCTTTAGATCTGTACCAGCAAAGGTGAATCTGCATCCGATATGAGTTGTGGTGGTCACTGGTGGCTAGAGAAACGAATAGTTATAACGGTGAGTGGTGGAGGCGGTAGAGCTAGGCAACGCTAAGGAGGCGGAGTCTCAGCGGAGCATCGATGGCGGTGCAAAATCCAGACAGTGGAGGCAGATCTGGTGTGATGAAAAACAGGAAGAAGAGGAATGGAAATAGTGGACTAGAGTAGAGAGGATCTGGTGAAAAAAAAGGAGATTGAGGAGGGGGAGGGGGAGACAGAGAATACAAGATCTCCCTCTGTGAATGTCACGAGTGAGGAGCAAAAAAGAGAGTTTCTCTCTCCTTGTATGTGTATGTAGTTGAGTACATTTGATAGAGTTTACAAGTGAGTTGAGTTCAAGTCAAGCTAGAGAGTAGATCGAAATGTTTTGGGTCAAGTTATTGTAAGAATTCGTTAAAAGAAAACTGGAACTTTTATTATTTGCTCCAAGGAGGGAGACTGTAGAAGAATTGGGATATTTGATACAGATAAACATCGAATAGAGTTGGGAAGAAGATATAACCCTAGACTACCGATTATTCTACTGAACCGGACTGGGAATGAACAGGCTATGAATGTCGGTTCTGTTACATGAGAAAAGAAAGAAAAATTACACGCGGGGAAGTCCTAGTTACAAACTAGATATTACAGTCATAATCCTGAATACAGACTACTACAATACCCCCCCCCCCCCCAAAAAAAGTACAATTTTTGTGCTTCTGAAAATTGGCCTTTTGTGTTTGTAATTTGCTTCTCTATTAGCCACGACTTTCCTTTTCCTGATAATCCTTACCTGGTAACGACTTTTTCATTACATCTGCAAGCTGGTGATGACTAGGCACGTACTGAACCTGAATCAAACCTTCCCGCAATTTCTCACGCACAAAATGACAGTCCAATTTAATGGTGGCCACGGGTCCGGTTCCACTGGTTCCGGTTCCTCCGGTTCCGGATCCGAAAATGTGTATTCGTATTCGGAACCAGTCTAGGCGGTTCCGGTTCCGGTTCTGAAATCTGGATTCGCTTCGGATTCGGTCAAAAAACCGGTTCCGGCCGGTTCCAGTTCTGGTTCCAGTTCTGGTCGGTTCCGACCGGTTCCGGAGCGGTTCCGGAAAGATTCGATCGGCTCCAGTTGCTTCGTTTTAGCTCCGATTTGAGATCTGTTTGAGAGCACACGTTGCTCTTTTCATCCACTTTACTCCTAGATAGGTTATTCTTCAAGTTTATAATCTTAAATGTGTAAGAAACAAAGACTTAGGAATTTTTATTGAATTTACAACAAATAAGGAACACAGAGAATTTTATTATATGATTCACTGCCTCATTAAAACCTTATTAGGTAAAAACCCATTGGGAAAACCCTAATAAGGAAAAAGAGTACGGCTACGAAGAGGTTACATGATTTCAATCTGCAAGTCTTAAAAAAAAGATTACATGGAAAGAAAGTAATACTAAGTTACTAATACATTCTAAAATATTACACGGTAACTTCAACCGGTTCCGGGGTGGTTCCGGTTCCGGTTCCCGGTTCCGAATCCGACGACGGTTCCAGGCGGTTCCAAGCGGTTCCGGTTCCGGTTCCGGTTCCGGGCTCCCACCGGTTCCCGGCCAGTTCCGGTTCCAATCGGTTCCGGGTAGAATCGGACCCGATGGCCACCATTAGTCCAATTCTATGTGTTTTGTGCGTTCGTGTGATACAGGATTTTTAGCTATATGTATTGCAGCAAGTTTGTGACAGCTTAGAGGGATAGGTTTGATGTTTTCTAAACCTATTTCAGAGAGTAATCTGCTCAACCAACTTAATTCACTAGTTGTTTGTCTCATGGCTCTATATTCCGCTCCAGCTGAAGTTAAAGAAACAGAAATCTGTTTCTTTGATTTCCGGCTTTGGGGAGAACCACCTAAAAGAATATAGTAGCCTGATATGGATTTCCTTGTGATTGGGCAAGATGCCCAATCTGAATCACAATAGGCTACTAAGTTGTATTCATTTCTGTTATTGAAGAATAAACTGAAACCTGTGGTCCCTTTTATGTATGAGAGGGTATGGTATGCAACTTTCATATGTTCTGTTGTGGGGGATTGTAGAAATTGACTTAAGTATTGTACTGCATAAGCAATGTCAGGCCGTGTGTTTGTCAGGAAATTTAACTTTCATACCAGACATCTGTATACTGTCGGGTTCTCTCGTTTTTGGCCTGAATCTTTGAAGAGTTTCAGGTCTATTGGGAGAGGTGAGACGATGGATATGGATTTATCCATACCGAAGTCATTAACTATCTATTTTGAGTATGTTTGCTATGTCATTATGATACCTTCTTTTGTTTCAAAAAATTCCATCCCTAGGAAATAATTTAATATGCCCAAGTCTTTTATCTCGAATTCTTTCTCTAATTGCCATTTCAGATGTTTTATTTCCTTTGTGTTGTTTCCCACAACAAGGATATCATCAACGTAGATTCCTAATAAAGTGATACTGTTTCTGGATATTTTGGTAAAGAGGGAATAATCATTTTGGGAATGATTGAATCCTATAGTTTTCAGAAATTTAGCAAGTCTCTCATACCATTGCCGAGATGCTTGCTTAAGACCATAAATGGATCTGTGTAATTTACACACCTTGTGTTTCTCCATGGACATCTAAACCCTCAGGAATCTTCATGTAAACATCCTCATGGAGGTCTCCATGGAGGAAAGCATTGTTTACATCAAGTTGGTCCAGAATCCACCCTTTCTTGATGGCAATTATGATTAGTGCTCTTATTGTGGTAAGTTTCACCACTGGAGAGAAGGTCTCCTCATAATCTAAACCTTGTTTTTTAGTGAAACTCCTAACAACTAGCCTAGCTTTGTATCTTTCAAAACTCCTATCAGATTTGAGTTTGGTTTTATAAACCCATTTGCAGCTTATTGGTCTTTTTCCTTTTGGTAAGTCCACAATGGACCAAGTGTTATTGATTTTCAGAGCTTCAAATTCTTCAAGCATTGCTTTTACCCATCTTGGGTCTCTACTGGCAGTTTTGTAGTCAGGGGGTTCATTTAGATTATGGACTCGATCAAGGAAAGTGTTTGTATCTGTGTGGAGGGAGCATGAGAGGATGGTTTTATCTGGTATGTGGTCTGTGAGGCTGTTCAGATTGGTCTGAAGAGAATTGTTTGGATTTCCTTGTTCTAATCTAGCAGTCAAAATAGTAGAGAACAAATCTTCTTGGTTTAGAGAGGTGGAGCAGACATAGTCATTGTATTTTGTTGGGAATTTGGATACTCTGGTGGACCTTCTGAGGTCTGTGTTATCTGTGGTTAAGGTTTCTTGTTCAGTGTTTTCATCATTTGGTGCAGTTTCTGTCACATTTTCTGTTTGTATTTTTGTTTCTATATTTTGAGTGAATTCTTTATTCTGTGAAGTTTGGAACTCAGTTTCTGTATCACAGTAAGGAGTGGGGAAAATATCAGCTTCTTGCTGTGTTATTTCAAGACTGTTTTCCAGTCATGATCCTTCAGGGGATAGATGTGTTCGAAGAAAGTCAAATCTCTACTGACTTTTATTGTTTTCTGATCTAAAAGCAAAACCTTGCAACCTTTGGTGTTCTTACAATCTCCTAGGTAAATGCAGGTGTGAGCTCTAGAGTCAAGTTTTCCTTTCTTAGGATCTATGTTTGTAATATAACACATACATCCAAAGCTTTTAATTTTTTTATAGTCCGGTTTTCTGTGATACAGTTTTTCAAAAGGGCTTAGGTTTTCTATGGCCTTGCTGGGTATTCTATTAATGATGTAGGTGGCTTTTTCAAGGCAATATCCCCAAAAGTTATTTTCTAAACCCGACTGGAAAATGAGAGCTCTTGTAACCTCCATGATTTGACCTTGTTTCCTCTCTACTACCCCATTCTGTTGGGGAGTATGAGGGCATGTGGTCTGGTGTATGATGCCTTTTCTAGAGAAAAAGTTTCTACCCTCTATGCACTTTCCTAACTCTTTGGCATTGCCATTTCTAACAATTTTGGCTTGTATGTTTAATTGTTGTTCGATTAGAGTTATGAAGTTCTTTATCTGTTCCATTCCCTCTGATTTTTTCCTAAGAAGTTTTACCCAAGTTCCTCTGGTATAGTCATCTACTATTGTAAGAAAATATTTATAACCTTCCATAGTTTGTGTCCTCATAGGCCCACGGATGTCAACGTGTATCAGTTCAAAAGGTTGTGAAGTTTTAATGGCAGACAGATGAAACTTGGGTCTTTTATTCTTAGCTTTGTAACAAATTGTACAGGGAATGATAATAGATTTGGAAACAGAAAAGCTTTTAGCATTCAACTCAGGAATTCTACACATTTTTTCGAATGGGATATGTCCCAATCTGTTATGCCATATAAGAAGATCCCTGGAATTGTTTTCGCTAGGAACTACATGAGAAGTATTCACAGAAACAAACAGGTCGTTTTTCCTATCAGATATGAATTCTTTGAGAGCTAATATCTCTAAGAAGTAAAGACCAGAAGTTTGTCTCCCAATGTTTTTGACAACATTTCTTTCAGAATCCTGCAGCAGACAAAAGTTTTCACAGATATGATTCTAACATTCAAATTCTCTATTAGTCTAGATGCAGAAACGAGATTAAACTTAGGATGGGACAAACATTATATATTCAAGACAATCTATTCCATTAATGATCAAGCTAGCAACGCTATGTACCATGCTTTTGTGTCCATTGGGCAGAGTGATTTCCCTATTTCCATTCAAGAATCTATAGTTCGATAAAAGTTGTTTGTTGCCACTTATATGTTCAGTGGTTCCAGAGTCTAAGATCCACTTATTCTGAAGTTCTTCTAGGGTTTGAGTTATGTTCAATGTTAGGCAAGGCAAGAAATTTACTGAGGTTCGAGTTTTACCTAAAAAGTCACCAAAACCAGTTTGGTTGTTGCTTGATTTGTCGCCTCCCTGGTGTTGTTGGAGATATGTCACCAACTGGCTCAATTGGCTCGCGCTAAAACCTTTTACTGGAGATTCAAAGTTTTCGTCACTTCTTGAACTCGAACCCCTTCTTTCTTCGTCTATTACTGAGCTAGTGCGGATCTCTCCGTTTCTTTTTCCTTCGTCTCCCGGGAAACCAACGAGCCACCAGCACTCAGTCTTGAGATGTCCGTTCTTCCCCCAATTTGTACATTTCATCATTTCTTTCTTGTTTGTGGGATTGAACTTGTTTGTACCTTTCTTGAATTGGGATTTAGGGTTCCCGAAAGTGGTGTTGGGCTTCTGCTTGTTGCTGTTGTTACTGGCGGTGAAAAAGTTATTTCCTCTTCCGATTAAAGCAACAGATTGTTCCTCGTCCTCCTTCGGATTTGGGCTTGCTCTCTGCTGCTCTTCTTGGACTATCAAAGAGTACGCTTCTTCTAGAGACGGAATCTCCTTCATCGCCAAAATCTGCCCGCGAAGGTGCATGTAGCTTTTGTTCAGACCCATGAGGAAATGTATGAGTTCTTCCTTTTCACGGTGTTTGGCCTGCGTTTCCTTGGACTTGCAACTGGAACAACATTTACAGTTGTCGGCTGGGAGTGTGACTTGATATTCACCCCAGATCTCCCGTAATCTCATGAAATAATCCGTCACCGTTTCCTCCCCTTGTTTCAGGTTGGTGATATGGATCTTCACGTTATGGAGAGTTGTGAGATTTTTCTTCTCGAATCGTCTGCAGAGCCAATCCCAGACATCTTTAGGGTTGTCGTCGAACATAATACTCCTTCCTATGTTGGGTGCGAGGGAGGAGATTATCCATAATACAACTAAGGAGCTGGCTCGTTCCCAGGTGGCGAGACGAATAGAGTCTTCTGCGTTAGGGCGCTTTATGGTTCTGTCAACAAAACCAATCTTATTTTTGGCCCTCAGAGTGCGTCTCATACTGCATTTCCAGGCCAAGAAACCTTCCCCGGTGAACTTCGGTGCCAATATCTAACCAGGTTGTTCAGTGGTGTGTACGTAAAATGGATCTGTTTGATCAATCGAAGTCGTATTGCTTGCTGGGTTTTTCTCTGAAATCTTGTCTCCCATCTGTGGATTCACTCAGAGTTTGTGAAGGAGCGATTTCGCTCTGATACCATGTAAGAATTCGTTAAAAGAAAACTGGAACTTTCATTATTGGCTCCACGGAGGGAGACTGTAGAAGAATTGGGATATTTGATACAGATGAACATCGAGTAGAGTTGGGAAGAAGATATAACCCTAGACTACAGATTATTCTACTGAAGCGGACTGGGAATGAACCGACTATGAATGCCGGTTCTGTTACACGAGAAAAGAAAGAAAAATTACACGCGGGGATGTCCTAGTTACAAACTAGATATTACAGTCAGAATCCTAGAATACAGACTACTCCAATAGTTATACCATAGCATGATTCCTAGCTTTGATATGATTGGTATTGGGAGACTCACTAACGAAATTTCATTTTCACATAGTGAAAACCTAAATTTTTTTCATAGAAATTCAATTATATAATATATATACATATTTAACTTTATATGCTTTAGATATGCCCTCTAGATCTTTATCATCGTCACATAATTTTTTTAAGATAATTAATGATTTATTATTAATTCTTTATAATTTTTATATGTCCAATAAATTTTCGTAACTTTTGATAATTCCTTATGAACTTTTGTGATTGATAAAAATATCTTATGATTTCTAAATAGTTTTTTTAGATTAGCAGCTGAGAAGCATGATTTCTAAAGTTTTCATAACATTTACTCTCTCTGTCCCATTCAGAGTGTCTTATTAGACAATTGCACGCAAATTAAGGATAGAAACTTAATAAAGCTTCTTTCCCGATTATCCCCTCCATGACCCTTTCATTTGTTTGCCGTAAAACTCTTTTGTGTGTAATGAGTTTCTGGGCTATGTAAATGGAAATGTATTCCTGGAATTTCAAGTAGAAAATAGACAACAATTTGGGACAAAATAAAAAATTGAAAGTGCACACTATGAATGGGACCGAGGGAGTATGATTTTGTATTTTTTTATACTCCCTCCGTTCTCAATTGACCGTCTTGTTTGTTTTATATTACTTTTTTCCACTTCAATATTAAACATATAAGAAAAAATAATTTTATAAAACTAAATTTTGTAATATATAGTGCAACATTTAAGGGATCAAATGCAAAACTTAAATTTCAAAAGTGATTTTATCTTATATGTTAAAAATTGAAATCAAACGATATGTCCAAATAGTAAACAGGACGGTCAATTCTTGACGGAGGGAGTAATAGTTTTTGTAGTATTATGTGTTTGAAATATTTCAAGGTATCCTTATGCATATGGGTATCGAGCAAGATATAGGTTAGAAAGGTTCAAATAAAAACAGGAAAGATGTACACAAACAAAATGTTTAACGACCATGATATTAGGTAATGAATGGAAAGATACCATAAGCACTGTGGATATATCATAGTAAATATAAGTCATAGAGCCATTTAATAGTATTTGGTAAAACTTTCATTAATTATTTCTTGTTTATTGATAACAAATTGGAATATATAGAAAGATCAACGACACTAAAAGTCGGGCGGGAGGAGAGAATTTTTGTCACCTCTTTTCTCTTAGTCATAGTCCATAAGCTTTCTCCAGCAACCAAAATCTTTTTACATGTCACCTTTCTCCTTTGATTTCCCCGACCGAGATCCATCATCCTCATCGACACCGTGTTGCATGTCGGCTTTGGGCTTAGGCTTTGTGTTCTAGCTCCTTTCGTTTCGAGATCCACCTCCATAGTGACACCGTGTTGAAAGCCCCAGAGCTTTTACATGTAGATTTTAATGAAGGTTGATGTTGTTGCACGGAAAGAGACGACAATCAATTTCCAAATTTGTGCTCCTACTCTTCATGCCCGAGATTTATTCTAATCAGAGACACTGATTTGAAGGATTTGAAATTGTTGCATGTCGGTTTTGGGCTTCCATATGGGCTTCCAAATCCGTCCTCCAGCTTTTCCCGTCCGAGTTCTTTCCTTCACAGCGACACCGAGTTTGAGCTTTTGGCACTTTTGCATGCCGATCTTGTCTTATGTTCTTATGTTGTTCTCGATTCTAGAAATAAATATAGGAATGTAGTTCTCGGATCTAGCAATAGATTTAGGATTGTTGTTTCCGAATCAAGCAATAGATCTATGAATGTTGTTTGTGGATCTAGCAATAGATCTAGAAATATTGTGGGTTTATGCTATACTTTATCTTGGGTCGTCTTCTCTAGTCTGTTTAAACTACATCGTTAGAATTAGAATTTGTTCAGACAACTTGTACCGTGACTATGTTTTGGCTACTTTAGGCTCATCGTTGTACCTTCCGTTTTAATAATAGAAAATAGGTTAATCTTTTCTAAAAAAGAACAACATTGTATCAATCAAAATTTTCATAAAAACAATGCAATATAAGATCATGGTTGTTTAAAAAAAAGACATTCTACATAAAAACAAAGTGATAGCTTACATAAGACAAGAGACCCCAAACTTTTATCTCCTTTTGAGCTCACAATAAATAAAGAAATGTAATGAAAATAATTTGGCATCAAAATAGGGTCGTATCCTAATATATGAACCGATATCCAACAACCAAGAGAATTATTGTCTTAATAATGTCATACCAAACCTCCATGGAAAATGAACTAAGAAAAAGAGAGTGCATCCAAAATAACAATTGGGTACGAAAGCCGCAACCTAAAACTTCATTAATTGTAACCCCCCCCCCCCCCCCCCCCCCCCCCCAAAAAAAAAAAAGAAAAAAAAAAAAAAAGAAAAGAGATAGATAAACTACATACATAGGAGACAAAACCAATACATAGCAAACTAAAAACCAAATGAAAGGAGAAAAAGATGAATAAAGCTCAACCATATCTGCCAACTGACTGATAAAAAAAATTGCCAGAAAGAAAAGCTCAAAACTATTAGCATAATTTGAGGAAGAAAGTGATCGAGAGACTTCACTTCTCAATCCATTGAGCGACAAAACTACAACCAAGCACAATAAAATTTTACAAAAACAACCTTATCTTAAGAAAGATGAGGGAGAGTTTGACCGTCTCTTCTTGAAAAAAAAGGAGAAGATTATTTTAACAATATGCTTAGTGTAGTTGGTAAAGTTTGGAATATCCTAACATCACTTTCAATCTTTCATATCTAATTAAAAATGTATAAATCATGTAATGATCTCTCCTGATAATTAAGCTAATCATTAGAATTGACATTTAATCTACCATTTGAGATAATGTATAAATAAGATTGAAACCTCACTAGTTCATCAATCAAGATAGGGATTACTGCCACACGTCATTAGTAGTTGGCGTGGTGGAGAATATCTATCGGGGAACTGGAAAGCTGGACCCAGGGAAGATAGATGCGCTTTAGCTTGTGCTATGGTTTATAAATAAGTAAATAACTACTTTATGATGGCAGAGAGTTTGGTATCGGTTATATTTTAATGTCTACATCCGTCATCTGGGTGGTGTATAATTTCACGACTTCCATATGGACGTTTCTTTAGCTTGACAGCAGCACCCTTTCGTGAGTTGTAGTGACGGCTGTGTTCTTCTAACTATACACTTCCATTAAGACCAGCTTGCGGTGCACTCTAACGATAGCTGTAGTGCGGGGACACATGCATTTAGCTATGCTCATTTTCCAAAGAATGATATGGAACTGGATGATGTGGAGGATATATCCCTTATGTTGTTTATCAAATCTGCAAACTTGCTCGAGGCCAGATATTAGCTTCTTAATTTACGTGTCATGTTTTTTTTTTTTGATAATTTTTGGCTTAAAGTCTCTTTATTAACAATACTTTCCTGGTAGATCAGGTGGATGGGTGTGGGATGAGTCTCATTAAAACCCCCTTACAAAACCCAATTGGAAAAAATCCTAAGGAGGAAAAAGAGTACCCCGATCAGATACAACCCTATAAACTTACTACCAATTTATTACATAGTCGACAATCAGTAGCTTGCTAGTAACATGCTATTACTAACCCTAACATCCCTCTTACACCCTTCATCCACAATACTACTACAAATAATCTTTCAATGAAGGCTCTCCTATGAAAGTTCCATAGGGGAGAGGAAACTCCTTTCACCACATCTTTGTCCACCTCCAAACTCCAAGTTTTGTTTGCAATACAATGCATGGAATATTGAGTACTTCACTTCGGAAAACCACATCATTTCGATGCATCAATATATAATATATGCCATAGCATAAGGTAGAGCGCCACACTTTCTTACCTTTCATATGTAAAGAGACAGCGAACCAATCCATGTAGATCCCGACTATCGTAGTCCTAAACGAGAAAGACATATTCCACCACCTTAAAATATCCTCCCAAAACACCCCCACATTCGGACAGAGAAATAACACGAGTCATGTTGGGAAGTGAAATTGTAAATATCCCTAAGTTCCCAAACAATCTTCTCGAGTAATTCACTAGTCGAAATCCTAATCTATCATCAAGCTCTTCGGGTTCTATCGAGTTACCTTGTTACCGAGTAAGGGGAGCACAAGAGAGAGAGAGAAAGAGATTCGCAATAACAATGCAACAATGGAAATTCTCAAGCATAGATCGCGTGCCTTTCATTAGGGGGTGAACCCCTATTTATAGTGTTTCCCACAGGCTTTCTTGGCCTATCACATTGTGCCATCCTGGCACATAAATATCTTGATAGACCTACAAAATATCTCATAAGTATCTTATCCTAATTTCCCTATCGTCGGCCGCTACTTATACTCGTCCTATCTTCCTATCGACCGGTCACAGGCGACCGGTCGTTACTCGTGCTACATATGGCGTATTTGGTGACCGGTCGTTTCTTACGCTGTGTCTCAGTTCCTTGACGACCGGTCGTGGATGACCGGTCGCAGCGATGGTTTTGGCGACCGGTCACAGATGACCGATTGCTTTCTACGTTACGCTCTAAGATTTCTAGCGACCGGTCGAGAACGATCGGGCGCCGCTTTCGATCCGGCTGGGGTCTCCTGGGCCTAGTTAGGGACGCCCGGTCGCAGCCTTGGCTTTTCTTTTCCTTTTACCTCGCTGGGTCATTGGCCTTTTTCGGGGCTCCTGGACGTGTTTTCCCCTCTTCATCAGTCCCACAAGTTCTACTTTTGGCATTTTGAACGAAGAAAGTAGAACTTTGATCCTGGCTCTTCCGGTCTGTCTTTGGGGATGAAAAAATTTTGTCATTGCGTCAGGCCTTGTCCTCTTGTTGCTTCCCATCTCCCAGTCCCACAAGTTCCGCCTTTTGCTTCAGAAGAGAAAGGGGGAACTTCTTGCGGCCCGCGCGTTGCGGGCGCCGCGTTTGTGCCGCACTCGCGCCTGCGCCTGTACCGGGGTAACCGTTGCGAAATTTTTATCGTCTCACGCACGCCAGCCGTCGCTGCAAAATACGCAGAGTCTCTGCACTTTTCCTGCAAAAAGCACTTTTTTGTTTGTTTTTATATTTTAAATATTTCCGAAATTATTTTACCGCTTTTAAAAGGTTTTGGGAGGGCAACGCTTTCTCTTTCCTCCAATTTTTGCGCTTCACAGGTTTTCGTGCTTTCTCTTACGCTTTGTATTTCCGCATTCTCTCTCTTCGCTCTGCTTCGTCTTCCCGATTACCTCGTCCCGTACTTTCCCTGCTCCAATGGCGTCTTCCAGCTCTAAATCGTCTCGCACTTCTGCTTTAAACGCCATCGTGGGTTCCAAATCGGGGGGGGGGGGGGAATTCCGCCCATCCTTCTTGAAGCCTAAGTCTGCCTATCCAAGAATCGGGGCCGTTACCTAGCATTTGGATGTTAAAGCTCTCGATTCTCTTCTTGCGAAGGTGGAGGTTCCCATTGGGACTCAGATTTTCCTTCCTTCTGACGATTCGCATCCCCTCGACGATTTTGGTCGCGGCTACGTCGTGTATTCCGATTTCTTCCTGCGTGGAATGATGGTTCCTCCCCACCCGTTCGTAATGGGGTTTCTGATTCGCCGCTGCTGCACGCTTGCCCAGCTTCACCCGAAGGCTATATGTCAACTCCATGCCTATGTTGCCCTCTGCGCCGAGGAGGGGGTGCGCTTTCTGCTACAGAGTTTGTCCAGTTCTTCACCAGCAGGGTCGATTCTGGCAACTTGACCATATCCGGCCGGTCTGGGTATTCGCTCTTTGAGTACAAGAAGCTAGCTCAGCGCTGGAATGCGCGGTGGTTCGTCATCGTCCCGCCTCCCGGGCGGTACCTTGGGGTTGCCTACTGTCCTTCGATTATCAAGGGCTCCCTACACTGCCCCACGTCATCCAAATCGGAGCTCCCCATGTCCCGGGTTCTGAAGGCGGTGAGCGATTGTCATCCAAGCGTGGAGGACTTTTTCACCAGCGTGTGTCTGGCCTCGCTTGCGCACTCTGAGGGTAAGATCTTTCACCCCCCCTCCCCCCTTTACTTTTTTTTTTGCTTTTGTTTTGCCTCGGCTCCTTGTTACTCGTGCTTCCCTTCTTGTCGCAGATTTTCCTCAACTTGGGGCAAAGGTGGGTCCCTTCCATAGTTGGCAACTGGTGTCCTTCAAGACGGGGGAAGGGAAGGTGGACTACTATGCCACCCTGGACGCTGTGGAGAAGACAGCTCTTCGCGAAGAAGAGGCTGTTGTTTCTGGTCGAAAGAGGTCTGGGGAAGAAGCTGAACACCCAGCAAAGAAATAGAGACCAGCGAGGGTTAGAGAAGAGGGGTCTCCTAGGACACCGGAGACCCGGTCACCTGACACTGCTAATCAACCAGGTACTTGGTACACTAGTCCAGGTTCCAGCTGTCGGGTTTTTCTCCCTCTTACGCCTGGGTCAGATCTCAATCTTAGTCCATGGGACGAGAGAGAGTGTGCATGTGCGGTCTTGTCCTTCGTGTTTTATCTGTTCTGGCTTTTGTTGCTTTGCTTCTTCTTCACCCTGGTTGTTATTTCCTGCTGATGTCTGGTTTTGCTTTTGAGGTTATCCACTTTTGTGTGTGTTTTTCTGCTTTGCAGTTCCCGAGGCCGAGAATGCCGGGGCCGAGGAGAGAGCAGGACAACCCGGCGCGAGCGTGGCGCCTGGTCAACCATCCTTTACTCAGCATCGCCAGAAGACCCTTGCCTCGAAGAGTAGGGTGAAGCATATGGCTAAAAAGACGAAGGCCTCCGACATAGTGCACCTCGATGGGTCGGGCGCCACAGATACCGCTCCACAACAGGACCTTTTGGAGGAGATTGTCCCTTCTGGGCCCGGGGCTTCATTACCTGGGGAAAGCGGCTGCGAGCGGGCGTCACGCCGGGCGCAGCTGAGGGGGTGCCCGCAGACCCGGAGCTTCGCTCAAAGGCGAAGGAGGATACCGATACCGCCACGTCGTCCTCACCTCCTCCGCCCGCCAGTGATTCTTTCTGTGGGCCGTCTGAAAAGGATGGATGGTTCTACCACCGTGGCCGGCCTCTTCCTTTATTGCCCGTGACGGAGTCGTCTTCCTACTTCGAGCTGTGGAAGGAGGCAATTCGCCGGTCTGACTCTCCTGACGGTCTCTTCGCCCCTATGAAGACCGTGACCGCGGCGAAGGAGAGGTTAAGGATTGGGGAGGGTGGAGCGGACGCCATCATGCGCCACTCTTTCCCTCTAGACGACTCGCTCAACCTTATGTGGCAGGGGATCTACCGGGTGAGTGGTTCGTCTTAATGCTGGTGTTGCGTGCTTCTCTTAATTTTCTTATGTTCATCGTTTTACTTTGTATAGACGGTGGCTTTTGCTCAAAGTGTGGACGTGCACACACGGGCTCTCCGTTCGAAGCTTCGCCTTGAGGAGTGTCGGGCCCGCAACGCTCAAGAGGAGTTGAGGATAGAGTGGTCTTCCAATAGCATCTTCGTTGACACCGTTCAAGAGGAGATCTCCAGGCGGGTGCACGAGCAGACCGCGACTATGAAGAAGGAGTTGGGCGATGCTTGCCGGGCGTGCACCAGGCAGAGTGACGAGTACGAGGAGTAGTTGAAGAGGCTGCGTGAGGAAAACTTCTCCCTTAAGAGTCAGATCCGGCCGCTGGAGACGGAAGTTGCGTCTCTAAAAAAGGTACGAAGTGAGTTTGCTGACGCCCGGCTGCATACCTTTTCTGACTTGGAGTCCTTGGTGGGGCAGGCCCGAGCTTCGTATGATCAAGAGGTCGAGAGCTTCGTGCCGAGAAGGCCATTTAGCGCAGGAGAAACGCTGCTTGCTGAGGATAGGGCTAAGCTTGCACAAGAGCTTCGTTCTGCCTCTGAGGCGAATGCTCTTCTAAAAAAGGAGCTGTCGTCCTCCGAGGCGAGAACGGCGGAGGTGGCCCGGCAGGGCGAGGTCCTGGTCTCCGAAAAGGGGAGGCTGTCTGCCGAGCTCCACAAGCTGTCTGGTGAGCTTGCGGCCTCCACGGAGCAACGGCTCTCCTCCGAAGAGAAAATAAGAATGCTGGAGGAGGAGTTGGCTAAGCTGCGGCTAGAAAACTTCGAGCTAGCCACAAGAGGTGATTTTTTACTTTCCCAATCATTCATTGTTGCTTTTCTCGCCCTTTTTTGATAAAAGTTTTTTCTTCTCTCCCTCTCTTTACTTAGGCTCGAGGCCTGGGAATCCCGTGGAGGGGCTGGAGAAATTAAACCTGCGGATCGACGACCTCGAAGAAGAGTTGATTGCCGCGAATGCTAACCGTGATCGGTACCGGGCTTACGCTCAGACTCTGGAGCAACAGGTAACCGGTCTCGAGGCTTATTTTCCGAAGGTGCGGGAGGACCTGCAGCAGCAGAGCACAAAGCTTGCCCACCTGAAGGAATCCTTCACCTCTTAATGCGGGAGGATGGTTAAATCGTGCCGCCAAATTGTCTCGAGGTTTTTTACGGGCAAGGGCGAGGTCATGGACGACGGCCTTTACCGGGAGTTGTCTTTTAAGGAGGTTGCACAAAAGACTTCCTTTCACGAGGTGCTTGAGAGGTTCGGGCGTCTTCCTGGGGAGACGTGCCTTGTTCCTGGCCAAGCGAATTTTCTTCCTCCCGGGAGCACGACGCATCAGGGTGGTGTAGGTCTCCGGTCCTTTGCCGGGAGGTCTGGGTCTTCGGAGAGTGTACAAGGGGCCGCTGCCTTGAATCTCGACACTGTAAAGGAGACTTAGATAGGCTAGAGAAAACTTAGATTAGTTTTAGCTTTCTTTCCTCTTTTTTGTTTTGATGTGTATGCGCTTTTAACAGTTAATGGAATTATTTGTCAGTTGCTTTTCTAATTAGTGCTATTTTTATTTCGTGATCGGTCGTTCTCTGTGACCGGTCATTTCTGTTTTGCGCGTGCTACCGATTACACTTTCTAGTCGGTTGTCTTTATTTTACGTACAAAACCGGACGCACTCAACGATCGGTCGTTCCGCTTTTATCTTAAGGATGCGACTTGGTCGTTCTCTACTACTGGTCATTCCTGCTCTCGCCCGGTTGCGATCAGTGACCGGGCGCTTCTGTTTGTCTTTTCCCTATCCGTGCTTTTGATAGCCAAGCGATGGTACTCACGGTCGTTCCCCCTTTCTTTTCTTTTTCTCGTGAGAGGGAGAAAGAGTTTCGAGGGGGATCCGACCAGGGTACGGTGTGGCGTCCCGCACCTAATGATTCACCCATTACAGGCGACCAGAGCTCCCGGGGTTTTCGGAGATGGGTTTTCCGTTTTTGTTCTCGTTTGAGTGCGATGACTCATGACAAGATTTTCAAGGCATTGCATCCTGTAGGACATGGCCCGGGTGTTTCTTTTTCAGGGCATTGCATCCTGTAGGGCATGGCCAGGGTGTTTCTTTTTCAGGGCATTACATCCTGCAGGGCATGGCCCGGGTGTTTCTTTTTCAGGGCATTACATCCTGTAGGGCATGGCCCGAGTGTTTCTTTTGACGCGCAGATCTTTCCAAAAATAATCTCCTTTATTGATGTTGTCAAAGTATTACATCGATTTTCATACATAAAATTTCTTGAGGCATTCTGCGTGCCAGGAATGGGCCAATTCGTATCCCTCGACATTCTTTAGGTGATATGAAGCTCGTCCAACCTTTTGATGGATAATGTAAGGACCTTCCCACTGGAGGTCGAGTTTTTTGGGCTGTTTAATTTCCCTTAGAACCAGCTCGCCAGGAACAAAGCTTCGTTCCCTGACCTTGCGGTTGAAGTACTTCTCTACCTTCCTTTTGCCTTTCACCATCCGGGTGGCCGCAACCGCTCTTTTTTCTTCGAGCAGGTCTAGGCAGTCTTTTATCCCTTCATTGTTGAGCTGCTCGTCATAGGATTCCCAGCGGACTGACGGGATCATGATTTCAGCCGGGACGACTGCCTCTAGGCCATAAGTTAATCTGAAGGGTGTTTCTCCGGTTGGTCCTTTTTCCGTCGTTCGATAGGACCATAGGATTTGGTGTAGTAGTTCGGCCCAACTTCCTTTTTTGCCTCCTAACTTTCTTTTCAGAGCTTTTATGATCTGCCCGTTTGCGTTCTTGACCTGCCCGTTGGCCTGGGGGTGTGCTACCGACGCGAACCTTACCTCTATCTTCCACTGCCCGCAAAACTCCCGGAAACTATCGCAATTGAACTGTGTCCCATTGTCAGTTATTATGGTCCTTGGCAATCCGAATCTACACACAATATGTTTCCATACGAACTCTTGCGACCTCTTGGCTGTGATGGACACGGTAGGCATTGCCTCAACCCATTTCGTGAAGTAGTTGATGGCTACGTATACGAACTTGAACCTCCCGGGAGATGCTTCTGGGAAGGGACCAATGATATCCAGCACCCACGTTGCAAACGGTACCGGGGATAGTATGGCTTTTTGCACGGCCGGGGGGTTATGCATCCTGCTGCCGTGCTCCTGGCATCTGGCGCATCTCCGAATGTACTCCTTGCAGTGGTCTTGCATTCTTGGCCAGTAGTAACCGAGCCTTATGATTTTGTGGGTCGTGGCTCTTTCCCCTTGGTGGTTTCCGCAGACTCCTTCGTGTACTTCCTTTATAAGCTCACTTGCTTCCTCGTTCGTGACGCATCTGAGGGCGGGCCTTGCGAACGATCTTTTGTAGAGGCGTCCCTCCTCGAAGAAGAATGATGCCGCTCATCGCACTAGTAGAAAAAAGGCCTATTTCTGCGGTTCTAAAGGGCCTATTTCGGCGGTTGTAAACCGCCGAAATGAGCACCGCCGAAATAGGTGGGCGCCAAAATCAAATTCCGGCACATCTATCTCGGCGGTTCTTATCTCACAACCGCCAAGATAGACTCATGGTCAATCTCAGCATCGGTCAATTCCAGAAGGCACCATGAGTCTATCTCAGCGGTTGTTAGCTAAGAACCGCCGAGATAGGCCTATTTTTGTATCTATTTCGGCGGTTCTAAGCTAAGAACCGCCGGAATAGCCCCCCCTTTTTTTGTTTTTTTTCCATCCCAGCATATATATATTCACCGCATTTGGTTCAATAAGGCCTGTAATAAAGCTTCATCCACACCGGGAGCTCCAGCACACATTTAAAAAGTTATAAAAGCTCCCAATTAATATCAACGACGCGCCACAATTTGAGAGTTAACAAAACCTATGCAATTACACTTAATTACACACTTTCATTACAAATAAAAAACCACATTACAATTCAAATCTACCATTAGACCATCCACAAGTGTACAGAGTTACAATTACATACTCGAAAAAGTTCATAAAACATCTTCATGATCATCAATTCATTAAACTTGTGCAGACGAACTGCGACCATTCCTCAAGCATCTCAACAATTTGAGCATCATCATACTGACCACCTTTGAACACTTCTTCGTAAGCCTTGAAAAAATGACATTAATCTAAAACGTACAAGTCTAACAACATGTAAAGAGCATAACTGAAACTTTCAAAGAATGTTACCTTGTCTAACGAGTGCTCTGGTAAAAGGTTCGATGCTCCTACTATGTCACTCATGAATCTCATGACATAGTATCCACATTCTGAACCCCCAGGCTGCACCGGACACTATACAAACACACATATTGACAGTTATAAACAAGTTTAAACATTATCACACAATTAATTTATCAATTAATAGAGTACCTTGACAATGTTCCAAGGGATGTTACTCTTCATTGTTTTATTCTGGAGAGATAATGCAGCTCTCATGGAACTATATACATCAGCAATATATATAGTTTTAAGCATCAGTAGCAAGTTATGAAACAGTTAATGTTAAGTAATAATAATTGTTGTTTACGATAACAAACTAATTACCTCAGTATTGCGGTGGAGATCTTCGGTCTCTTGGCACCCTTACCAAGTGAGTCAAATTGCAAGATTCGTGGGTGCTTCAACATCACCAGCACAAGCAATGACCAATGTCGACTGTCCACAAATTACACAATGTGTTGAAATCATTAAACAACTAACACAAACTATATGTTTTAGATAATACTAAGAGAAATAGTCAAATATCATACCCTAAATGATATGGCAGCATAATAAATGACTTGTTAGAACATTCAAAGATGGCATTCGTCATATATTGCATAAGGCCTTCCATATCACTTGTCATCTGGACTTCACTGCACATAGCACGACACAGGAATCTGAATCTGTGATCTTTATAGACATTGATCGCCTTATTATGCACCCACCTATGAGGCAATATCATTAGTCATTAACTTTTTATTCAAACATCTAATTCATCACTGATCAATGAATTCAAAATATAAAAGGTAGAAGTCACACACATGGCGGCTGACTTGATAATCGACACATTCAACCAATCCCTCCTGAAACACTCCTCGAAGTCGGACATATACATCCCAAATCGATGTATATCTTCTCCTTGAACTTGATAGTGAAATATCCGTTCGGGATCTTCCATAATGAGGGAATCACAATGAGGTGGTAGCAGCAACAACGATGAGTACAGAATCTGCATATTAGTCGACAAGCCGGCCAATATTCTTTTCTCCACCAAATTAGGTCTAAGCACGAAATTTGTGGATGCCTTTGATTGCGCAGGTGCAGCAATTCTTTTTCCTTTTCCCTTATCAGTCTTTGGTCGGCTCATATCCTATGATATTAACTAATTAAGTATATGGATGCAAGGTGGTACATCAATAGTTTTATAGCAACGGTTAAGAGTAAATACCTGCCCAGGGAGTTTGACCAATCGTGCTGGCCACTACACTATCGCAGTTTGTGCGGAACGCAAGGTAGGTCTTTGTGGGATCGGCACCGGTAAACAGACGTCACCATGCTCTGCAACAAATTTGTCCAGAAGCACTCGTGCATGGTAATGTCGGAGTGGTTCACCGTGCACAATATCACTTGGAACTGAAGGGAAAAGTTTTCCCCATGCCACCATGACCTCTTCTACTCCAATTTGTAAAAACAGCTGGCACTCAGTGGGTGCCTGAGTGTTATGTGGAACTTGTTTAGATAAAAATTGTGAATTCCTCTATGATGATATTAGTGATCAAGTGAAAAATCTTAATCGTCATGTACTCAATTGAAATGGTAGTCTAACCTTTAGAGATGCATAGGGAAACGGCTCAGCCGACTGGACACTACTTCCCACTACCGGTGAACTCTGATGATGAATGGGTGACTCAACTTGTAACACCCCTACAACGCCCCTATCAACTACCGAAATCGCAGCGGAAATAACCAACCAAACAATAACTAAACGCTTTGGTGTTACAACGCCGTTAACCCCCCACGTGGTTAACTAGGCAGAATAAATACAAGTGTATCGGTCTGATGATCAGACTCCCGAGCATAGAATCTAACATCCATATATAAACATAACCAACCATACCGAGTATTTAATTTACATCACCCCTACCAACCATAAACATCCACCACTGTTTAACAAACGGTACCAAAATGTAATGCCTCGGGAGCACAGGCGCATCCCGGGCTCAGCAATCCAAAATAACCAAAGTACATCAACAACCTAGGATCTAGAGCCACTCCGCTTCTTCGATCCTCATCCTGCAATAAAATATGGAGCCCCCGAGGGGGTCAGTAACCTTTGCTGGTATGGCTAACGCGCAGCCCATCGGCTACCGGGATACGCGCAACCAATTGTCATGATAACATGGCATTCATTTTAAAACATCCAACATATATATATATTATATATATATATATATATATACCATAGCATAGCAAGGGAAATTGCATAGCATCATAACAATACATATCACCATAAAATCGGTCCTCACAAGGAACCTTCCACCATAGTTAGTATACCCTGTGAGCCTAGAGATTTTTACCAATCCCATTTTAAGCTCGTTACCAACCTCGTTACCGTCCAGTTATATAGAACGGTTAACTTATACCCAAGGTGTGTCGGATATAGTAATCCCAAGCACACCGAAATAACATACGTATGCCCCTATGGCCCGACGTGAGTCAGTATCTAGCTTTGGATAAGCTAAGGGAAGGTAGAAACCAAATTGGAATACCACCTATACATACACCAAGAGAGCCGAACCGGATATGATATCGACTCCTGTCCATCACACGTGTGGCCGGAACAACCGGACTCCTCATTCCCCTCGATTAGCACTTGTTAGTGATCACACAATATTTGTTAAGTCACATACAAGCAAACATTTAGGTCTTGTTAGACAACCAAGGGAAAGGAGTCACAACCTTACAACATCTTAATGTACAACAACTGTAAACTCTTTTCATGCCTTAATCTTATAAGGTCGTAACACACAGAAAAGCAAACAACATCCAAGCCGGTGTAAACCGGTAGACAACAGACTGCAAGAAAACCATACCTTGGTCCTTGCCTCGATTGGTTTCCACCTTGAGAGAATCCTAAACACATTAGTAACATCGGTTAATTAACGCACTAGTCCATTATTAACATTATCTACTCAACATTACTAGTTTATTTTTATTTTACACTTGTTACAACTTTTCATCCTTTTAATTGCCTTTAAAACCCACCTAACATGTCTTACATAACCTTATTATATCATTACTAACCAACTACTATTTTTTGATAACAATTCCCATCTTAAAACAATAATTTTTGGTCCATACAGTGGCCTGTCCGAACTTGTGTCCGAGCTTCCAAGTTCGGACGCAAGCCGTGATTTTAGACAGAAAACAGACACACGTCCGAACTTATGTCCGGACTTCGGAAGTTCGGACGTGAGCCGAGAAAAATTTAGACAGAAATCCGTGCGTCCGAACATGTGTCCGGACTTCCCAAGTTCGGACACAGTTCGAGAATAATCCTAAGGATGGGTGGGTACGTCCGAACATGTGTCCGGACTTCCCAAGTTCGGACACTGTTCGCGAGTGAGAATTTCTTTACCCAACAGGGCCTGTCCGAACTTCCACATCCGGACGGAAGTTCGGACAAGGCATTATACTCCAATTCCTAAGCCTTTAAACACTTAACCAAATTTCCCCAAGGCCTCCAACACTTATAGTATCATCTCCTTAAGTTTCTAAGTGGTATTCCTTGTCTATTCTAATCATTATACCAAGACATATCTTCTACACAACATTATTACTTAAACATCATTTCTTACAACCTAAAACTCTTTATGTCATCATTGAAATCTCTTTTTCTAAGCTTACACTTTCCTTATTTTACCAAAGTTTGCCTATGTCTCAATCTAAGTCCCAAAGTGACTTTGGTACTTACTAAACCTCAAGCTCATGCCTAAGTCCTTGTCACACTCTAGAACACTTAAGACATTATATCTTCTCTTGTAAAACACCTAGTCATTTCCTAACACCTCTAACTCACCAAACCTTATGTAAACACTTAGAACTTCTTGCTTCTTACCTAAATTTTGACATGGATTCCCCTAGAACATTACTAAGCCTAAACACTTTGTTTTCTCCATTAAACACACAAGAACACCTAGAATCCACAAGAACACTCTCATACACAACTTCACCAAATTCACACTACATTACCATATAGTGCATAATTTAAATTGCATGACACTGTTGGGCAAAATAGTAGTTATACTATCTTGCTAACTATGGGCAGTGAAGCCAATCTTTGTAGTACAACAAGGTCGTATCCACAGAGACTTCGCAACTGTCTAATTAATTATCTAATTTAGTAAATGTACAAAAAGATAAATTAAAGTGCATAAAAAGTAAATTGGGGTTTAGCCGGAGGCAAGCTTGGTTTTAGGATTAGTACAGAAATAATAAAAACAGTGAAATAAAGTAAATGGATGGAAAAAGGTATCCAAGGATAGCGGGGGAATTTCCTAAATTACTTAAACAAATTCATAACCATGTCTCAAATATTTATTGTCTATTAGAGTCAATAATTGTCAGTTACGAACTCTTATTAATAGCCTTAGTATTTTCCTGCTCAATCCGGAGTGTAAATACTAAGGTTAATCCCTTTGTGGTACTTAACTATCTCAAAATCATATGTCGATAGTTACCAAATAAATGCAGTATTTTGTCAGAATAAGCATTTAACAATATTTGCTGAAAGGAATTAAAACAAGTTTAATAAGTGAAACAGGTGATAAATATTTATTTAAGTACAGACAATAATTATAATCCTAATTTGCTCTTATTTGTCTGTTTAAGAATTAATCTTGTGGCCTTCCTAAATCATAGATAAGGACAACTCTTAATTAATTCATTAAACTTCTTACAATCAGAAAAAGTCTAAAATCATTAATTAGCTTTAAGTGAGAATTCTTTTTATAACAGCGATGGATTTTATCTGCTAATCAAGGAGTATAATATCTAACGTTTATCTCTCTTTGTGGTCTATTCTCAGATTTACAAAATCATTGAAATAAGAGAAACCGTAAATGCATAAAAATGATCAGTTATTAAGCATTTAATAATTTAGAGAGACAAAACAAATATTAATAAGCAAACTTGGTATTAATAATAAGTCTGAATTATTTAGGGTCAAACCACATCCTAGGATACGAATAAAATCACTCAGACATTAACAGTAATAAAAAGGAAACAGAAATAGCCATTAATTTGGAGACTGCTGGCGGAGACTGGACTGTGATTCGCTTCTGCTCCAGCTCCCTTTTCTTCTGTTCTTCTTATCGCGTTTCTGCTTCGTGGTGGAATGAAGAATAAAACTAAAATGGAGAAGTGGAGGGTACGAGGTGAATGGTGGTGGTCGTGGTGTGGTCTAATACTAACGATAACAAATAACAAATAACTCTAACGATTTGGATTGTGAGGAAGGGAATTATTTTATTTGAGCAGAGGCCGTGGGTTTATATAAAGGCAGAGGAGAAGAAGGTCCGTACGAATTTGTTTAACTGTTGATTCATTGATTGCGCAGGGGACAGGAAGATGAAGACGCGTGAGGGATAAGAGGCTCATTAATGCAGACAGACAGTGGGCAAGTTGTGCGAGTTGCAGCAGACGACGGCGCGAAGAAGAAGATAAGCTCGCGACTGATAATTATTGCTGTCCGCCTGTGGTACCGCCTGGTAAGTGGCGGTTCCCTCCTACTTGACCGCCTCCAAGACCGCCTATAAAGAGGCGGTACTCTCTTGATCAACCGCGATGCGGTTGCGCCTATGGTGTCCGCCACTTATTAGGCGGTACACTCTTGATCAACCGCGAGGCGGTTGCGCCTATGGTGTCCGCCACTTATTAGGCGGTACACTCTATGTTGTCCGCTAGATACGAGGCGGTAGCCGGTAGCCTCTCCACCGTCCGCCAGGCGGTTGTCTCAGAGTGGTCCGCCTGTTATGGAGCGGTCACGCCCAACGCGTGACTCTTGCGTGCCTCTGTTCAACCGGCTCTACATTCTTCATTTGGACTCCGTTTTCTGAGCCGTTTGCGTCTATGTGTCCGTCTCTTTATCTACTTTACTCCCAGCTTGGTTTTCCTCATGTTTGAACAATAAATTTGTGAGATAAATAATAAAACATAAACTAGAGGAAAACCAACTGAAGTGGAGAAATGAGCAAGAAAAGTGCTAATATTATATATGAAATACACCTATAAATCATGCTCATTTGGACACTTATCACACCCCCACACTTATCTTTTTGCTTGTCCTCAAGTAAAATCACGTACCCAAGTAAGTAGGGAATGCTCAATACTAACAAATATTATTATGAAGGGTAGGATAAACATGATCTTTTTAACTTATTGAGGAGTGTGAAAAATTAACTGCTGGTGGCAAAGGTGTGCTCTGGGTAAAAATAAAACATAGAGTTTCGGGGTATGATCTAAGGTACTTCAATGTTTCCTTTTTAGGTGACCGAGAACTTTTACCATGGCCAACTTCTCTCAAGAATGGGCATTGAGGAGAAAAAAACAAAAGGAAAAATAGATTCATGCATTTGTTTCACTTCTGCATAAGAGATGAGAAAATATAGGCATCACGCCTTTGTATTTAAGAACACTCAACTCTCTTTGTTGGTTACCAATGGCGTCTCGCTAGTCCCTTATTATTATTTTTTTCTTTCTTTTTAAACAGAGAAGTACCCCTTAGCAATCCCTAAGAGAGAAGACAGAAAGAAACCCTGAGCAATAAAATCCAACCTTTTGCAGATTATTTGGTCACACCGCATATAAAATGCTCCTCAAAAGTAATCAAAATTTTAAAATTTGTATCATTTATACCATTTATCCCACAATTCATAACAATATTTATTCTTAAAGAGAACAACCCACATATAAAGGGTCCATAAATTTTGAATTTGGACAAACGAAAAATAAGGAGAGAGATTAAACATTTAAGCACAAAATGTCACCGAAAAGGGCACACTCCCCCACACTTAAATTGAACAATGTCCTCATTGTTCACCAGAAAAACAAGGGAAGGTTCAGAAGACCTTTTCGGTAAGTAGATAAAATAAAGATAACACAAAGAGCACAAATAAACAGTTAAGCACATAAACGCTGCTCTGCAATTTTTATTTAAATCAAAGCAAATTTAAAAAACTGGTACTCTCCCCTGATTTTATTTTGCTAGCGTGTATTGGACTTCCCCCACACTTGAGCTTCAGCCTCAAGTAGCGTAGCTTGGTTGCGGTGTCCACATGGAGGTGCACCTGCAGAAGACACTAGAAGCAACCACACTAAAAACGGGGTTATAAGTTAGCAAAAATAAAAATTTAAAGAGAACCTGAAAATTAAAAGAACATAAAGGCAAAACAAATAAAAGTACACCCGGGTTGCCTCCCGGGAAGCTGCCTTTCTTTAACGTCTTTGGCTAGACGCTTTGTCGTTATCCTGGATCAAAACAAAATGTTACCTCGGCATATAAAATAATAAAATTAATACTCCTCAAAATCTGGTGTTTGAGGAGGTACTGCCGGGAACGTAGTTCTAACAGAAGACCCGGTGGAAATGACTTTTCTTCCTCAAATTGGAGGATGTAAAAATCCTCCTCTTGTTGTTGAGGCTTATGGTAAGAACCTTGAAAGGGATCTTCAGAGGGAAGTGGCTCCTTGAAATTTACTATAGCACTCTCTTCTGATGGCTCGGAGGGAGGCGGCATCTCCTCCTTCTCAAGATTGAGGATGTATCCACCCTCATCTTCTGGGTAAAGCACGGTGAAGGAGGGGAAGTAGTAGTTGATTTCAGAGGGAGGGGACTCCATGAAGTCCAAGGAGAAACTCTCTTCTGAGGGGTTGTCTCCATAATCAAGCTGATAGTTGTTTGGTGATGGATTCTCTAATTCGAATAGGGGAGGAGGTGGAAAGTAGCTTAAGTCCTTAGCAGGTTGTTCTTCCTCGTGAACCACTGCATTCAGTTGTGGAACGGGTTGTTCCATGTGTTCTACCTGATCTAGCGTTCTTTGCCGGATCATTTCAATGGTTGAGGTAAAATTTGCCATCATTTCCCGTAAAATGGCGTTGTCTCTTTCTATTGCAACCATAGGACAATAGGAACTTTCATGGTCTCCTCCACACTCTTGGCAGACACTCCATTGACTGTAGTCCTCTGCGCTATAGGGGTAACCATACCAATCTTCTGCTTGATCGTAGTGATCATCCATCAGAATTAAGTACCTTTAAAAAGAAACAAAAATTTATACAAAAAAGGGTAATTACAGAAATAAAAGGAAAACTAAACAGATAATGAACCAGATAGTTGGACCGAAGTCCCCGGCAACGGCGCCAAAAACTTGTTGGGCAAAATAGTAGTTATACTATCTTGCTAACTATGGGCAGTGAACCCAATCTTTGTAGTACAACAAGGTCGTATCCACAGAGACTTCGCAACTGTCTAATTAATTATCCAATTTAGTAAATGTACAAAAAGATAAATTAAAGTGCATAAAAAGTAAATTGGGGTTTAGCCGGAGGCAAGCTTGGTTTTAGGATTAGTACAGAAATAATAAAAACAGTGAAATAAAGTAAATGGATGGAAAAAGGTATCCAAGGATAGCGGGGGAATTTCCTAAATTACTTAAACAAATTCATAACCATGTCTCAAATATTATTGTCTATTAGAGTCAATAATTGTCAGTTACGAACTCTTATTAATAGCCTTAGTATTTTCCTACTCAATCCGGAGTGTAAATACTAAGGTTAATCCCTTTGTGGTACTTAACTATCTCAAAATCATATGTCGATAGTTACCAAATAAATGCAGTATTTTGTCAGAATAAGCATTTAACAATATTTGCTGAAAGGAATTAAAACAAGTTTAATAAGTGAAACAGGTGATAAATATTTATTTAAGTACAGACAATAATATATTAATCCTAATTTGCTCTTATTTGTCTGTTTAAGAATTAATTGTGGCCTTCCTAAATCATAGATAAGGACAACTCTTAATTAATTCATTAACTTCTTACAATCAGAAAAAAGTCTAAAATCATTAATTAGCTTTAAGTGAGAATTCTTTTATAACAGCGATGGATTTTATCTGCTAATCAAGGAGTATAATATCTAACGTTTATCTCTCTTTGTGGTCTATTCTCAGATTTACAAAATCATTGAAATAAAGAGAAACCGTAAATGCATAAAAATGATCAGTTATTAAGCATTTAATAATTTAGAGAGACAAAACAAATATTAATAAGCAAACTTGGTATTAATAATAAGTCTGAATTATTTAGGGTCAAACCACATCCTAGGATACGAATAAAATCACTCAGACATAACAGTAATAAAAAGGAAACAGAAATAGCCATTAATTTGGGACTGCTGGCGGAGACTGGACTGTGATTCGCTTCTGCTCCAGCTCCCTTTTCTTCTGTTCTTCTTATCGCGTTTCTGCTTCGTGGTGGAATGAAGAATAAAACTAAAATGGAGAAGTGGAGGGTACGAGGTGAATGGTGGTGGTCGTGGTGTGGTCTAATACTAACGATAACAAATAACAAATAACTTAACGATTTGGATTGTGAGGAAGGGAATTATTTTATTTGAGCAGAGGCCGTGGGTTTAATAAAGGCAGAGGAGAAGAAGGTCCGTACGAATTTGTTTAACTGTTGATTCATTGATTGCGCAGGGACAGGAAGATGAAGACGCGTGAGGGATAAGAGGCTCATTAATGCAGACAGACAGTGGGCAAGTTGTGCGAGTTGCAGCAGACGACGGCGCGAAGAAGAAGATAAGCTCGCGACTGATAATTATTGCTGTCCGCCTGTGGTACCGCCTGGTAAGTGGCGGTTCCTCCTACTTGACCGCCTCCAAGACCGCCTATAAAGAGGCGGTACTCTCTTGATCAACCGCGAGGCGGTTGCGCCTATGGTGTCCGCCACTTATTAGGCGGTACACTCTTGATCAACCGCGAGGCGGTTGCGCCTATGGTGTCCGCCACTTATTAGGCGGTACACTCTATGTTGTCCGCTAGATACGAGGCGGTAGCCGGTAGCCTCTCCACCGTCCGCCAGGCGGTTGTCTCAGAGTGGTCCGCCTGTTATGGAGCGGTCACGCCCAACGCGTGACTCTCGCGTGCCTCTGTTCAACCGGCTCTACATTCTTCATTTGGACTCCGTTTTCTGAGCCGTTTGCGTCTATGTGTCCGTCTCTTTATCTACTTTACTCCCAGCTTGGTTTTCCTCATGTTTGAACATAAATTTGTGAGATAAATAATAAAACATAAACTAGAGGAAAACTAACCGAAGTGGAGAAATGAGCAAGAAAAGTGCTAATATTATATATGAAATACACCTATAAATCATGCTCATTTGGACACTTATCAGACACTTAAGCCCTTAAAATGCATGGCTCTTAGGCCCTTAAAATGCATAACCCTTAAACACTGAATTTCCACAATATATTTGCCTTTGACCTGCAAATACACTCAAACACATATGCCTTTTACTAGTCTCTTGAGAACACTTTACTAAGTCATTCACCATTTGCTCTTTAGGTAGTTTTAATAAGCATTTTTAAGCTCATTTCTCCTAAGGCATTAAACAACATTAGGTTAATAGATTTACCTCTTTTCCAAAACACTTCCTTCTTGTTTCCTTACAAAACCGTATGGTATTTTGATTCCTTGTCAAGTTCTCAACAATCTACAAACACCATAATGAGTATTCAAGCTTTGAGCTTCATCTCATTGTAAACCCTAATTTTACATTGTTTTAAAAACATTAATGTAGTTATTTTACCTTGATCTTTGAGGAGAGTTTGAATATATATCAAGAGAGGACTCCACCTAGTCCATGAAGAGTTGAAATGAAGCTAGAACAAAGTCACACAAAGAGCTATATCAATGTGTATTTTCGGTCAAGGTAAAAACATGGAGGAAACATGATTTTTCTTTGAGATTCCTTACCTAGAAGCAAAGGAGAGTAATAATATGCCAAAATACAAGCTCAAGCTCCTTCAATGGTGGGACACCTTGGCACCGAAATGGGGCTCTTGAAGCTTTGAGAAGATAGAAATGAAGAGCTTGATGAGAGGAAGAGATTGGTGGTCTTAGAATTTGATTTGGACAAGTGAGCTAGATTTAGCAAGAGGTCAAAGATGGAGTTTTTATGGTGGTAGTGGTATTACCGTGAGAGAACAGCAAGAAGGAAGGAAGAAGAAGATTGGGACCGTGGGAAATGAAGGAAAGAAATGAGAATGAAGATAGATAGAATTTGCTTTTAAGAAGATATTTGTAGTAATAAAGTAAAAAGTAAGTTTAATTAGTTTTCTTTCCTTACTTATTATGTCAACTAGAGAGTGGTGAGTCACCACACTTAGAAAACCGGCCCCCTATATTATAATGAGGGTATTTTAGTCTTTGTTTGTCAATTTAATTACTTAATACAACATATGTTATAAACTAGCTTATAAAAATCACTATTCACCTAAACAAGGCACTTAGAAGTGAAATTTTTGATTTCCCATTAATATAGCCACCCAAATGTGATACTATATAGTACACATATATATTTAAGAGTAATGATGGACATTTAGCCATCAAAACCCATTTACAAGACAATTTTCAAAAATGTGCTTTAAGACTTCTTAAAGCACATTTTGTGTTTTAACTTGTTTTCAAGCTTGGTTTTCTTTGGTAATTGATTTAATATGTCATTAATATTATATAAGGTCTTGGTAAGCTCATTAGGTCTTACCCAAGCTTATTCCAAGCTTAGAGCACATTTTAGCTCTTATTGACTTTAAAGCACATTTTGTGTTTTCTTTTGTTTAAATCTGTTTACTAATGTTTCTAAGACTCTTTTTTAGTCTTAATAATTCATGTTTTAATGTTTAACCAACATACCAAGGTTTGGGGTATTTCACAACTGGTGGTTAAGAAACCTCTTGGCTGCTATGCTTCTGTGTCTCAAGCCTTGACATAGCCTGAGCGATCCTCTCGTCGACTCTCTGATTAATCCTCTACTCCATCTCAGCCATCTTTCTCAGGTGCTCCTCGTAGCTAATCATCCTTCCCTGTGCACTTCTGGACCTGGGTACGCCAAATGCCCGGCGGATGCCAACGTGCCCACCAAACCCAATGGCACGACCTGGATGATCCTTCTTACTAAGAGCTCGTGTAAGAGGATCATCATTCCTCTGTGAGGTCCAGGTGCCCTGGGTGAGCTGAGAGCTTAATTCACCCTAATACAACACACAAATACAGTTATTAGTTTAACATAAGTTCATATACAAATGAAATGAACAGTTCGACTAAAAATGAAATGATATCACTTACCATTTGAGCAATAACTGCTCTCGTGGCATCATCGTATTGAGGATTTTCGGGAGTAGAGTTCTTTGAAATGTGGATTAACTCCCACACTTTCATTCTTCTGCCACTAGCATCCAATGAGCCATCCGTGGGCAGATATCCCTTTTGCTCCCATTCTGGTACCCTTTGAGCAATACTTTTTCCACCTAAGTGGTGAGGGTACAGATTCTTCTTAGCATTTGCTTGTTGTTTTGCACGGAGAGCCTGCATAAATTAATATGATCATGTTTAGTGAAATTTAACATAAAAGACATAAGAAATTAAGAGTTATTTATGTATGTATGACAATAAAGTGCACCTGGAACTCCGGTGTGTGACGTGACTCAACAAATTGTACCCATTGCTCTTCGGTGATTCCATCATAAACCTCCCATGGTGGTCTCTCACCGCCGAAACCATGATCTGGATCATCTGGATCAGGCATCTTGTAGATGAACTTGTCAGCCAACTTATTCTTGTGGTCCCGGAACTGTTTCGACATCGATGATAGCACATCCGTTTTAAGTGCGGGATCCACGAGAAACGAGACTACATACATGATCATTCAGTTAGTAAAGTAAACATAAATATTCTATTATTTCACAATAGATCATAGTAATAATGTAGAGATTTACCTGGAGACGCTCAAACATAGTATCCTTCAACGATTGAGGCACTTGCTTCCAGGTGTGGTTTATGTTACAAAATGTCTTCACCAAATGGCTACCGTAAGCGGTGAAGTCATTCTTCCAGTTTCCATGAGGTTGCTTGAACTGATTGAATTCCACCGGTTTTGTAGGAGGGCCCTTTAAAGCCTTCAGCCCACGTGTGGCACCTCTCTTCTTTTGCTTTTTTGTTTCTGGTGGGACAATTGGCGGCTCTTCGGTCTGCTGTGAAGGGCCAGCCTCAGTCTCATCGCGTACAGCTACCTGGTCTTTCTTTTTCTTTCCTCCTCTTGTGACCCGCTTATTTGGTCTACCCTGCTGTGGCTCAGCTTCTCAAGTCAAGAGAAGATGTCCAACAGGGTCATCCATAGGGTGATCATCCACTGCAAAAAAAAAAAATAATAAAGCATTTTCATCAGATAAAGTCATTATATAAATTAACATAAATACTATGAAGCATAACAATAACAGTTAAGATGACATTACAGTCTACATTCTACTAACAACATTACCTGACATGAAAACATAAATCATTTCATATTGTCTACCCAAACACCCTCATCATGGTCTGATCGTGTGTAGAGCAAATCGTTTTCGGTAACATCAATCGAATCCAGTAATCCAGTAGGAAACAAGGATGTTTCCTCTACCGTTTCATTATCATCGTTTGTAACACCCCTCATAACAATTACGTAATAGTCACTCACGTGAACAGGAAATAAAGGCGTCTCACAGCGGAAGTGATTACAGTAATAGAACTCACATGGGTGTTACATGCCACCACTCGCCCATACGAGTGATGTAGCAGTACAACATCTTACATAATTAAACATGAAAATACAATCCGCAGTGACAACGAGATACCACCTACATTTCTATCTAAGTATCAAAAGCACAACTACTGTGAGCATCTAAACATAATCCAACTCTTACAACCCCTTTCCGGTGGAATCATTTAATATATAACGAGGTATGAACGATAAATCCAAAATCAACAATGTCCTAACTACCCAATCCCGCACTTCGGCTTCAACGTTTTCAGCAACCTGCATAATAAGTGTAGTATCAGCGATAGACGCTGAGTATGCCGGATCTGGACCCTATTGGTCACTTGTCATTTTTAACCGTCTTGATATTAGATGGATTTCATGCTTTGTCATTTTACAGATATGATAAATACTGTAACAACATGCATGATTATAAAATCATTCATCCAATCCAACAGTCATATATGGATATACACATTACTGTCATACATCACACAATACAATGGTATTGAGAACTCATTCATCGTATATTAACATCATCACATAGTACATCACTCGGCCCTCCGGGCCTTCACATATCTTTTGTTTAGGTTAGCACAGTCACATCATCACATAGTACATCACTCGGCCCTCCGGGCCTTCACATATCGTTTGTTTAGGTTAGCACAGTCGGGCGTCAGTTAGGACAACCCGAAATATACTCACTTGGACAGTAGTCCCACGTACACACAAAGGTGCTCACTGCCCTGATCATCCGAAGACTCTGGGACTTATTCACTTTGCCTTTGTAAAGGCGTCCATTTAGGTGGCCAAGGGCCTGGTGCCAACGGTAGCACACTCCGCCTGACGATCTATCTAGGCTCGATCAGGATTTACTAGGGAAAACCCGATACGGGATACCCAAGAGATCTCTACGCGCGACCAGCAGCCAGTGACTGTCTGGATTAAGGTACATCATCACATTCATTCACACTCCACTGTTAGCTTTGTTAGTTAGATAGAGTTACAGTTTTGTTATGGAGTACATCACTTAATTTGTTGGCTGCCCTATGGGTCTTACGCATGCCTAGAATATTCTAGGTAACATTCACTTTGAGTCAAAGCTCTAGAGACCGACAATGTCGTGTCCCGTTCCTAAGTATTTTACTTAGGTTATAATACTACTTGTAATACTTAGCGTATTAGTCAGCAACAGTGGTCACAACACACATTTCGCATATGTAGTTATTTTATAAGTCGATCTATAGTCGACGTATATTAGTCCCGTAGGACGTTCGTGCATACATAAATAATGCAATGAACATAACTACACATCATACACATACATCACATACATACATCACATACATACATTCACACAAGTTATTTATCAAACAAATCCGAGCCCGAGGAATTCCTCAGGACAACCCGGATCAAATCCCTTTACATACCGTACACCGTGGACCAGGGATGCGCAATATGAATCTCTAAGCTTCTCGAGCGCGCACGTCCGACAGGCGGTCTAACAATACGAAGAATACTAAATGTCAATCCACATGACAATACAATTCGGTATTTCCGAATAACGCCAGTAACCCCGGTTTACACCCCGAACTTTCAATTGTTAATAGTTAAGGTACCGTTATCTTTAAAAACTCTTTACTCGTAGTATGTATTAATATACAGTTTACGAGGACGTCGGTTTTTATTCGAACGTCGTGGCTAACGTTTTTAAACATAGGAATTATATTTCCTATACCATAGTATTTTATAAACGTTACGCCTGATACAAAATTGTTCATTCTCGTATCATTACTTCAACTGTTACATCGCATGCATGGGTATTGTTATAACCTTTAGTTGCATGCATGGTTACATTTCATATTCTATGGTTGCATGCGTTCCATGCAGCGTTAATTTATTTTACATAGTATTTTACTATTCCTTAATATACCCTATATTACACAACTTCCCAATTATATAACAACTTGTATTCCTTCATAACCTTATGACATTATAGTACATATTTATACTTATAAGTTGACATTTATTATCTACAATTATATGGCCTGTAAACCATATTATTTATGCATGTCACTTGCGCCAATATTCATACGTGTATACATATACTTTGTTTCCTTAAGGAAATAAGAACTTCTATTATGCACATATTATTCCTTATACAAGGTTTATTCAAACCATCCCAAATCATACTTCGACCGTAGTCTTTATGTCATTGTGTACCATACTTCATATCTTCATTCTTAATGTATAATTTACATATGAATGTGCTAGTAAGGTAGTTTTAATAACTATACTTTTGGCCACTCAATATATTTTTTGTGTTACATTAATCTCGTGATACCATATAGTGTGGTAGTTTTACATGTCATTTAACTTTACAACATATAGTTGGCAATTACATATATGTACCGAAAATAATGTATACACATAATACTCTTATAATTCTTTATTCCCTTATTTATCATTAAACCACAATATCCCCACATAATTTAATACTATGTTATAATTACTTTATTTTATAACATCAAAACATTGTAATAGGATATAACCTATAGTTTTGTAATATTTCCCTTAAATTGCCGAATAGGCACGTGTTTAATATTTCATCTCCTTTCAAACCCCACACTTTATTATTATTACGATTTCACCACAATTTTTATAACATACTTAACTCACCATATTTTATAGCACTTGCCACAAATCTTATAATATTTTTACATAACATATGTTATATCATTCCAAACATTATATATTTATAACATATAGTTTTTATATGTTATTTCCTTAATATTACCGAACAGCCCATAGTTGTTTGGTATATTTCTTTTCTTATTTACACTTTAACCACGTTTTTATATTATATACTTTTAGATGTCACAAAACTCATATTATACTCTGTTATCGATATACCCACTTATATAACTCCAAAAATTCCCAAATTTCATACTTAGGATATAAATCACATATTAACCAAACTACACCTCTATTTTTCGGTATTTACATTTTGTACCCCATAAGTTTTATAAATTCAACATTCCACTTATAATGTTAACATAAGTTCATAAATTAATTATTTATGAAACTAAATTTGGTCAAAGCTTTTATCTTGGTTAGTGTTGGCCCAATATACACTAGTTTGACCATAGGTTTATGTATTTGCGGTTTTGACCACTCTTTCTCAAAAATTACCATTTGACCCCCATATTTTATAAACTCAATAAAATTCATAGAATATCTCTTTCAACATATAGTTTTCGACTTTATTTTTATTCGGTCTCTAAAATTTATTTAATTTGCAAATCAAATTCCACACACTTACGGTAACATCATTTGGTTTTAAATTCATTTTAAATTCATTTTTAAATTAGTATAGAAATTAAATTATTTGGCCTAAAATGCTTGGCCATATTGCAATAATTAACATAGAATATAATTACACATAAATGTCATAAAAACTATATTGTTTACGGTTAAATATATAATTTTTTTCTTTGATGTTTCCTAAAATCATTTAATTATTTCCTATGACATTATATGTCATCTAACCTTTGTATTATTAACTAAAAATGTTATAACACATTATAATACATAGTTTAGTCATTTAAGACCTTGTTTGGTCTCGGTTCACATCACTCCTATTCTAATGTTTTTATAAACCATGTATTTGACCCATAATAAATTTTCTTGACCTTATAGGTCTTTAGCACACCAAACTAGTCAACTCAAAAATGTTATTTAACATTTTAATACCTAGTTAAGCTATTTAAAGCTTTAGTCCCTCACGACATGTACTGAATGAAATCAAATAACATATAGACCTTATCATATATCACATCTAGTATACTTACAATGTTTTCAAGTAATCCAACCCAGCCAAAGCTCCAGACAGTACCGACCACTCTCGGTCTGTTTAGTATGCAAGGCTTAACTAGCTTTGGAGTGTTATTTGCATTAACTTCACATGTACCCACGGCTGGTATTTAAAGTTTCATATTAGTTTCCACATGAACCAAATTGTTAGCTTGGTTATACACTTCATTTAGGTACTAATATACACCTTGGTATTTATATATATTCTTGACTAGTTTTCCCCTTGTTTTGAAGCTGGGTTCAAGGCTTGGTTATGCCTAGTTTCAGCGCATGAACAATATTAGAACTGGTGTTAGGCTAGTATGTATTCTCGGAAACACATGGAGGAATAAGAGGTGTGAAAAAGGAAAAGGACTTACCGAAGCATGGTCTAACGAGGTTGTTTGCACGGTTTCTGCTACTACAGGTTTCATGGTATTTGCTCACGATGCTTGGTATAGCAGGGACGTCGCTTGGACTTCTCCACGGCAAGAACCACGTCGGTTCTTCTCTGGTGGGACGTGCAGCAAGCAAAAGGAGGAGCTCATAACAAGCTGGTCATTCCTCTGGTTTTAGGCGCAAGGAAAAGCAAGAAGGGACCTCAGAACAAGCCATGGATTCTACCGGTAGAGCAAGGAAGAAGGTGTGCACGGTTTTGTTTTTCTTACCGCAAGGAATAGATATGTGCTCCTGGTATGGGTATTGTCACCGCATGAAACATAGATGTTTGTTTTCTATTTTGAACGTGTAGGAAACAAAAGAAAGTTCAGTGCAAGCTGGGGAACAACGCACATATAACACCGGTAACAGAGGAGTAAAAGAGATGGGACTTCTCCTTACCGATTTGGTCAAGAGAAGGGATCATTACCTGGGTCTCTCCCTCCTCAACTTGGGTAGTCTCTTCTGGTTCTGTACGTGGGAAATCGACAGGAGAAGCTCATGTGAAGCTGAGGACTTCTTCTGGGTTTTACGTGACGAAACAAACATAAGCAAGAGTTCAGCACTCCCTCTGTTTTCTGTACTTGAAGAGGACAAAGAAAGAGCTTGTAGTGCTGGAAAGAAAACTTGGAAACATAATCGGTATGTAGCAGTAGAGTTAGGCTAGAATGTGCTGGATCTTACTTGGAAAGAGTTACGAAGGCCAGCATTTTTTTGTCTTCTGTTCTCCATCCGAGTAGCAGCAATACTTCAAGCATGATCTTAGGTTGCTTTGCTGGGTAGAAATGGAGGTTGCTGAGCTCATTGAAGAGAGGGTAATAAGAAGAAGAGAACGGATGTTTGTGAGACAAAAATGCTTACCCAGAGAAGGAGATAGTAGCCACGGAAATTGAAGGTGATTCACGGTTCTGGAAACAGCATGGAGACGGAATGAAAAGGTTGGTTACCGTGAGTTTGTTACAGCAGAGATTGTACCTGGATATGTTCCTCCACAAGCTGGGCATCCCCTCTGGTCTGTTTACGTGAAGGAATCAGCAAAGTACTCGAGGCGTGTTTGGAATATCACCGGCAACGAGGAAGGGAAACAGTGGGCATGTATTTTCCTTGTTCGTCAGTGAAGAGAACGAAGTTGCATCCGCAGATTCTGCGCCCCTTGTTAGTCATGTGCAGAGAGGGAAAAAGAGACGGTGGGGCATGTATGTTCCTGGTTCTCCATCGTGAAGAGGAATAAAAAGAAGTAAGGAACATGTATGTTCTGTTCGATACATTGTAGAGAATGAAGAAAGCGTGACTGGTGGAGGAGAATGGGTATATTTCTTTGAGTCGAAACAATTACCCACTGCAAGCGGTAGTAGACACGGAGAATGGTTTTTCTCCTGGTCTTGAAGCTACAGGGAAGAGATATCGTGAGTAGTTCACGATCCTGGAGCAGCATGAAGGATACTGCAGTGTGTTCGCTTCTGCATCGACAAGGAGAACACGGTGTGTCTCTGTAACTGAGCATGGTCCTCGGTTCTGTATTTGGAGCAGCAAGCATCGAGGAGATGCTCTCGGTTATGGAGCAGAGCATGGAAAGAAAGAAAAGGAAAGCTCACTTAGAGGGAGATGACAGCGGCACTGAGTTGGAAGGAAAAGAGAATCGGTATGGTAGATAACAGGTATGTCGGTGAGAGTATGGTGCATCTTTTCTAGTTGTTTTTGGGAGGCTTCCCAAATCTGAAAAGAAAATCACTGTCGGACAAGTTGTGTTGTACTAGTGCAGTAGGTAGAACTAGTTGATTATTGGTCATGATATAGATTAACATTGTACAGGTCATAATAGCACTCATATTTGTGTGTGTGATTCGGTGGTGCAGGTGGATGAAGTGTGCAGATCGAACGTACTGGACAGGGTACTAGTTCAGTATAGAACAAGTGAGTAACTTTGCTACTCATAATAATTCGTTGCAGTTTATTACTGAATTCGAACATAGCTCAATATAATGTACACATTATTATTTAGGCCATACTTTAATTGGTTATATGTCCAATCCATATTTAATTAAGTAGGGGTGTTTCATCGTTATCCTCATTCTCATTTTCGATTACAACCGGCCTTCTTCCTAGAAGAACAACATACCATCTACAGTCTTTCGGATCCTCAACATACCACACTTGTTCGCAATCCTTTCCCAGAACAAATTGATCATCCGTATAACCGGCACGTGAAAGATCAACCAAGGTAAGCCCTCCATCATTTTGGTACCCGCGTCGATTGTCCACCCATTTGCACCGGAACAACAGAAAGGAATCAATGTCGTAGTCTAGTTCCCAAATGTCCTCGATGACACCATAATACCAACTAGAGTTATTAACTGGTTGAGATCGGTTACCGCTGTGGTACTCAGTGGCAGCAGCTTCAATTTTTACCCCACTATTCGGGTGTATCGATTTGGCATATTGGCGTGCAATGTAGTATGTATACCCACTAATATCATACCCCTCAAATGATGTAATATTAGTTTCAGGTCCGATTGCCAAACATCTGATCTCTTCACTTACAGCTTCTGGATCTGATGATGCTAATGTCAACACATGATCTTTGAACCATTGGATAAAAACTCGGTTTTGTTCCTTTGTCAGCCAAATGTGGGCTTTCAAAGGATTTTGATGCCTTAACTCAACCATATGGGTTTCGAAATAAGGTTCAACAACCTCAAGATGTTGTAAGACAAACAAATGTGCTTGATGAATAAGTTGACGCGAAACTTGCACGATCTTTCTACCAATGACACCTTTACCTTTAAACCTGCCATAGTGTCGTGGTTTTGGGATACCAATAGACTCTGCCTCACTCAAATAATTGGTCACAAATTCCGTGACTTCCTCAGTCACTGTTGCTTCAACAATGCTCCCCTCTGGTCGATACCTATTCTTCATTCTACTTTTCAGAATACCCATGTACGTTCAAAAGGGTACATGTACCGTAAGTATACCGGACCACAGAACTGTATCTCTCGAACGATGTGCACAATTAGATGCACCATTATGTCAAAGAAAGATGGTGGGAAATACATCTCAAGTTGACATAATGTGACAACAATTTCACATTGTAGATCATCTAGAGAGGTTACGTCAATTGCCTTGGAGCAAACAGTATTGAAAAAGAAACATAACCGAGTTAAAGCATTTTTGACATCAGATGGCAATATCCCTCGAATTACGACCGGAAGAAGATGTAACATCGGTACATGATAATCGTGAGATTTCATGCCTAAAAGTTTTAAATCCTTCATCGATACAATGTTCTTCCAGTTTGAAGAGTACCCAGACGGTACTTTTACCGAGTGCAGACATTTGCAGAAACTAATCTTTTCAGCCTTTGAGAGCGTGTAGCATGCAGGAGGTAGGTATATTCATTTCCCATTCTCTTGTGGGTGTAACTCCTTTCGTATACCCATGGTTTGCATGTCCTTTCTGACTTTCAATCCGTCTTTTGTTTTGCCGGGTATATTGAGTAAAGTCCCACTCACTGCCTCACCAACGTTCTTCACAATGTGCATGATGTCTAAGCAGTGTCTCACAGGAAGATGGCGCCAATAAGGTAGATCCCAAAAGATAGAACACTTTTTCCAAATGTTTTTCGCCGGTTTTGATGTGTTTCCAAATACATTTGTAATGTCCTTAACCTTTCATACACTTCCTCAGAGCTCAGAGGTAAACAAGCCACACGAGTTTCGGCTTGACCATTGAACAACTTTCTCTTCGTTACTCAATAAGGGTGATCTTCGGGGAGAAGACCTCGATGACACATATAAACATTCTTCCCACAATGTTTTAAACGGTCCGAACAAGTGTCTTCCTCGCATATGGGACATGCAAATGTTCCTTTAACCGTGTAACCGGACAAGTTGCCATACGCAGGGAAGTCATTGACGGTACTGAACAACAAAGCCTTGAGCGTGAAATTCTCTCTTGCATAAGCATCATATACCACGGTCCCCTCATTCCACAATAGCTTCAGATCATCTATCAGAGGGGTAAGATACACATCAATGCTATTACCTGGCTGCTTGGGACCAGATATCAGGAGAGATAACATGATGTACTTTCGTTTCATACTCAACCATGAGGGCAAATTGTAGATCACTAGCAGAACAGGCCATGTAGTGTGTTGACTACTCAACGTGTCGTACGGATTCATTCCATCAGTACATAACCCAAGCCTCAGATTCCTATCTTCATGTCCGAAATGTTCTTTGTACCGTCTGTTGATGTTTCTCCACTGAGGTCCATCTGATGGATGTCTTAATTTCTCATCATTCTTTCTACCCTCCGCATGCCATCGTAAGTTCTTTGCATCTTTCGGATTCGCAAACAACCGTTTGAATCTGGGTATAATCGGCAAATACCAAAGTAGTTTTGTTGGAGGGTTTTTTTCTGAATGGAGGAGTAATCACCATCTTTATGCTTATACCGGGACAACGAACATTTCGGGCAATTGTTCAGATGTTCGTATTCACCCCTGTACAACACACAGTTGTTTGGACACGCGTGAATTTTTTTGTACTCTACTCCCATTGGACACACCCATTTCTTTTCCTCATAGGTGGTGGTAGGGAGACCGTTCTCATCCGGTAGCATATCATGAATCAGCTCGAGGAATGCCGTGAAACCTTTGTCACTCAATCCATATCTTCCTTTCAGGTTGAACAAATTCAATATAGCTGTCAATTTCGTGTACTTAGTGCACGTAGGATACAACACCGTCTTGGATGTGTCCAACAACCTTTGATACTCATCCGGCTGGTCGACAAAATTATCCTCAACGTTATCAAGCATCTCGTCCATTTGATCATCATGATAAGTCGAATCACTGTCAACATTGACTCCGGAAGTGCTTGGGAGTTCTGACTCGTTAGTAGTATTGAATGTCTGCTCGGTTCTAGAGTTACACCGATCGTGATGTTGGGTAAAAACCTAACGGCAAGTATACCGGTCGATTATAGCAAGTTTTCCTAGAAGTGTCCCTCCAGGTTATCGAATCCAAGGGAGGCAGCGTTTTAGTTCAATTAATATTTAAGAACAAACTAATAAAATAACTCAAGTAACAGGGGGGTTTTGTTTGTTGAATTACTAGGTAGAGAAACAAAATGTAAATAAGAACAAGGGTAGTAAATGCAAGAGCAATAATGAGCAAAATAATGATATTTCTGAATTAATGAGAAGGAAAAATTCCGGTTTACTACTCCTCATAATTCTTTGGTTCCTTTCTTGATGTGTTCACCAAAATTTAGATTAAAATCCCAGATCTGAAATATTCCACGTTCGGTCTCCCGCTCGGTGGAATCTAATTAACAGCTAATAAATCTTAACTCTCGTTACAAATTTACTAATTGTTAACAGCTTTAGGAATAATCCAGTTTAATGATCAGTTAATATCTTAGAGGAATTACCGTCTCTAAATTAACCGGTGCTGTTCCTGTTGTCTATTATCTACCGCAGTTCTCACTTATAAGCAGATAAACTGATAAAATCCAGTAATTGGCCAAATCACAAGATTTATAAAAATAAATAAGGAACAACACTTTAATCTGTTAAAATGGTAAATCACATAGATAATGGAACCTTGAATTTGGATTACATAGCAAACCGAAATTTATAAAAACTACTCAGCCATGGAAATGAAAATACTGTAAAAATATGTAAATAACATTAAAGAGAAAGAGAAGAAGGAACTCGATTTAAGACTCTTCAGTGGAGTCTCGGTGTGTGATCAGTGCTTTCTTCTGCTCCTTCTCCAGGAAATGGTGGAGTCTCCAGCTGCTTGTGTACTCCAGATTTATGTGGACGTGTGAATGGTGTTTTATGAAATGAATGATATGAAGCGTGATATTTGAAATGGAGATGGATGGAGTTGTGGTATTTTGCTCTCCAGTATTGTGTGTGTAAAATGAATGAGATTGAGTCCTATTTATAGGACTGGTCTGTGGAATACGTAACAGGAGCAACAAGGTGGTGGACAGTAGTGCTGGAGTTTGTAAGTGGAATGGTGGGTCTGTTACGTGAGTGTTTTGCTGGATTTAGGGAGATGATTAGATTAGTGGAGGGATGATTGGATAGTAGCAGTGGAAGGGACAAACAAATAAGGCTGGAAAGGAAGTACGCTGGATGATGGAGATATGGGGCGGTGTAGTTTAATATGAAGAGAATAGAATTCTCTTTTTGTTTGCGGCGCTACAGACGTCTGATTCAGTAGTATGGTCCGGGACTTAAGTTTTGTATGAAGTCCCGGACCGTAGCATTGAAATGGATCGAGAGTTGCTCTGCTTTGTGGTTCGGGACTTAAGGTTTGTATAAAGTCCCGGACCATGGTGTGGAAACAGGTCGAGAATTCTTTCATTGTGTGGTCCGGGACTTAGGCCATGTATAAGGTCCCGGACCATGCTTGAAATCAATGGAGAGATACGCCTCATTGTGGTCCGGGACTTAGGCAGTGTATTAAGTCCCGGACCATGCCTGAATTTAAGTCGAGGGTTGAGTCAATTGTGGTCCGGGACTTAAGTTATGCAACAAGTCCCGGACCATATCTGAATTTAGGTCGAGAGATGACTTTCCTGACTCCATTTAGCTTGTTTGAAAAACTATGGTCTCCAACAATGATATGAACATGTTTCTTTTGAGATCAAATACCTGAAAAAGCACATAAAAGCCATAAAAGAAGACAATTGCAGCAAGAGACATAAAAACACTTAAAAGACAGGAATTTAGCAGTAAATAGCAACGAATCCGGTATCAAAAGACCATGCAGAAATAGGTAAATTCCTGACTTATCACGTGACTGTAGGAAGCTGAAGCATTATCTTCAACAGGTTCTCCATGAAAAGTCCATCTTTTATAATGTGGCATGAAACCACGGGTCTTCAGATGGAATTGTACAACGTTGATGCTTTCATATTGTCTCACCACACCACAATCAACACAAGGACATGGAATTTTCTCCGCCTTTGTCCTGTCCTTGTGTTGCACTGCAGCTTTGCAAAACTCTTTCAGCATCTTGTCAAAATGTTCCCCTCTATCACCATACATCCATTCACGCTCCATACTATATGTGCAACAGATCACAGGTGTGAGTTATAGCCTTTGTGAAACCAAAATCTTTATAGAATATGGTCTGTATTAAGTTGCACATGTTTATTTCTTAATGGAGCATGACTGGGATGATTGTCAAATAGTCTAGCCTAACTCTAAGGTTGCAAACACAAAATAAACTAGCATTTTAAATTTAACAAATTGTCGCACTTCTAAAACAGAAACCGGTGTTTAAAACAATATTACGAATACTTTTTCTACAAAAAATTCGGCATGACCTTTGCATAATTATACACATCCCGTGCTTATTATTCAGCACTCACCAAAGTCATCACAACCACAAACATTCCAACAATGGCAGCAACCAACAATTAAAATAAATCAATTCTTTACTAGCTAACTGAAAACCAATTGCAAATTCAGATCATCAAACCAACATTTTCAATTCTCCACTGTATAAGTTCAAACCGGTTTAGAGATTAAAACAGAATCCAGAGTTAAAATACGTACTTGTTTTTTAAGGATTTATGGAGAGGGGAGACTGGTGCCTGAGAGGTAGGCTACTGTGCGAGAGATGCAGCAATACCACTTCTGATATGTCTCTGCAAGGGAGCAACAAGAAATAAATTACAAAAGAAATGCATCAACAAATATGGAATGAAGCTAAATTATGTACTAGCACTTATATTTAAATACATAATTGCATTTATTAAACAAAAAATAAGGTTTAGTTACTTACTTGTGCATAGAGGAGGAAAGTGCAACAGTAATGGAAGAAGGCGGAAAACAAGAGAGGTGATTCACGGACTTGAATGTAGTGAGTCCTGAAAAAAAAATTAGATATTGTTAGACATATACACATAGATGTATAAATGTAATAAAAATAAGTCTACAAGGACACAACCATGCTTATTATTAAGCATTCACCAATCATTCAACAACACAAATTTCTCTCATAAACCAAACTAATATATACCAAATTTATTCATCAAACCAAATTCCAATAATTTGTGGAAATCAAATACAAAGTAAAAAAGAGAAAAATGATAAGTAAGATTATATTACCAGTTCGTAATTGAATTGTTCTCCGCTCCGCTTTCAATCTACCATGAAATGGTTAAGAAGCTTCTTAAGTATTTATCTATAGAGACACAAATACATATAGATACAAGAAAAACTCAGTAGTTGTGTACGTTCCTTGTTCGTAAATATAGGATTGTAATTATAATGGACTGCAAAATGAAGACATAAGTTGACTATATTACATGTTCACAAGTGAACTGTTTTCAGCCCCATACGAGTTCAATCAACAACAGCAGCTTAGTAATTACTCCCTACAAAGGCACAAACACACAAAATGAGTAAAAAAAATCAAAATTTTCGTTTAAACATTTCATCGAACACCTTATGAGCACATGTATTTTCACTTATTTTAAACTGAATATATACATAAATCTTATACACACCACAAACTTAGACATCCACATACACATTTACAATCTTAATATCAACATACAACACAACAGATACAAGATTGGAACCCTAAAAATCGAGTTACCTTCCTCTCTGATTCGCCACTCTTGCTGCTGCTGTTGTTGGAGTCGAACTGGGGGTCAGCGACGGCGAACAGCACGGCGGCACCCACGGGCGGCGAGGACGGCGTCACCCACGGCCGGCGAGGTCGACGGTTGCGAGGTTGGTTTTGCCGGTCGCCGTTCGCAAGAGAGAGGAGGGAGCAGTAGTGTTATCGGTGAGAAAATACGATGAATTGGGTTCGGGGGGGGGGGGGGGGGTGGTTTAAAAGGACCTATTTCGGCGGTTCCTAACGAAGAACCACTGAAATAGGTGATAAAAAAAAAAAATAAAAAAAATAAAAAAACCTATTTTGGCGGTTTCTAGTGAGGAACCGCCGAAATAGGTCTATTTTATTTTTTTTATAATTAAAGTGGGCCTATTTCGGCGGTTCCTTACTAGGAACCGCCGAAATAGGTTCCCGACCTTTTCAGAAACCAACCTATTTTGGCGGTTTGTTAACAACCACCGAAATAGGGGCGCCGAAACAGGCCATTTTTGTACTAGTGTCGTTTCACGGTCCTAGCCTCTTTATCTTCTGGAGGCAATTTTCCTTCAAGGATGTATTCCACGACCGGGGTCATCCAAGATTCCTCAGGTACGAGGGGCTCAGTCGTCAGGACCTGGGCTTCGTCTACGCTCGGATTGGTCTTGGTTTCCAACCACACCTTACTTGGTACTCTCTCGGTCATGCTTGCTAATTTCGCTAACGCGTCAGCTTCGGTGTTTTTTGTCCGGGGAAGGTGCTTCAGCTCGCATCTTGAGAAGCTTGCTTTTAGCTCTTGAACCCTGAGTAAGTACTTCCAGAGTTTCTCTTCCTTTACCTCATATATGTTGTCATGTTGCCGGGTGACCAGCAAGGAGTCTGAGTATATTTCCATGTCTGTTGCGCCTAGGTCAATGGCAACCTCTAGGCTTTGAATGAGAGCTTCGTATTCGGCCTCGTTGTTTGTTACTTCGAACTCCAACCGGAAGGCGTAGTTAAGGTCTCGTCCGTCGGGAGTTTGGACTACAATCCCCGCTCCCGCTCCTGCCTTGCACCGGGCGCCGTCTACCTGAATGATGAAGGGAGTTGGTGGCTTTCCTTCTTCTTGGTCGAAGCTGGTTTCGGTTATAAAGTCCGCTAGGGCCTGAGCTTTGATCGCCGTTCGCGGTAGGAAGTGAATTTCGTACTAGGTGAGCTCGACTGCCCAGCTTACCATGCATCCTGACGCGTTTGGATTATTTGTTATTTGCTTCAACGGCCAGTTGGTCCTTACAAGGATTCTGTGTGATTGGAAGTATGGTCGTAGCTTCCGGGATGCCACCACTAGAGCAAGAAAGACCTTTTCAATATGTGTAGCGCCTTTCTACGGGGGTCAGGATCTTTCCTTTGTAGTAGACGGGAATCTCCTTCTTTTCGTCTTCCATGATTAGGACCGCTGCCACCGCCCACGCTGATGCGGACAGGTAGAGGTAGAGGTCTTGACCGGGCATTGGGACTCCCAGCTTGGGTAACCCTCAAAGCATTTCTTTTATCTTCTCAAAGGCTTCTTTGCATTCTTGCCCCCACTGGAACTTGTTGTTCTTTCTCAACATGTTGAAAAACAGGATTGCTTTTTCCTGTAACTTTGAACAGAACCTGCTTAAGACCGTGAGTCTCCCGTTGAGGGCTTGGACGTCCTTGATGTTTATGGGAGGGCTGAGGTCGAGAATCGCCTGGGTCTTTTCCGGATCCACTTCTATTCCTCGTTGTCCAACGATGAAACCAAGGAATTTTCCTTTGGTGACCCCGAATACGCATTTCTCCGGATTTAGCTTAATCTGGAATTTGTCGAGTGTGGTGAATGTCTCCTCCAAGTCTTTCATGTGATGTTCTTTGGACGGGCTTCTCACGACTATGTCATCCACATAAGCTTCCACATTTCTCGAGAGTTGCTCCCAGAATACTTTGTCGATCATCTTTTGGAAAGTCGCGCCGACATTCTTTAATCCGAATGGCATCACTTTGTAACAGAAGATTCCTGCTGAGGTAACGAAGGAAGTTTTTTCGGAGTTCATCTTTATCTGGTTGTACCCAGAGAATGCATCCAGGAAGCTTAAGACGGAGCTTTGGGCCGATGAGACGACCAGTCGATCTATTGATGGCAACGGGTAAAAATTTTTGGGACATGCCTTGTTCAGGTCAGTGAAATCCACACACATTCTCCATTTCCCATTAGATTTCTTTACCATAACCACGTTTGCCAGCCACTTGGGGTATGCCACCTCTCTGATAAAACCTGCTTGCAGGAGATTTTGGACTTCTTCTCGAGCAGCTTGGTCCCTCTATGCTCCGATCACCCTCCTTCTTTGGCGGATTGCTGGGTGCGCTGGGTCCACGTTGAGATTATGCTGGATAACGTTTGGGTCTATTCCGGGCATCTCCTCTGTGCTCCAAGCGAACGTGGCCCTTCTTTTTTCCAGGAATCTTGTTAGATGGATTTGCTCTTCGCTGTCAAAGGCATTTCCAATTTTAAAGAATTTACTGAGGTCAGTTCGTAGAGGTACCTCTTTTGGGAGATCAGCGGGAGCCTCGTACCGCTCTGCTGTTTCGTCAGGGAAGGGCAGCTTTCCCTTGAATTCCTTCTCGGATCCCACGGTTTTGACGGTCCCGTTTCCTGGTAGGTTTTCCATGATCCGCACCTTACATACCCGCGCGACTTTCTAGCTTCCTCTCACCGTAACGAGTTTCCCCGACCTGGTCAGGTACTTCATTTTCAGGTGGTGGGTGCTACAAATGGCTCTGAAGGCGTTTATCCCTGGTCGCCCGAGGTACATATTGTACCCAGAGAGCCCGGGAAGGATGAAGGCTGTCAATTCTTCCGTGCGCCAATCATCCCCTTGCCCTAGGGTAACGGTGAAGTCGACGCTCCCTGTAGACTTAGCCGAGATCCCTCCTACGAAACCACCCAGTACAGTTGAATAGGGTTTGATCCTATCTTCTGGAATCTCGAGTTTTTTTACCGCCTCGGCAGAAATGACATTAGCACCTGCTCCGCTGTCGACCAGGATTCCTTCCATCATGCGGTCGTTCACCTGGGCCCTTATGACCAGCGGGTCGTTATGCGGGTAGAGGACTCCGTCTTCATCATCCTTGATGAAGTAGATTGGAGGAAGCTTTTGGTGTTTCACGACCTTCTTGTCCGGGAGCTCTCGGTGAACCTCGTGGACGTGTCTTTTCCTTTCATTGGGGATTAGGGGCCCCACTTCTGAGAATAGTCCTGTGAACATTCTCAATGAGAGTTTTATTAGTTTCCTTATCTTGCTTTGTTATCTCTGTTTATTTGTAAGTTGTGACACGTGAAACTTTATCGGGATGCAAGCATTTATATGGTAGAAAAGCTTTTATAAAGTAGTAACGAGCTACAGCCTCCCGCGGGGTACAAAGGTGATTCCTCCCTTCTAAAGGAGCACTTCACACCCTTTTCTAGAGAATTACCCTAGGCAATCTACAGACCCGTGATTACCCCGAAGGACTTGCTATGGTCCAACTCTGGGTGGACTTCTTCTTCTGGCTTAGGCCGGGAGGACTGGCTACCAGAGTGCTGCCTATACTGGCCTCCCTTTCCTTTCTTCTTGTTCTCCTCAATCAACCTTAGCTCCTTGGCTAGGTTCGCGCAATTGATGGTCTTGTGGTTGCGGTGTCCGTGATACTCACAGAAGGCTACCGGCACCTCCCCTGGGTTGGGCTTTCTCCGTGGGGGCAAGAGTCCTTCCCTTTCAGCGGCGGCATATTTCCCTGGGTCTATCTGTACTGTTGGGAAGGCCCTGGAGCTCGAGGCCTGCTGTCCCTGGGGGGCCGGGGTCTTGGAATAAGCCTTGTACCGGCCTCCTCCTTGGTGCGAGCCTCCAGTCGCAATCACCCCTCCTGTCTGGCTTCCCTTCTTCTCACTCGCAGCGGGAACTCTAAAGCTGCTGAGGAGTATTGTTGGAACTCCTCAGTTAGTTGCTTGAAACTGGAGATCGATTGGGGCAATCGAGACGAGATCCAGCTCAAGGCTCTCTTGGAGAGTGTCCCGGGGAATAAGTTGCACAAGGCAAGAGAGCTAATCCCCTGGGTGTTCATGACGAGCATGAACTTCTTAATGTGCTGAGCAGGATCCCCTGTACCGTCGTACTTCTCCACTGCCGGGGAGACGACGTGGGGCGGGAGCTTAGCCCTGCGGATCTTTACGGAGAAGGGGTATAGGCTCTTGTCGATGGCGTCATCTTCTTCCTCCTCGATGGTGGTTAAGGCCTTTCCTCGGGTACCTTTTTTCCCGTCGTTGCTTCCCGCCACGTCTCGCCCTTTCAGGAGATCTATTTCCTCCGACATTTCTTCCCACTTTCGCTGGAATTCCTCGTCTCTCTACATCAATTCCTATTGCAGGAGCTCGTTTCCTTCCACAATCTTCTCGTCGATGGATCTGGTGAGGCTCGTCAGCATGTTCTCCAAATCTTTTTTGGAAATGGAGTCGTGGGTTACCTCGGGTCCGGTGCTTCCGTCGTTGGTTTGCAGATTCTTCCTAGTCCCGGGTGCCATGTTCGTACCTAACCTGCAAAAACTCAGTTCCGTTCTCAGATGTGTCGACTTCGTATAGACGGAGGGTGATTTTTCGGTATGAGGGAGGGTCTATCTAAATGGTCTAACTGAGAAGCCTAGATCCTAGAAATGCCATTCTGTGGAGGGTGAAAACCTGTCACTTCGGCATCCCTCAAATACCTACTAAATTGTCCGTCTTTCCCAGAAAGCATAAGGGAGAGTGCAAGTGTGCACTATACCCGCTCTCAATGGGCTCCACGTGGACTTATGCCCTAAGGGCGGAAATTGACTAGAGTCGCCACCAAGTTTGGCCTAAGATACTAGGAAGGAAGGGAAGGAGGGTTCTAAGAACCGTTAATTGACTCTGTGATTTGTTGCCTATGGATAGGACTTATCTGATCATACCAGAGATTCTGTGTGGGTTCGCACTGGGTTACACCCCTTAGAAGTGGCAACGACCACGACTTCGGATTGGTGCCCGAGGAAACCTCGGTCTCCAATTGTCGGGATTGCCTTCTTTCAAAACCTTATTTAAAGAGATTCATTTAAAAGCCAAGAACAGGATTAGGATGAGAAGAGAGAGAGTGGATGAGGCGAGCTTTTCTGCCAAGTCAACGCCTAGAAGAGGGAATTGGGGAATTCAGATGAGTATAAAATGAAGATTTGGGAAAAGTCTGGGGTTGAGTGAATAGACAAGACTTGGAGTCTGATGGTTTGAAGTTTGTGAGAACCAAAGAAGGTTTGAGTGTTTTGAGAGATATGAGGGCACCTCAGAAGGGGAAACGGTTATTTTGTTTGGAATGGGGTTGTACCCTAGATGGGCTGCCTACGTACTCAACTCCCTGTTGAGACCTTACGTAGTTCAGGGTTATCGGGTTTTGGGAATTTTAAGGTTTTTTGAGTTGTTTGAAATGCGCGGGATTGTTTGGAGGTGAGATGGCTGAGCGCAAAAGGGTATTTTGATTGATGTGGGGTCGCACCCTATGTGGGTTGCCTACGTACTCAATTCCGTATTGAGATCAAACCTTACGTAGTTCATAGTTTTTGGAGATTTGGGAGTTTTAGGGTTTTGAAGGAATTGGGGTTTTGACCTTTTGGGTCTTTGAGGGGTCGAAGAGATTTTGTGGTCATTTTGTGAGGTTTGACAGATTGTTGGGTTCGTTTTGAAGTATGAGGTGCAAAACGTCTGCGAGACACTCAAGTCTGTGAGACATTTAAAATCTTGAGAAGACGGAGTCTGTGAGACGCTCGGGTCTATAGGACAATCAAGGCTTGAAAGGGTTATAAAGTTCGAAGGTGTTCGGGTTTGAGAAGCTGAGGGTTATTGAGGTGTTTGAGTTTGATGAGTCTATTGAGATATTCGAGTTTGTTGAGCTGTTGAGACATTCAAGTCAGTTGAGCTGTTGAGACGTTCAAGTCTGTTGAGCTGTTGAGACGTTTGAGTCTGTTGAGCTGCTGAGACGTTCGAGTCTGTTGATCTGCTGAGACGTTCGAGTCTGTTGAGCTGTTGTGACGTTTAGAGATTCGAGATGCCTGAGTTCTCCGGAGTTTGGAATTTCAAGGAGTTCGAAGTTTTAGGGAATTTGAGATTTATGATGCTTGGAATTATTCAGGATTGAAATAAAATTGAATTGAATTGGGAATGAAAAGAATTTTGAATTGAAATTGAGATTGAATCTAAATTGTAATTGGATTGAACTTGATTGAATTGGATTGAAATTGAAATTTGAATCGGAATTGAAATTGAAGTTGAATTGGATTTGAAGCTAAATTGGGATCGAATTGAGGTACTGGGCTGGATTTGGGCCTTGAAATGTGTGCCAGATTGGGCCTTATGAACGAGCTGGATTTAGGGCTCCGAATTGGGCTCGAATGGGCCTTAGAAATTGAAGTTGGAAGATGATTTGAAACTATGAGACAATTGGAATTTGGAAGAAGTTTGAAGTTTGATCTTGGAACTTTTGGAAGCATTTCAAATGCTTTGTATGAAGAGTATTTAATGTTGGCGTGTGAAAAGCTTTGATTTTGAAGAATTCATGAAGGATATCTGGTTTTGGAGTATGAGAGGATTGATTTTGAAGAGGGTATGATGAGTGAGTATGAGAGGGATTGATTTTGAAGTGTGTTTGGTGAGAGAGTGTGAGAGAGATTGATTTTGTAATGTGTTTGATGAGAGAGTGTGAAAGAGATTGATTTTGCAGTATGTTTGATGAGAGAGTGTGAAAGAGATTGATTTTGCAGTGTGTTTGATGAGAGAGTGTGAAAGAGATTGATTTGCAGTGTGTTTGATGATAGAGTGTGAAAGAGATTGATTTTGAAGTGGAATTTGACTCATTGGATCTTTAAATTGATTTGGAATTGGATGATTGAATGATTGTGAATTTTATTCTAACAATTATGGATTGTTTAGAAAATTTTACGAAGGAAGGGCATTCCCCACCGACCAGACTCTATGGCCCGTTTGAGTGAGGAACATCCCTGGACCTAGAAGCTTTTCTAAACTGGACTCGAAGCGTCCAGAAATAAGTGGGCAAACCTAAAGGCTATTCTATGGCCGCCTGCTCCAGCCTGTTTGGCTGGTTATGGACCAAGCCTGAACAAAATTAGATTTGGGCCAAGAGTTACATGGGCACAAACAGGATCAGTCCATACACTTACAAAATCATAGGCAAGGAATGATTAACAAATGATATGTAGATTAATTTCCAAGGCTATATAAACAAATATACATGCGGACATGGATTTTAAAAGCTATCCGAATAAAACAAATGTATGTAAGAAAAAAAATTCAGAATCTGTCTAAGTAATTATATATATGTGGACATGGATTTTAAAAGTTTAAGTTATGTACGTATGAAATGAATTTCAGAAGTAGTACGAGAAATGTATATACAAGAACGAATTATCAAAGCTATCTAGGTACCGAATCAGAATTATTCAAATCTAAAACTTTCAAAAATTAACAAGATGAGTCCTACTGTATGGGTTGCTAACTAATTGTTAGTCTTATCCTATTTACTATCTTTCAATGGTCAATTAAAGGTTGCAAGCAAGAGAATAATGTAAACGGTTATGGATGAAGTCGCAAAAATGAATAAGTCACAATACTACAACCAAAAGTAAAAAACGACAAACGAATTACAAATTGATACAAATACAAGTGAAAAGTTTAAATCTAAAGCTACTATAGGGGGTCGCATCGACACCACCTCACTTGAGCTGATAGGATCAGCAAGAAGTGTACCAACCGTTACACATGTTTGACGTGGAGACCCCGGTAGTCCTAGCCAAACTCCAATTCCTTAGCTAAGCAAGTTTCCAAGGTTTCCATTCCTCGAGCATTATGTACATGTCATAGGACAAAGACAAAGATACACGAGAATAATTTGTAATGAAATGTAAGAGGATTGGGGTGTGTGCAATGGGATCATACAGCCCCTCTCAATGGGAGGAAAGGGGGCAATCTAATCATCTCCCATACCCCAACCGAGAACATATAAAAGAGTTTCAAGCTGCCAACAAATGTTAAGGATTGTAATATAATCAAGCATTGGGGTTGCTACTCAAATTAATTTGTCATCTTAGATTACGACTCAACCAAAGTGTAGTATCAAAGATAGGGGTTGTGAGTAGACCTGGCAATTTTGACCCAACCCGAAACCCAACCCGAACCCAACCCATTTTTTGCGTTAGGGTCTGATTATTGACCCATCTATTTTTTGGGGTTGGGTTAGGGTAATAAGCTAATTTTGGGGTTGGGTTAGGGTAGAGATCATAACCCATGACCCAAGCCGAAACCCGAAAATATATTTGTTAATAATTAATTCACAATTATATATTATTTCAGATGAAACTATACCTTAGCCTTAAGCCCAAGTGCAGTTGGACTATCCCACCTTTTAATATCACATACTTTTAACTAAACAAGGCCTAACCAGCTGCATATCAAATAAGGGCCCAACCAGACCTTTACATAATGCTGAAAACTCAAATACTTCGTCTTGTAGACTCACATCCATTTTTCTTCTCTACGTCATTGTTCATGTCTATGTCGCTCTTCATCTCTGCCCATGGTTTGTTTTTCTTATTCTCACTGCCATATTTATTCTTGAGAACAAATGTATATTTAGATTTTCTAGAATGGTGAACAAAAGTAGTGATATGTATTTTTTGTAAGTAGGATCTTGATTATAGACCTCTTAGTGAATTATGAAGCCAACAATACGGATATCGTGCTACATGGAAGTCCTCAACTGTTGGTAACGAACTTATTAAGTGATTGTGATTTTACTTTCTCTCAGGCATGAGCACTCATTTTAAACAGGTTTAATTATTTTTTAAAACTATTAGTCATAGTTTGGGGCTTTGAGCTCTCAGTTTATTAATTATTCTAACTTTAGAAGATTTGTCTTTATATATTTCTCTATGCATAATGAAGATTTTCATTTTCGTTCCCCTCTTATTAAGGGCCCTAGGATCATGTGCATATCTAGATAGGATTCCTCCCCAACAGTGGTAGAGCTTCATGCTCAGAGTGATAAATATAAACTTATGGAAACAGTACGTGTTATTCTATTCATGGGAAATTGGTGTAGTACTTTTACATTCTTTGCATAACATGAAATTTATTTAAAGTTGGGTCGATCAAGCAGAATTGCTTCTCTTCCTTTTGTTTCATCCTAATTAGTTAGCACTGAATGTTTTTGGATTTTTTTATTAAAGTCTACTCCTAATCCGTCTAAATATTGTATGCTTAAAAAATGGGTTGGTGGGTTGGGTTAGGGTTGAAGGATTTTAAACGGGTTGGGTTAGGGTCATGATTTCTGACCCATCCATTTTTGGGTTGGGCATGGGTTGATGATATTTTAAATGGGTTGGGTTAGGGTTGATATCAACCCAACCCAACGACCCAAATTGCCAGATCTAGTTGTGAGTCATGCGGGATCATACCTAGAAGGGTTTATATCACTTCCCTCTAAGATGAAAAATTAGTGAGAAACATCCAGCCAATGAGTGATTAATGTACAATTTATAACATTCGAATAACTATCACTCCATTCATGTTCTTATCTAAGCGCTGTGGGACAAGAAGCACGCTAGTATCAAATCAGTTTCCAAACCAAATCAACGCGCAAAGGGGAAATTAAGTATCAAACATGATTGAATTATAGCAAGAGGTTGAAAGTTAGACTTTCCAAACCCAGTAGGAAGCATCAAGCCCAAACAAATCAGCACAGCTCATGGTCATTCCAAGCAGCCCATGGGTGTAAGTCTTATCTCAGGTCAGATTGATTGCATTTGTACCAAGCCCAAAGTCCTTCCAAACGGCCCACATTACAAGTTTCAGCCCAAAGTATTTGTACCTCGGTCCAACATGAAACCAAAAGTAGTAAGCAGTCCAAAATACATACATACCATCAGGCGACACGACTTATATACCGAAAGAAATGCACAAGGGGTCAAGTGAAGAAGCGGTAAGCAACAATATCTCTAAACCCAACGAATACACAAGAGGGCAAGTGGTAAACGAAGCCTTTTCAGATCAGCACGGGACAACCTTAATACCAGAAGCAAATACTTTCCCACACAACCAAGATGCGCAGACAAACAGTGCTACTTGTAGCAGATTTCCAAACCAACCACAACATAAAAGGGGCAATTATAATATCGGCGGCAGTTAGATTAAAATAACCATTGAAAGAGAATTTCCAAACCAGTATCGATGTACAAGGGACAATTAAATATCAAAGGGGATTGAATCATAGTAAAAGTCAAAAGATAGAATCTCCAAACCCAACGAGGGAGCATCAAGCCCAAACGCATCAACATAGCCCAAGGTCAAACTTCAAGTCAAACAAAGCACAACCGTCAATCAAGCGCAGCCAAACCCAAGTCACCAGCATGATCGGTTTGCCAAAGGTTCCAAGGTCAAATTCCAAGCCAAGGAAGCGTCAGCCCAAGTCAAGCGAACCTAACTCATATCCAATCGATTTATGTACCTCGGTCAAGTCACAAGCCATAAATAGTGAGCAGGTAGAGAGTAAAGTATCCAACATTAATAGTAAATACTCGAATCAGATCAAAATTCCAAACTAAAATCAATGGGAAAAGGTGCAAGTGTAATGCCGAAGTACTGTAATTCCAAGCCAACAACAATCGCCAAGAGGGCAATATCAACCAAAAAGCTGCAGACTGCTAAGTAGTAGCAAAGTGGACCACCAAATTTCCGAATCCGGAAGGCGTTAAAGTCAGACTCAAAGTCAAAGTGCTCGATCTTCTTGTAACACAAGCCAACAAATGAAAGATTCCAAACAGAAATTTATTCCTCCGATCGTCATCAAGATAAATAGATCTAAGCATCATTACTCTAGTCAACAATCCATGGACAGTTATTGAACGTGTAAACAACGTTAGGCTCGCAGGAGCAGAACTCATCCACCATAAGCGTGATGACAATGCACCCATAGTGCAATGAAAAGAAACAGAGAACAACAAACCAAGAATTATGCCCGCACATTCGACAATAAAGAGGGAACAGGGTTTAGAATTGAGTACCGGCAAAAGATCAGATACAAATTCCTGCAATGAAATAAGGAAAGGAAACATCTAAAGAGAAACAACTATAAGAAAAACATGAGAGTTAGTCCGTAGAAATAATTAAACCACGATGAGATAAATAGATGGCTTGTGGCCAAAATTTACCCATCTTGACCAGCTTATGAGGGGACTGAATGAATAAACAAATAGATTGTTATTTGAAATCGAACAGATAAACATAGCCAATCAGAGCAAAAAAAGAAATGAGAATGCCTGGTCCTTTTCGTCGGTTTCGTAAAATGACTTGTTGCCAGCCCCGATTAAAGTCTGGTGTAAGAGTAACTCCATTCACAACATCAAACAACAACAACAAAAACATATACTGGATCGCCAGCATAAATCGGAAATCTAGGACTAAGAATCCCCGGGGGGACTATTATAACGGTCAATAATCTACCGGGCATTGAGGTCGAGTACGGTTGCATCCAACAGTGGAGTTTAGAACTAAAGATCGAAAGAGGTAGTAGCTGCTATAGTAGGAAATCGGGAGTGAAAGAGAGAATTGATGTGAGAGATGGCAAAACGATGAGATTCAAGGGTTGCGAGATCGATTTTTGGTTTCCGACTTGAAGGTTCTGGGATATGGAGGCGGCAAGAGAATGAAAATGCTCGGTGAGAACGCAAGCGAGTAGTGGTAGCCAGTTACATGTTCACATTGCCATAGAGATGACTGGCGTGAATTTGTATGAGAAAGGGAGATGACTGCAAAATTTATTTCAGAATGTAAATAGCTGATGGCGTCGCAGAGTTTGAGATGAGGGCCGGATTTGTTTTGTTCGCTCTTATGCCCTCAAATCGCTAAGGATTAAGCGTGCAAGTCCAATTCGGGGTTTATCGGTTCTTTTCTTGAGATGGAAATCTGGGGTAGATTATGGAGGTAGGTTGCTGTATTAGGTCAATTCTCAGGCGTAGAGCCAAAACAGTGGAAGTAGGCTGGTTTTTTTTGTTGAAGCTCTTCCATCGAGAGCAGGGTCGCGAAGAAGAAAATGAAGGTGGCGGCCATCTTCATCAAGGGAAGGGGGAACAGTAGGGTTTTTTGTTTTAAAAGGCAACCTTTGGACATGGGTTGTGTTTGTCAAGATGGAGCAAGTGATCATATGGGCCTTGGATACTGGGCTAAGTTGGGTTCAACCGAAGACTAGATTAAAACCAGGCCTATCTGACTAAAAAATGAGATAGTAAAATATCATCATGAAAAATGACACAATAAAGTAAATGAAATGTTCACAACTACGGAAATTTAATTGACAATACTAAAAGGTAATTAAACAAAAGGGTAGGTTTAAGACATATTATTGTTTGAAAATTCATTTTTGAAAAATGGGTTTTCTGAAACGCTTTGAAAATGATTTAAGAATTTGTCAAAAAAACGATGGTTTCATTTTGGCACGCGCGTTGATACTTTTGAAAAAGAAAGGCGACGACCCCTCTTATTTTTGGAATTTGCTTTATGGGGTGAGAATTTTTGGTGTCTACAGGTATTAGATCATATACCAACAATTTCTAACTATTACTATAACTTTTACTAACATATATGACATACTAGAAAAGTATGGTATACACCAACACTTTTTTACGGTTGGTAAAACCGATACAATTTTTTTTCCATGCTTTCAAGCTTTTTTTATCGATACAAGAACATCACATTTGAGGTCACAAAGAAGAAAGTTTTACTTGTAGGAATTTAATGTATCATATATGTTCATCCATACAAAAACTATACCATTTGAACTAGACAAACTCTAAAAGAGTTTCAACTTTCCAATAGGTAGAACTATACCACTTATTACGCTGCTATAAAAATATTTCAATTCATACAACTATGTTGAGTAACAATATGAACTTTATCATAACTATTGAGCATTTGCTGAAGGTTACAACTATCTCCCTGATGCATCTGAGCTTGTAGCCATCTGTCATATAAAAATAATAAACCATTCCATTAAACATACAGTTGATTGAATGAAGTAAAATGCACTGTAAACAGCAACAAACCAACAAATGCATAGTATAATAAGAGTACAACAGCAACACTTGACAATTTTGTATCTTGTTGCCACATTTCACTAATCATACAGTTGACTGAATGAAGTAAAAAAGCATTATAAACAGCAACAGACCAACAAATGCATAATATAATATGAGTACAGCAGCAACACTTTAGCAATTTTGTATCTTGTTGCCACATTTTACTAGTTTTTATTTGAAGCTTCAGGTTTGGTCATTTCCCTCATTCCAAGGCTGATCTTGGAGATGTTCCAGCAAGTGTTCACAAAATAAAGCCAAAACTACAAAAAAATATTTGTAGTTGTTTTACAAAAGAAGAGGCATAATTGGTCAGTGATTCACTACAACGGGTAAGAAGTAAAACGTGTACAAAACAATATTTGTGGTTGCTTCACAAAAGAAGAGGCACAACAAGAATATTGTGGAACGGTTTTGTTTGAAGTTGTGGGAGGGCTCTTTGGATGGTCGTTTTGGTTAGAGGGTTAGGAGAAGAAAGGGTTAGTAGAATCGTATGTATTAGGAGTGTTGTGTATGTGTTATAGGATATAGGCTAGTAGGATGATGCATAAGGGTACAAGGTGGTATGTCTGGAGCTTGGATTCGGGAATTGTATCATCGTATGCCATCTGATGTAATCATGGGGGTTGGGCTGGGTACTCTTTTACCTCCTTGGGCTTTTTCCCTCCGGGTTTTGCCTAAGAAGGTTTTAATGAGGCCCATGTTAGCTGGTCCGACTAACATTTGTCAAGTTACTTTTATCTTTAATAAAAGGCTAATGCCTTAATTAAAAAAAAAAACTACACCAAGTAAGAAGTAAAACACTTACAGAAGCTAACATAAAATCCTGTTAATAAAGTTCAAGAAATTAGCCATCCCTCTTCTCAAGTATTCACTATGATTTCTCAAATGACTTTCTCTTCAGCCTGACCAAATTCTTCTAAAACACTTAAACAACCATAGAAGCTAGCAGAAATTCTTCTAATGTGTACTTGTCCTTGAACAACCGTGGAACTACTTCACTACTACTATTATCCTAGAACTGAACTACTTCGCTACTACTAGTCTCATCCCAAATGAACAAATTGTTAAAAACACTCGTGGCATTAATAAGTGTGTATGTACCATACAGATACATCAACATATAGTTGCAAAAACATACAAATAAGTAAGTAAACGTACCTGTCCATTTGAAGTCATAGCTTGTGCATCAACCATTGAGAAATTTGGGCACATTTGTTTAAAAGCAGCTAACAAACAAGTTAACTTGTTCTCCAGTTCAGCTATTCTCTTATCATCACTCTCATTTCTTTGCTCGGAAGTTCCAATATCTTGTGATGCAGAAATCCTTTTTCTAATGCATCTAACATGTCCTTTTTTTTTTCTGGCCCTTGTGCTTAGAGTACACATCACCAATCCAAGTATTGTTAGTTTCAGAAACTTCTGGGATCAATTGTCTCCAAGTCAGCTTTCATTGCCTCCTAAACAATAATTGAACAAATAAATTCATAGTTAATAGATATAATAGAATACTACTATTAGAATAAGTTACAACTTTAAGAAATCAGGATTTTATAGATATAATAGAGTACTAGTAATTTTATACCGCTATTTCAGCCACTTCAAGTGTCACATAATCTCTAAACTTTGTGCTATATCGAGTTTTGATATAAATTGTGGCACGAGAAGGACGTCGGTCATTGTTCAGCAACTTCTTTTAATGGAGGTTTAGTCACTTAAAAAGAGTATTAATATGTACTCACCGTGTGTAAATGGTGCATTAAGCTCCTATCAATGATAACATCAGATTGAAGCAAAGTAAATCAGAAGAAGGAACATATGACTTTACAAGCAAACTTCAAGCAGAAAAGGGAAAATACAACCTACAAAACATTTCAAAAAAGAAAAGAAAAGGGATAAGTTTATTGCAAAAGAATCATAAAACAGACTCCATAGGTTCTGATAGCACCGATATTCCCATATTGATATCGTTCCTTATTCCCAAGCCAACAATAAAAATCAGCAAAAAACCGAATGCATCTTAACGTGGCATATCATAGAAATATTCAGTATTCCCCCTATCTATTTTTCAGAAACTGAAATGGGACAACATAATTAGAATATATAAGATCTAGAGGTGTACAAAACTCAATTAGGAATCGACTAGCGCCTCCTACACCGAATATGGCTTAGAGTCTGGACAGTTGAGGTCCCTGATTTTTTGGATTGAATTTAGTCCTTTAGATCTAGGAGGCAAGTAATCTATGGTTAAAATCATGTAGCTATTTTTCTGACATTTTTATTTTTTTAAATGATAAAGCAACATTAATTAAAGCCCAACAGACCTATTTTACAGCCTATGACACCTATATTATAGATTATAATAATTGCTAGACTTTTAGAATTTCATAAACAACTACCAAAATTACCAAAACCAATTTTTCTACCTTCATTCATTTTGTTACCGGTCATCTCTTCCCCCATTCTCTCTCAATTTTTTTTGAAAGCAATCATTCCCTCTCAAATTCATTCACCAAGTACACATAATTCAATTACCTCAAATCCATTAACTACTCATCCTTCAACTTCTATGATATTTGTATTATCGCCTTCACTAATCATTGACGTCGTAGAAGGGAAACCACCGCTTTCAAAATCTGTTCGACGACGTCAAACAACCAAGTATTTCATCTTTATTTACTAAGCTCTCTCTCATCTTGTTTGATCTTGCTCTTCCATTCATTATCTACACTTTCTGATTTTTCTCTCTCACCATTTTTTGCTTTTTCAAGGTTTTCTTCATTCTCACTTATTTGCTCTCTCATCCATTCTCTCTACTCATTCGCTGGTAACTATGTCCAGTTTTCTTCACCAATAAAAAACAATGGAGTTGGAACAGCACATTGGTAAAACCAAATGAAAGAGAAACCAACGGTGAGTTTGTTCTCATACTAAAATGAGCATATTTTGTTTGATAAAGTATTCCACTTTTTTTTAAGTTAAGTATTCGATTTCTTTTATAAATTAAGTGTTTGACTGCTTAGATATTAAGAATAGAAACCGACAGAAATAAAGTATTCGACGGTATGTATCTAAGTACACGAAGCAATATAAATAAAGTATTCGAGTGTTTATATACGAATATTACTCCCTCCGTTCAACAATATCTGTCATTTTAGAAACTTGCACACTTATTAAGAAAAGTAGAAAAATGACGCATGTACCCTTACTTTTTACTTTTTCATCTAAATAATAATTATTTTTGTGTTGAATAGTAGGGTTAAAAGTGGAAAAAAACGTGACAAAAAGCTAGAATGACAAATATTTTTGAACAAGAGTCACTCCCTAAAACGAGAGTTATAATTAACGGAGGGAGTATAACGTATTCGACAGTTTTTTAAAAAATTAAGTATTTGACTGTTTTAGTATCAATTAAGTATACGACTGTTTAGACATTAAGTATAAAATCTATATTAAAATATTCGACTGTGTAGATACTAAGTATTCAAACAATATATAAAAATAAATTATTCGACTGTTTAGATACTAAGTATGCAAATCTATAGAAATAAAGTATTTGACTGTTTAGATACTAAGTATGCAAATCTATAAAAATATAGTATTTGACTGTTTAGATACTAAGTATAAATAAAGTCTACGAATGTGATAGTGTTAAGTATAAGAATTTTTACAAATTAAGTATACGAATGTGATAGTGTTAAGTATACGAATTATCACAAGTTAAGTATATGAATATTACATGTATTGACTGACTATATATATGTTAATTAGAATGCTTTTTATATCTATTGTTTTTGTAACAGTTGGCACAAGAAAATGACCCGAAGTAGTTTATGTCAGCTTATCGAGGTTCAACTGCTCGTCTCATTGATATAATCCAGGGACTGAAGAGTGATCCTATGAGGTTGCTTAAGGAACACGATCTAGAAAAGGATGAGTTTGGTGATCCCGGGGAAACCATTGCAAATTAAGTATACGAAAATAATGTTTGATTGTAGTTAAAAAAAGGATGGATTTGGTGGTCCTACGAGAAAGCTTTACAAATTAAGTATACAGATATAAAGTGTTCGAATATAGTTATATAAAGTGTATGAATATTGGTTAATATAGTATACGAATATTCATATATCAAGTATATGAATATTGGTATAGAAGTATATAATTGTATACTTAAGTTTCTTTTAACAAAAACTAAGGTATTAGCATTATTGTATAATAAGTATGATCGTTACAAAAAATAGTGTTTGACTGATTAGATCATTAGCATACAAATTTGTGATAGTGGTAAGTATACAAAATGTTTTCAAAAGTAAGTATATGAATGTAATAGTGTGAAGTATACGAATGTAATAGTGTGAAGTTTACTAATGTAATAGTGGGAAGTATACTAATGTTTACAAATTAAGTATACAGATGTGATAGTGTTAAGTATACGAATGTTTACAAATTTATACCATATGTTGAAGCACTGAAGTCGTCTATGCTCATATAACAATATGTTTAAACATTCGTACATTTAACTTATAAAATAGTTATAGTTAAAGTATTGGATACTTAATTTATAAATATATGTATACTTAACACTTTAACATTCGTATCTTTACGATATCCTTATTCATATACTTATGTACACTATTTATACAGTCGGTTACTTGTATATGCCCTTTACTCGAATACTTAACGTATAGTCAGTCGTTTACTTAAGTAATCCATACAATGTAGATATGATACCAAGAATCAGGAAAAATACTATATCATGCGTAAATGGTGGTGAAGAGGAATGACGAAGAAGAAGCTAACTAGTATTAAGTAATTCTGGTATGCTATGTGAGAAACATATATATAATGTTTATTATTGTTTTAACTATTCATTACCAATTACTCAGTTCAGTTTTATGTCCAGTGGTAAATGAAGAAATACCGACTCTATTGTTATACGTATACTATAAAAAGTCTTACTCGAATACTAGTCTGTGTTAAATTCATTTACTGGATACTACTTTTCGTTTCAAATACTAAGTGAGTTCTACTTAAATTACCATGTACACTTATAATCATATAACAGATATGAGAAGTATTAAACTACCCCATAATTATTACTCTACAACATTGAAAAACGTGAAAAGATGTAAATATATTAAAATTTTATAACAAAAATACATTTTTAGTTTTTCAAAACATACACACTCAAATACTAAATCAGTAGTATATCAAATACTTATAACAATATATTCAATTACTAATGCCTTCTACGCTCATATACCAGATATCACTTGACTATTAAGCTACCACATCATTATTACTTCTGCGATATTAGAAAATGTGAAAAATTTAAATATAACAAATTTTTATGTCAGAAGTGCCTCTTTAGTTTTTCAAAACATATACACAATAAAATACTAAATAGTACTAGTTCACGTACTCATAACAATACCTTTAAACACTACTCCCTCCGTTCAACAATATCTGTCATTTTAGAAACTTGCACACTTATTAAGAAAAACAGAACAATGACGCATGTGCCCCTACTTTTTACTTTTCCATCTAGATAATAATTATTTTTATATTGAATAGTAGGGGTAAAAGTGGAAAGAAGTGTGTCAAAAAGCTAGAATACAGATATTTTTGAACAAGAATCACATCCTAAAACGACAGATATTAATTAACGGAGGGAGTAACATGTTCTACACTCATATATCAGATATCGGGTGACTATTAAACTACCACATAATGATTTCTTATGCGATACTGAAAAACATGAAACATTTTAATATAATAATTTTTTAATGTCATAAATAACTTTTTAGTTTCCCAAAACGTATACACTGAAATACTAAATCATTAATATATCAATTACAAATAACAATATGTTAAATTACTATCTTCTTTTACAAATCATATACCAAATATCCCGTGACTATTAAACTACCCTATAATTATTACTTCATACTATTGAAAAACGTGAAGATTTTAAATATAGTTAAAAGTTTTATGACAGAAATACCTTTTTGGTTTTTCAATACACCAATCATTACCAAATAATTAAAACAACTAATCATTTATATAATAAAAAAGACATTCCACCAATGAGAATACATCCAGAAAAATCTGGATTGCTTGTGAGACCAGGTCTCAAGCTAAACCCTCCCACACCACACTCGTTTTCTTATGTAGGGCATAAAACAGAATAAATTCCTACATCATCATCATCAGAATAATGTCAATGGAAAAAAAGTGGAGAAACTCGTTACTCTCTTTTCTCAACTTTTACTTTGTTTTGTTTTACAAAGACTCAAGAGCATATAACAACAAAATAAAATATTACATGATCAAAAGATTAGACAAATATAACAAATATTAAATGATGAACCTGAAATGACTTGATCTTCAATCTCCTTAATCCTCTAACTCTTAAGCAGCTACAATCACTCAGTCAAATAGATTCAAAGCTAGACTAGTGTAACACCCCAACCGCTAATCCTTCCATTATCCTCTAATCCTTCCCATAATTACCTTACTCGCAGCGGAATACTTACCTACTACTCCCGGGGGTGATACAATGCCGTTAACCATCCAAGGTTAACAAGGCTACTACTACTTACCGTATCGGTCTGACGATTAGAATGAATACATACATACTACTTTACACTACTACCGAATAATTACTTACATTTGATTACCGAGTCTAGAAGTATACAAATTACATTCCATGTCTACTTCCCAAAAAGAGTTTATACAACCTCTCCTTACTATCCAATCAAGTTCAATATCCAAAAAGGTGTACCACATGGTACACCGGCTACCAAAAGCTCTTAGCCGTGTACAACTCGTACACTATTCCAATCTACTACTCCAAAAAGAATCATCTGCCCTTACTCTACCTTCACGCCTCGCGGGTACCTGTGGAGTAAAAACATTCCCCCTAGGGGGTCAGCTTACGCTGCATATGATAACCGCATACCCCGCGTACTAGCGAGGGTACGCCAACTATTTGGTCGAGTACATGCGGTTCGTTTCATTCATACATACATACATGCTTTATACAATACAATACAATACATTCATTTACCAAGCATACATACATACAATACATACAAGGAATACAATACAAGTCATTCAATCACACTTACCATACTCACCGCATCACGGAGATACAATTCTCCAATACATACAAGGTCTTGTTAGCCTTATTACACACCCGGGTTAATCGGGTGTTCATACTTTTTACTCCGGGTCAATGACTTACAATAGTCAAGACCAATACAAATACAATACATACTTCTTACATACTTTACTTCCAGTTAAGTCGGTATGACCTCCGGGCAGGGAATACTACTTCCCACCACCGGGCTTTAGGGTGGCCCACTAATCCAGGATGCTACCCATACAAAGGGAATTGGTCCAAGGAAAAATCATAGCCAGGATTCGGTTCCAACCTCTTGTGGTTCCTTATCCTCACGCGTGGCCGAAACTATATCGGGCTTCTACTCATTCCATTTTACTCATTACTCATGTTAGGAGTTAGGTTGTTAGGAATTAGTAGAAGTCCATACTTACTTCCATACATACATACATACACAAGTACTCATACTTACACATACACTTCATTTCCATTCATTCATTTCATGAATTATACAAACTAAATGTTCAAGAGCATAAACAAGAACAATATAGTTCAAACACATATAAGTGCAATATAAATCCGATTCATGCATTTATCTTGTTGGTGATCACATAAGCACACAAATCGGGGTAACCAAGTTAGGATACAGGGCATGAGGAAATCATACCGTTCACCGTCGAACGTCTACCGGTTCCCTTGGAGTCAACTATTTGATTCCTATACATACATGAAGTAGTATGATCAATGATCTATTATTGATCTACTTACTCCTATTGATACTTTCAATGTATACTTACTACTTCTTTTACTTCTACTTGGTTATAAAACCATTCTTTCTTTACTACTCATAAACTTGTTTTCTTACAATTACTTACTTCCTTACCATTATTACTTCATCAATGGTGTATTACTACATATATATGCATATAGGTATTAGGCATATATATATGTATATATGATTACATATCATATAATTAAAACATTTTTTTTTGTAAGTGTTTGGGCCGTCCGACCCACCGTCCGACCCAACCCTGGGTCGGACCATTCCAGTAGGTTTTCGTCCTCTGAAATTACTCCCGTCCGACCCAGCACTATTCCGTCCGACCCATACCCTCTGGGTCGGACCATTCCAGAAAGTTTCGATTTGTCATCCAAGTCATGTCCGACCCACGTCCGACCCAACCTCTGGGTCGGACGAAGTCAGAAACTTCGATGGAGAAAATTTTCGCCCGTCCGACCCACGTCCGACTCACGGCCCTGGGTCGGACCATTCCAGAAAGATTTCTGTCGATTATCAAGGCCCGTCCGACCCACGTCCGACTCACGGCTCTGGGTCGGACGGTTCCAGAAAGTTTTACCGTGTTTTCTCAAGGCCCGTCCGACCCACGTCCGACTCACGGCTCTGGGTCGGACGGTTCCAGAAGTTTGATTCTCGTTATTTAAGCCATGTCCGACCCACGTCCGATCCAGACGCTGGGTCGGACGGTTCCAGAACATTGCTACAGATTTTTTTTTTCTTTCCCCAATTTCACCCATTGCTTCCCTATCTTCCTACTTCCTAACATGTTTTAGCACTATTAACACACTCTAAATCACCTTAATTCATCCACCAAACTTACTACTCAATCCTTACATTTACTTACACATTTTCCTCATTACATTTTCAACACTTATACTAGTTTCCTCACACTTATGCTACAGATTTTGTTTCTTCTTCTCTATGCTACAGATTTTTACCTTAACCTTACACTTCAATACTCCTTCAACTAATGCTACTCCTAGCATCCAAAATGCATTATCTTACACTCTAGTTTCCTTCCATTTACAACTCATTTCCAATCTGTTACAACTACTAAAGCACTCCATTAAACTCTCTAACTACTTCCTCTTTTTACAGCTAAGTCCTCTCATTTCTACACAAAATTTGACATGGTTTCCCCTATATTCTAACATTCTCCACACACTATTTCAGCTCACAATTCACATTCTCACAACCTGTTACACAATACATTATACTCACACAACACTACACTACACAACATATAAAATCCTGCACACATACACATACTACCCAAGGTTTTCCCAAGTTTATAACTTCATTTAAAACTTCAAAACTGTTTCAATACCATTCCTCATTATACTTCAACATACTCATTACTCATTATCATACACATTACTTGTTTTTGATCCCAAAAACTGTTACAACACAATATACAAACTAACTCAAGGTAAGGGTATTTACCTTGTCTTGTTAGTTTTTTTTCTTTCTTTCCTTCTCTTCTTTCTTCTCCTTTTCCTTTGTTCTCGGTTTCAATGGGTTTCACACACACAAAATGCTACAGCCCATAATACACAATACCATTAGCATCATTTTAACTAACCCTAGAATTTAGTTTTAGGGTTTAGAAAAGAGTGTTACCTTCCAATGAGTAGATGAGTTCTTGACTAGTGAAAGAACAAGATTTCTAGCCCAACAAAAGAGCCAAAATCGGAAACGGCTGGAACAAACCAAGAGTTCAAAACTGAAAATTCTTAAAATGCCAATGAGAGCTAGAAACAATGGATTTTCGAACTTCTTTTTACCTCAAGATGAAGAGGAGGTGAAGGTGCTTCTAATGGTGGACTTGAATCTTCAAATGGTGAACACCAAAAACGAAAGTGAGCTTTTGGATTTTTGAAAGGAGGAAATGTTTCCTTTGCAAGGGGATTACAATGGTACTAATTTTGTAATTTTTGGAGCAAGATTAGTGGGTTAACAAGAGAGAGAAGGAGGAGTTGTGTGAGTTTCTTCTTTCTCTCATGTGTCGCAGGTAAGAAGAAGAGAGAAAGAGAGAATAGAGAGGAGGGGACGTGAGAGAGAAGGGGAGTAGGAGAGAGTTTTTTTTCTTTCTTTCTTATTTACTTTGTTTGTCTTTAGCAAATAAATAAAAAAGAGAGTGGGGAGATGTGGCCGGCCCCACACACACACACACATTTTATTTTTATTTGCAAAGTGGACACACTAAGTTTGTTTATTTACTCTTACCCCACAACTTACCGGTTGTTACAGTTTTCACTAACCGGTACCCGTTTTCCGGAATTTTCTCGTTTAATTAATTTTATTGGTTCTAAAGCTTCACTAATATTTATTAGTGACTATTTAGTTGACCAAAATTGTTACGAGTCTATTTGACCCGCTTAAAGTCACGTTTTCCCGGTTTCCTCGAAAAACGCGCTTTAAGGTTCGTTTATGCTTTTAACCCATTTTAAAGGTCCGTTTTCTTCGGGATTTGTTCCCTAGTATTTATTTTAGTGTAATTAAGCTTTAAAAATATAATTAGCCTAATTAATCACTGTTTTTAATTACGGGGTATTTCAATCTACCCCCCTTAAGAAACTTTGCCCTCAAAGTTGCTCAAGGTTACATTTACCATTTCTACTCATTTGGCAAGTCAATTGCCACACATTCTACTACCACCTTACAAGGTGTTCACAATTCTTACACTACCAGCATACGCAATTCAATACCATGCCACACTTACTTCAATACCATACACATACAATCCATACACAATACTTCATTCATTCATACATTCCACAATACATTCACAATACTTCACAATGTCATCGTGTCATATACCGTACAACACAATGCATTGCTCATTACATACATACCATACACATCGTACTACATACCAAATACTTAGCACTACTTTGTGCCAATACAATACACTTAGCACTACATGTGCCAACCAAAATACAATTACATACATACATACTATGCAATGCTAACCCGAAGCAATGCAAAAGCAAAAAGGCTCTACCCCCCTTAAAAGGGGTACGCCCCGTACCCTCCGTGCTATACGGATACTAGACATCTAGTCTACAAATAAATTCGGGTACTTCGCCTTCATGGCGTCCTCTAATTCCCAAGTCGCTTCCTCGACGTCGTGGTTAGACCACAAGACCTTCACCATTCGTACAGATTTATGGCGAGTGTCTCTTGTCTTGGTATCAAGGATTCGCAGTGGAGTCTCGACATATCTCATCGTCGGCTCTAGGGATAGATGTTCGGGTTCTAATACATGAGAGGGATCGGCTATGTATTTCTTGAGTTGTGATACATGAAAGACATCATGAACACGCCCCAATTCTTCAGGCAATGCTAGCCTATAAGCTACGGCTCCAATCCTCTCGGTAATGGCATACGGGCCTACAAATTTCGGGCTCAGTTTGCCCTTCTGGCCAAATCGAAGACACCCTTCATAGGTGAGACACGCAGGAACACTTGGTCGCCCACGGCGAACTCAAGGTCGCGTCGTCGCACATCCGCATAGGATTTCTGTCTATCTTGGGCTGCCTTCATATTGGCTCGGATTTGTTGTACCTCAGCTTGTACTTGTTCCAAATACTCCGGTCCTATGATGACCGCTTCGCTTGACTCATCCCAACACAACGGGGTACGGCAAGGTCTACCATACAAAGCTTGGAATGGCGACATCTTAATCGAAGCATGGTAGCTATTGTTATACGAAAACTCGATAAGATGAAGCTTCTCAATCCAGCTCCCCTGGAAGTCTAAGGCACATGCCCTTAGCATATCCTCTAGTGTTTGGATGGTCCTTTCTGTCTGACCGTCGGTCTGTGGATGGAAGGCGGTGCTAAGCTTCAACTCAGTACCAAGCGCTTCCCGTGTCGCTCTCCAGTATCTCGAAAGAAATCTGGTGTCGCGGTCAGATACAATGGTTTTTGGGACTCCGTGGTGTCGGATGATCTCCTTGTCGAATAGCTCTGCGAGCTTCGCCACCTTCCAGGTGTCCTTCATCGGTATGAATCGGGCAACCTTGGTGAGGCGATCGACTACTACCCAGATCATGTTGAGTCCTCCCCTAGCAGGTGGGAGTCCAACAACAAAATCCATGGAGATGTCGTGAATTTCCACTCCGGAATGGGCATGGATTGCACCATTCCTCCCGGTCTTCGGTGCTCAAACTTCACCTTCTGGCATGTGAGACACCTCAGAACATACTCAGTCACGTCTGACTTCATCCTGACCACCAGAAGTACCTCTTCATGTCTTTGTACATTTTAGAGGCTCCCGGATGGACATGCAATGTCGAACAATGTGACTCTCGCAGAATGCGATCCCTTAGCTCAGCATTGCTTCGGGGACGCATAATCTGCCATTCAAACGGATCAGACCATCTTCATGCAGTTTGAAGTCGTACTTTCGGCGCTCGAAGGTACCATCTGTAATTTTCTGTCTGATCTCTGTGAAGTAAGGGTCGCTCAACTGAGCGTCTCGCACCTCGTCAACCAAGCTAGAAGAAGCGAGTAGCGAATGGAGCGAGTGTGCTCGACGACTCAGGGCGTCGGCTACTACGTTTGCCTTCCCTTCTTTATACTGGAGGTTGATGTCGTAATCCGAGAGGAACTCCATCCACCTCCTCTGCCTTAGGTTCAATTCTTTCTGGGTGAATACGTACTGTAAACTTTTGTGGTCGGAGTAGATGGTGATGCTTACCCCATAGAGATAGTGTCGCCATATCTTCAAGGCGAAGACAATGGCTCCTAACTCTAGATCATGTGTCGGGTAATTCTCCTCATGCTTTTTCAGCTGGCGAGAAGCATAGGCTACTACCTTGCCATGCTGCATGAGTACGCATCCCATGCCCTTGCCCGATGCATCACAATACACCTCAAATCCCTCTGTGCCCTCTGGAAGTGTGAGAATTGGCGCTGAGGTCAATGAGTCTTTCAATTTCTGGAAGGATACTCGCACTCCTTTGTCCATACAAAGGGTGCATCTTTCTTCATCAATGACGTCATGGGCTTAGCGACTTTTGAGAAGTCCTTTACAAACCTCCGGTAATAACCGGCTAAACCAAGAAAGCTCCGGATGTCGGTAACAGTCTTAGGTCTAGGCCATGATCGCACTGCTTCAATTTTGGATGGATCTACTGATATACCCGCGCTCGAGATGACATGACCGAGGAATGATACCTGATCTAGCCAGAACTCGCATTTGGAGAACTTCGCATACAGCTGGTTCTCGCGCAGTGTCTCAAGTACTTTTCTCAAATGGTTTTCATGCTCTTCTGGTGACTTCGAATACACAAGATGTCGTCAATGAATACTACTACTGAAGTGTCCAGCTGATCACTGAATAACCGATTCATTAGGTCCATGAATTTGGCTGGTGCATTAGACAAACCGAATGGCATCACCGTGAATTCGTAGTGGCCATATCTTGTTCGGAATGCTGTTTTCTGAATGTCTTGCTCTTTGATAGCAATTTGGTGGTAACCGGATCGGAGATCAATCTTAGAAAAGACGGATGCTCCCTTCAACTGATCGAACAGGTCGTCGATGCGTGGCAATGGGTACTTATTCTTTACAGTGACCGCATTCAATTCGCGGTAGTCGATGCAGAGGCGGAGACTACCGTCCTTCTTCTTCACGAAGAGGACCGGTGCTCCCCAGGGTGATACGCTCGGGCGTATAAACCCTTTGTCGAGAAGATCATGTAGCTGTTCTTGAGTTCTGCCATTTCTGCCGGTGCCATACGGTATGGTGCCCTAGCATGGGACCAGTACCCGGTACAAGATCGATTTCAAATTCTACCGCCCTCTGTGGTGGCATACCAGGTAGCTCTTTCGGAAATACATCAGGGAATTCTGAGACTACTGCTACCTCGTCACTGAACTCTGGATCTCTCTCCAGGTCTTGCACGTGACATAAATACACTTCATGCCCTTTTTTGAGCTCCCGATACATTGCCATGGCGGAGATGACTGTAGTTGAAGGCTCTCTCGGTCTCTGGCGGTATGAAACAGTGACCCCAGATGGACTCTTGAGCAGCAATCGGTGCTCGGCGCATAGGATTCTCCCCTTGTGCCGCTCCAACCAGTTCATTCCAATAATTAAGTCGAATCCCAATCCGTTGAATTCAATGAAGGAAATGGGAAACGCTTCACCTTTGATTTGAATGGTGGCTGATTTGTAATACTTGGTACATTGTACCCGCTCCTTCGATGGGAGAGTAACCAAGAAGTTCGGTAGCTCATCCGCATCTAGCCCCAACTTCTTCGCAAGAGATGGCGATATGAAGGTGTGAGAGGCGCCGGAGTCGAATAATACTGAGGCTTCGATGCCGTTTACTGGGAATGTTCCCGTTAGAATGGTGCCGCTCTTGCCGGCTTGTTCTTCGGTGAGGATGCTCAGGTTACCTTCGGTACCGAGTCCACAACCTATTGATTCATGAGATTATAAGTAAAGATGGTGGAACGCAAGTGGAATTTAATAACCAACACTGCTTTTATTGAATAACCAACCATCATACATACTGTGTCTCTAATACACGTTACTACTGGATTACATGCTACTACAAGATTAATACTTTCTAAAGGTAAGGTTCAGGCGTCCTGGTATCATGTGTGTGGCATTGATTATTGCCGGTGGTGCCGTATTCAACTTGATCTTCTGGATCCCGTGATACAGCAACCTTGATTTTCCACCCATGATTAGAACATCTCCTGATCTCAATACCAATTTTTCTGCGAGGTCCACACGCTTCCGCTCGCTATACAAAATACGGCGTCATCACCAATGGACCAAGACACTACGGGCACTCCTAGTTCAAGAGATTCCGCTGTCTCGTCCTTGTCTTGGTGTAAGCCAAGTCGTCCTTCTTTCTCATAGAAGTTGACGATACAGATCTGCTTCAAGTGCAGGGATTGGTTCATCTTCACATTGTTGTGCAATTTCTACAGCTTGTGTGACAAGCGTTTGGAATTCTGGGGGTATTGCTGGAGGTGTTGCTCCGTCTCCTGCTCGCGTTGTTTGGTATGTCTTGGTATAAGGGTTCCAGTCCTTTCCCAAGCACATCATTTTCAGCTTCATTGTAGCTCCACCGGGGAATTCGGGTGTATAAAATCCTCCTGGACCCGTTCCTAACTCGTTGCATCGTCGGATGATTGAAATTTGTGCTTCGGGTGTCAGGTATCCTTTTAATAAGATCATACCTGGGCGGATGACCTGACACTGTTCGTTGTTGAAGTGGTGATTGGCGATGTCGGTCTCTTCATGAGGTGAGTTTGAAGGTATTGGGTAACAGATATGGAATTTCCCTAAGGTGGTAAATTCATCTAGAATGTTCTAGGCTTACTAATTCATTTCATGCTCAATACATACTTCCATGTTACTTACTCATGCTCAATTTCATACTTCAAGTACTTACGCATTCATGCTTTCATTCATACAATTACTTTAATACTTAGTCATGCTCTTCAAGGATTAAAGGTTACAGTGGTTACCTGGGCCGGACTTAGTCCCGGTCCCATCACGGTCTATGATGTGTAAGGCCGGCTGCCTCTGCGGTGCGCCCTTCTGCGGACCTCGGGACCCCTGTCCCTGTGAGTGCTGGGCATGAGCATCGCCAGATGCAACCTCCTTGCCCTCACGCTGCTTGTAGCCCTGGTAGTTGCCCTTGGGCTTAGAATTCTCCGGGCATGCATTGGCACGGTGGCCCGGTTTTGGCAAGTGAAGCAGCGGATCTCCCTTCCTTGGCAATCTGTGCCGGGATGATCCTTGTTGCAGTTACGGCAGATGTAGCTGCGGCCATCGATTGGTTCTTTCCTTGGCCAAATCCAGAACCTATAGCTTTCAAGTTAGCAAGGTTTGGTATACTTACAATACTCTATATACACAATTCACAAGTGTACTAATTCGGTTTCGGTTTCTTACCCCTGTAGGGCTGAGACCTCAGTGGCTTCGCTGCCACTGGTGCGGTGTAGGCAATCTGTAAGGCTCAGTTGCCTTGCCCTTCTCAGCATGGGCACCGCCGTCTCCGGATGTATTTTTCTGATGGGGGAGTGCTTCCCCTTCCTTTTCTTCCAGGGTTTGGATTGGTTTTGTTCATCGGAGGGGTTACCCTTGCCGCTCACCTTGCGCTTCAGCGCTTGTTCCTCATCTCTCAGCTGGCAGGTGATCTCAACTCGAGATGCAGCGTGGTAACACTCCTGAATTACTTAGGCATTAGGTTACATTTACATACGGGAATACTAATTCACATTACTCATGGCTTTTTAAGGGTTCAACTTGTTTACCTGAAGGGAGGTAAACCGAGTGAAGCCCATGCCATACCGGAGTCGATGGCTCAATCCGCCGTAGAAGCGGTCGACCAAGACTTGGCCGGTATACCCAAGGTCGGGTAGAAGTCGGAGAAGAGAGGTGAAGGTGCGGTAATATTCATCAACCGTCATCTTCTCGGTCATTTTAGTGCATCGAGCTCAAGCCTTTTCTTGGTCTTGACATGCTCGGGGTAGTACTTAGATCGGAGAAGAGAGGTGAATGCTTCCCATCCGAAAGCAGGGTCAGCTATGTGCTCGGCCTTAACGAGCTTCCACCAGTCCATAGCCGCGTCTTTGAGGTAGTACGCAGCTATCCTCACTCGAACTCCAGCGGGAGTCTCAAGTGTCTCGAAGGCCGTCTCCATCTCGGAGAGGTAGGCCTCGAGCTTGGCGGGGTCGCTCTCGCCTCTAAAACAAGCAGGTCGAAGGTCGGCGACAGCTTTTACCCAGTTCGTTTCTCGGGGATGAGGTGGGTCGGGCTGCTGCTGCTGTGTTTGCTGTGTTTGCTGTACAGCCGTTATTACTTGCGGTAGCATCTGCGCTACCGTGGCGGCGACGATCTCAGCTATCGTCTGCGCGCCCGGTCCATCAGATGTCTCTCCTCTAGGTCGGCCTCGACCGTCCTGACATCTGAACAAGTGTGGATTACATTAGATGTTGTGATACTATGACCTCATGGTCTTCATTCAAACAATGGTATCGTCTTTGCAGACGTTAGTGGTATCCGTTATTGCTAACGGTAGTTCCTAGTTAGGTTTCTAAATATCCGTCTTAAGACGGTTGAAATCCTAACTCGGTAATCACTACTCTTAAGAGTCTAATCATCAGAGCGATACTTCGCTCTGATACCACTTTTTGTAACACCCCAACCGCTAATCCTTCCATTATCCTCTAATCCTTCCCATAATTACCTTACTCGCAGCGGAATACTTACCTACTCCCGGCGGGTGATACAATGCCGTTAACCATCCAAGGTTAACAAGGCTACTACTACTTACCGTATCGGTCTGACGATTAGAATGAATACATACATACTACTTACTTTACAATACCAATACTTACTTACATTGATTACCGAGTATCTAAGTATACAATTACATTCCATGTCTACTTCCCAAAAATGAAGAGTTTATACTCTCCTTCTATCCAATCAAGATTCAATATCCAAAAAGGTGTACCACATGGTACACCGGCTACCAAAAGCTCTAGCCGTGTACAACTCGGTACACTATTCCAATTCCTACTAACTACTCCAAAAAGAACATGCTGCCCTTACTCTACCTTCACGCCTCGCGGGTACCTGTGGAGTAAAAACATTCCCCCTAGGGGGTCAGCTTACGCTGCATATGATAACCGCATACCCCGCGTACTAGCGAGGGTACGCCAACTATTTGGTCGAGTACATGCGGTTCGTTTCATTCATACATACATACATGCTTTATACAATACAATACAATACATTCATTTTACCAAGCATACATACATACAATACATACAAGGAATACAATACAAGTCATTCATTCACACTTACCATACTCACCGCATCACGGAGATACAATTCTCCAATACATACAAGGTCTTGTTAGCCTTATTACACACCGGGTTAATCGGGTGTTCAATACTTTTACTCCGGGTCAATGACTTACAATAGTCAAGACCCATACAAATACAATACATTTCTTACATACTTTACTTCCAGTTAAGTCGGTATGACCTCCGGGCAGGGAATACTACTTCCCACCACCGGGCTTTAGGGTGGCCCACTAATCCAGGATGCTACCCATACAAAGGGAATTGGTCCAAGGAAAAGATCATAGCCAGGATTCGGTTCCAACCTCTTGTGGTTCCTTATCCTCACGCGTGGCCGAAACTATATCGGGCTTCTACTCATTCCATTTTACTCATTACTCATGTTAGGAGTTAGGTTGTTAGGAATTAGTAGAAGTCCATACTTACTTCCATACATACATACATACACAAGTACTCATACTTACACATACACTTCATTTCCATTCATTCATTTCATGAATTATACAAACTAAATGTTCAAGAGCATAAACAAGAACAATATAGTTCAAACACATATAAGTGCAATATAAATCCGATTCATGCATTTATCTTGTTGGTGATCACATAAGCACACAAATCGGGGTAACCAAGTTAGGATACAGGGCATGAGGAAATCATACCGTTCACCGTCGAACACGTCTACCGGTTCCTTGGAGATCAACTATTTGATTCCTATACATACATGAAGTAGTATGATCAATGATCTATTATTGATCTACTTACTCCTTCATTGATATTTCAATGTATACTTACTACTCTACTATTACTTTCTACTTGGTTATAAAACCATTCTTTCTTTTACTTCATAAACTTGTTTTCTTACAAAATTACTTACTTCCTTACCATTATTACTTCATCAATGGTGTATTACTACATATATATGCATATAGGTATATAGGCATATATATATGTATATATGATTACTATAGTCATATAATTAAAACATTTTTTTTTGTAAGTGTTTGGGCCGTCCGACCCACCGTCCGACCCAACCCTGGGTCGGACCATTCCAGTAGGTTTTCGTCCTCTGAAATTACTCCCGTCCGACCCAGCACTATTCCGTCCGACCCATACCCTCTGGGTCGGACCATTCCAGAAAGTTTCGATTTGTCATCCAAGTCATGTCCGACCCACGTCCGACCCAACCTCTGGGTCGGACGAAGTCAGAAACTTCGATGGAGAAAATTTTCGCCCGTCCGACCCACGTCCGACTCACGGCCCTGGGTCGGACCATTCCAGAAAGATTTCTGTCGATTATCAAGGCCCGTCCGACCCACGTCCGACTCACGGCTCTGGGTCGGACGGTTCCAGAAAGACCGTGTTTTCTCAAGGCCCGTCCGACCCACGTCCGACTCACGGCTCTGGGTCGGACGGTTCCAGAAAGTTTGATTCTCGTTATTTAAGCCATGTCCGACCCACGTCCGATCCAGACGCTGGGTCGGACGGTTCCAGAACATTGCTACAGATTTATTTTTCTTTCCCCAATTTCACCCATTGCTTCCCTACTCTTCCTATCCTAACATGATTTAGCACTATTAACACTCTAAATCACCTTAATTCATCCACCAAACTTACTACTCAATCCTTACATTTACTTACACATTTTCCTCATTACATTTTCAACACTTATACTAGTTTCCTCACACTTATGCTACAGATTTTGTTTCTTCTTTCTATGCTACAGATTTTTACCTTAACCTTACACTTCAATACTCCTTCAACTAATGCTACTCCTAGCATCCAAAATGCATTATCTTACACTCTAGTTTCCTTCCATTTACAAACTCATTTCCAATCTGTTACAACTACTAAAGCACTCCATTAAACTCTCTAACTACTTCCTCTTTTACACAAGCTAAGTCCTCTCATTTCTACACAAATTTGACATGGTTCCCCTATATTCTTACATTCTCCACACACTATTTCAGCTCACAATTCACATTCTCACAACCTGTTACACAATACATTATACTCACATTCAACACTACTACAACATATAAAATTCCTGCACACATACACACACTACCCAAGGTTTTCCCAAGTTTATAACTTCATTTAAAACTTCAAAACTGTTTCATACCATTCCCATTATACTTCATACTACATTACTCATTATCATACACATTACTTTTTTATCCCAAAAACTGTTACAACACAATATACAAACTAACTCAAGGTAAGGGTATTTACCTTGTCTTGTTAGTTTTTCTTTCTTTCCTTTCCTCTTCTTCTTTCTTCTCCTTTTCTCTTGTTCTCGGTTTCAATGGGTTTCACACACACACAATGCTACAGCCCATAATACACCAATACTTAGCATTCATTTTATACTAACCCTAGAATTTAGTTTTAGGGTTTAGAAAAAGTGTTACCTTCCAATGAGTAGATGAGTTCTTGACTAGTGAAAGAACAAGATTTCTAGCCCAACAAAAGAGCCAAAATCGGCTGGAACAAAGAAGGCCAAGAGTTCAAAAAGAAAATTCTTAAAATGCCAATGAGAGCTAGAAACAATGGATTTTCGAACTTCTTTTTACCTCAAGATGAAGAGGAGGTGAAGGTGCTTCTAATGGTGGACTTGAATCTTCAAATGGTGAACACTCAAAAATCGAAAATGAGCTTTTGGATTTTTGAAAGGAGGAAAGTGTTCTCCTTTGCAAGGGGATTACAATGGTACTAATTTTGTATTTTGGAGCAAGATTAGTGGGTTAACAAGATGAGAGAAGGAGGGAGTTGTGTGAGTTTTCCTTTCTCCATGGTGTCGCAGGTAGAAGAAAAAGAGAAAGAGAGAATAGAGAAGGAGGGGACGTGAGAGAGAAGGGGAGTAGGAGAGAGACTTTTTTCTTTTCTTTCTTGTCTTTATTACTTGGTTTGTCTTTAGCACATAAAGAAATAAAGAGAGGGGGAGACTAGCTGGCCGGCTCACATCACACACACACACATTTAATTTTTATTTGCAAAGTGGACACACTAACTTTGTTTATTTATCTCTTACCCCACAACTTACCGGTTGTTACAGTTTTCACTAACCGGTACCCGTTTCCGGAATTTTCTCGTTTAATTAATTTTATTGGTTCTAAAGCTTCACTAATATTTATTAGTGACTATTAGTTGACCAAAATTGTTACGAGTCTATTTGACCCGCTTAAAGTCGCGTTTTCCCGGTTTCCTCGAAAACGCGCTTTAAGGTTCGTTTATGCTTTTAACCCATTTTAAAGGTCCGTTTCTTCGGGATTTGTTCCCTAGTATTTATTTTAGTGTAATTAAGCTTTAAAAATATAATTAGCCTAATTAATCACTGTTTTTAATTACGGGGTATTTCAACTAGCATCAATCAAACACGTTCAAAGCTAGATAATCTTTACTATGATGAATATAATACATCAAACTCAAGAGCGTATAACAACACAAAAAATATTACATGATCAGACGATTAAACAAATATAACAAATACTAAATGACAAACCTGATACTGACTTGATCTTTAATCTCTATAATCCTCTAACTTTTTAAACAGCTACAAGCACTCAATCAAATAAGTTCAAAGCTAGACTAGCATCAATTAAACACATCCTTAGCTAGATAATCATTAATATAATGAATTGAATACAAAAGACTCAAGAGCATATAACAGCACAAAAAATATTACTGCCAATTTCTTACACAGCAACAGCGCTGTATCGACTATCCACATCACACAATTTATTTTTACTTCTTCACATTTGTTGGCCATAGAAGAAAAATCAAATCAGTAAGAACCATCAAACAATAATATCAAATAACATGCCACACGAACCTTTTTCCACCATAATATTTACTTTGAATCTCAATCTCTGAGTTTAACACACTAAATAGACTTTGATGCTACCCATCTGACTAGAAAGCAACATCGACATTCACCACCAATTCATATATATCCTGTAGTAAAAGGAAAAATTTAGTTTAGTGAAATAAGTGGCTTTGTATAGATAATACACGTTGTTAATTAAGTACACCTTTACTAACAGTTTTTTTATTAGTTTAGGAGTCTGTTAGTAAATGATAATTTTTTTGTAGTCTCTGGATTAAAATTAATTTCATCTGATGTCTTGACAGCAGGAAGTCGCCTTATGGCTACGTTTTAATGTTAGCTGAAGGGGCTATTTCAGGGAAGATGGTCAAATAGTCTATCACAGCAATAACATCAACGACGGAAGTCAGGGCCGTGTTGATGACTTTTTGGGCTCTGTATTAAAATTTAAAGTGAGACCCCTTATAGAATTAAATTATATAAATATTAAAAAACTATTAAATTAACTTACGCATTCATAGGGGTCATGTTTACAATGTTTAAATGTACATTAAAAAATAAATTTGGACTCTAATATAATCTTCTCATGACACATGTTAGGGAAAGAAATGAGAATTGGGCCCTAAAAAATAGGGGGCCCTGTTCCATCGACCCGATTGAACGGCCTCATAGCTGGCCCTGCTAGAAGCTTAAATTCTAGCATGTTTGGAGCTACAGTTCATGCATTATAACTGTGGAATCCCCATTCTTGTGCGGGTTTACAAAAATGAGTTTATCTGATCAACTCACATTTTCTCTCTATATGTTACATAAATCAACTGTCATATTAATTTTTTACTTTTTTCTCTTACCTACTTTTTCTAACTTCAACTGACAACTGACATCAGCTAACAGTTTCAACTATACAAAAGAATGAGACCAAATGTAACACCCCTATTAAAACAACTTAAATACAATGGTGTTACCACAATTACTCACCCATCACTAGTAGAAAAATGACCTATTTCGGCGGTTCTAAGGGGCCTATTTTGGCGGTTTACAACCGCCGAAATGAGCACCGCCAAAATAGGTCTGAGCACCTATTCTGGCGGTTGTACAATCGCCAAAATAGGTGCACCTATCTCGGTGATTGTAACACCAAACCGCCAAAATAGGTGGTTACCGAAATCAACATCTAACCACATCTATCTCGGCGGTTCTTAGCTTACAACCGCTGAGATAGACACAGGGTCGGTCCCTAGGGCGGTCAATACCAGAAGGCTTTCTTTGACAGACCGACCTTAAACTAGGGTCGATCCGTTCCAAAATACATTCTGGTATTGACCGCCTAGGGACCGACCCTGGGACCGACCCTGTGTCTATCTCGGAGGTTGTAAGCTAAGAACCGCAGAGATAGGCCCTATTTTTGTATCTATTTCAGCGGTTCTTAGCTTAGAACCACCGAAATAGCCCCCCTTTTTTCCATCCCAGCATATAGATTCACCACAACACACTAAATGATTCAATGAGACCTGTAATATAGCTGCATCCACACAGGGAGCTCCAGCACACATTCATAAAGTTCTAAAAGCGCCCAATTAATATCAACGACTCGCCACAATTTGAGAGTAAACAAACCAATGCAATTACACTTAATTACACACTTTCATTACAAAGAAAAAACCACATCAAAATGCAAATCTACCATTACACCATCCACAAGTGTACAGAATTACAATTGCATACTCGAAAAAGTTCACAAATCATCCTCATCATCAACAATTCATTAAACTTGTGCAGATGAACTCCAACCATTCCTCAAGAATCTCAACAATTTGAGTATCTTCATATTGACCACCTTGGACCAATTTTTTGTAAGCCTTGAAAAAAATTGAACATTAATCTAAAACCTACAAGTCTAACAACATGTAAAGAGCATAACTGAAACTTTCAAAAATGTTACCTTGTCTAACGAGTGATCTGGTAAAAGGGACGACACTCCTACTATGTCATTCATAAATCTCATGACATAGTATCCACATTCCGAACCCCTAGGCTGCACCGGACACTATACATACACACATATTGACAATTATAAACTAGTATTGACATTATCACACAAATTTAGCAAAAAAGAGTACCTTCATTAGGTTCCAAGGGATGTTATTCTTCAATGGTTTTTCCATTGTCATGAATGCAGCTCTCATGGAACTATATACGTCAGCAATATAGTCTTAGGTATCAATAGGAAGTTTTGAAACAATTAATGTTAAGTAATAACAATTGTTGTTTAAGATAACAAACTTACCTTAATATTGCGTTGGCGATCTTCAGTCTCTTGACACCCCTACCAAGTGAGTCAAATTGCAAGACTCGTGGGTGCTGCATCACCAGCACAAGCAATGACCAATGTCGACTATTCACAAATTACACAATGTGTTGAAATCATTAAACAACTAATACAAACTATAAATAGATTATACTAAGAGAAATAGTCAAATATCATACCCTTGATGATATGGCAGCATAATAAATGACTTGTCTGCACATTCAAATATGGCATTCGTCAGATATTGCATAAGGCCTTGCATGTCACTTGTCATCTGGGTTTCACAGCACATAGGAGGACACAAGAATCTGAATCTGTGATCTTGGTAGACATCGATCGCCTTATTATGCACATGCCTACACCATGAAGACAATATCATTAGTTATTTACTTTTTATTCAAACATCTAATTCATCACCAATCAATGCATTCAAAATATAAAAGGTAGAAGTCACTCACATGACGGCTGACTTGATAATCGACACATTCAACCAATCCCTCGTGAAACATTCCTTGAAGTCGGACATATATATCTCAAACCGATGTGTATATCCTGCTTCAACTTCATGGTGAAATATCCTCTCGTGATCTTCCACAGTGATGGAATCACAGTGAGGTGGTAGCAGCAACAACAATGAGTGTAGAATCTTCATATTAGTCGACAAGCCAGCCAATATTCTTTGCTCAACCAAATCAGCACTAATCATGTAATTGGTGGATGCCTTTGATTGAATAGGTGCAGAAATTCTTTTTCCTTTTTCCTTATCAGTCTTTGGTCGACTCATTTCCTATGATATTAACTAATTAAGTATATGGATGCAAGGTGGTATATCAATAGTTTTAGAGCAATGATTAAGAGTAGTTACCTGTCCAGAGAGTTTGACCAATTGTATTGGCCTCTGCACTGTCGCAGTTTGTGCAGCACGCAGTGTAGGTCTTTGTGGGATCGACACCGGTAAACAGACTTCACCATGTTCTGCAACAAAGTCCTCCAGCATGGTACGGTCGTAGTGGTTCACCATGCACAACATCACTTGCATTTGAAGGGAAAAGTTTACCCCATGCCACCATGACCTCTTCTTCTCCAGTTTGTAAAAACAACGTGCAGTCAGTGGGTGCCTGAATGTTATGTGGAACTTGTTTAGATGAAAATTATGAAATCCTAGTTCTATGATGATATTAGTGATCAAGTGAAAAATCTTAATCGTCATGTACTCAATTTAAATGTTGGTCTAACCTTTAGAGATGCATGGGGAAACGGCTCAGCCGAGTGGACACTACTTCCCAATACTGGTGCACTCTGCTGCTGAATGGGTAACTCAGCTTGTGGTCGAGAAACCTCTTGGCTGCTATGCATCTGTGATTGAAACCTTGACAGAGCCGAGCGATCCTCTCGTCGACGCTCTGATGAATCCTCTGCTCCAGCTCAGCGATCACTCTCAGGTGCTCCTCGTAGCTAATCGTCCTCCCCTGTGCACTTCTGGACCCGGGTACGCCAAATGTCTGGCGGATACCAACGTGCCCACCAAACCCAATAGCACGACCTGGATGATCCTTCTTACCAAGAGCGCGTGTAAGAGGATCATCATGTCTCTCTGTGGTCCAAGTGCCCTGGGTGAGCTGAGAGCTTAAGTCACCCTAATACAACACACAAATACAATTATTAGTTTAACATAAGTTCATATACAAATGAAATGAACACTTCGACTAAAAATGAAATGATATCACTTACCATTTGAGCAATAACTGCTCTCGTGGCTTCATGTATTGAGGATTTTCGGGAGTAGAGTTCCCGTGGCTTAACTCCCAGGCTTTCATTCTTCTGCCACTGATATCTAATGAGCCATCCGTGGGCAGATATCCCTTTTACTCCCATTCTGGTACCCTTTGAGCAATACTTTTTCCACCTAAGTGGCGAGGGTACAGATTCTTCTTAGCATTTCCTTGTTGTTTCTCACGGAGAGCCTGCATAAATTAATATGATCATGTTTAGTGAAATTAAACATAAAAAAGACATAAGAAAGTGTAACATGTGTATGTATGACAATAAAATGCACCTGGAACTCCGGTGTGTAACGTGACTCAACAAATTGTACCCATTGCTCTTCAGTGATGCCTTCGTAAATCTCCCATGGTGGCCTCTCACCGTCGAGATCATGATCTGAAGCATCTGAATCTTCTGAAGCAGGAATCTTGTAAATGAACTTGTCAGCTAACTTATTTCTGTGGTCCTGGAACTGTTTCGACATTGATGATAGCACATCCTTTTTAAGTGCGGGATCCAAGGAGAAACGAGCCTACACGCATGATTAGTCAGTTAGTAGAATGAACATAAATATTCTATTATTTTACAACATCATACTAATAATGTAGAGATTTACCTGAAGACGCTCAAACATGGTATCCTTCAACGCTTGAGGCACTTGCTTCCAGTTGTGGTTTATGTTACAATATGACTTCACCAAATGGCTACCGTAAGCGGTGAAGTCATTCTTCCAATTTCCATGAGGTTGGTTGTACTCATTGAACTGCACCGGTTTTGTAGGAGGACCCTTGTTAGCCTTCAGCCCACGCATGGGACCTCTCTTCTTTTGCTTCTTGGCCTCTAGTGGGACACTGGTGGCTCTTCAGTTTGCTGTGAAGGGCCAGCCTCAGTCTCACGTGCAGCTAACTGGTCGCTCTTCTTTTTCTTTCCGCCTCTTGTGACCCGCTTACTTGGTCTATTCTGATGTGGCTCAACTTCTCCAGTCATGAGAAACTGTCCATAAATACTATGAAGCATAACAATAACAACAATAACAGTTAATAAACATTACAGTCTACATTGTACTAACAACATTGCCTGACAGGAAAACATAAATTAATCATTTCATATTTTCAACCCAAACACCCTCATCGTGGTCTGATCGTGCGTAAAACAAATCATTTTCGGTAACATCAATCAAATCCGGTAATCCAGTAGGAAACAAGGGTGTTTCCTCAACCGTTTCATTGTCATTGTTATCCTCATTTTCATTTTCGATTACAACCAGCCTTCTTTCTGGAAGAATAACAGACCATCTGTAGTCTTTCGGATCCTCAACGTACCACACTTGTTCTCAATCTTGTCCCAGAACAAATTGATCATCCTTATAACCGACACGTAAAAGATCAACCAAGGTAAGCCCTCCATCATTTTGGTATCCACGTCGGTTGTCCACCCACTTGCATCGGAACAACGAAAGGAATCAATGTGTAGTCTAGTTCCCAAATGTCCTCAATGACACCATAATACCAACTAGAGTTCCTAACTGGTTGAGATCGGTTACTGCTGTGGTACTCAGTGGCTGCAGCTTAAATTTTTACTCCACTATTCTGGTTTATCGATTTGGCATGTTGGCGTGCAGTGTAGTATGTATACCCACTAATATCATACCCCTCAAATGATGTAATATTAGTTTCAGGTCCGGCTGCCAAAGGTCTCTTCACTTACAGCTTCAGGATCTGATGATGATAATGTCAACACATGATCTTTGACATTGGATAAAAACTCGGTTTTGTTCCTTTGTCTGCCAAATGCGGTCTTTCATAGGACTTTGATGCCTTAACTCAACCATATGGGTTTCAAAATAAGGTTCAACAACCTCAAGGTGTTATAAGACAAACAATGTGCTTGATGAATAAGATGACGCAGAACTTGCACAATCATTCTGCCAATGACACCTTTACCCTTAAACCTACCGTAGTGTCATGGTTTTGTGATACCAATTGACTCTGCCTCACTCAAATAATCGGTCACAAATTCTGTGACTTCCTCAGTCACTGTTGCTTCAACAATACTCCCCTCTGGTCGATACCTATTCTTCATTCTACTTTTCAGAATACCCATGTACCGTTCAAAATGGTACACGTACCATAAGTATAACCGGACCACAGAATTGTATCTCTCGAACGATGTGCACAATTAGATGCACCATTATGTCAATGAAAGATGGTGGAAAATACATCTCAAGTTGACATAATGTGACAACAATTTCACGTTGTAGATCATCTAGAGAGGTTACGTCAATTGCCTTGGAGCAATCAACGTTGAAAAAGAAACATAACCAAGTTAAAGCATTTCTGACATCATATGGCAGTATTCCTCGGATTGCAACTGGAAGAAATGTAACATTAGTATATGATAATCGTGAGATTTCATGCCTAAAAGTTTCAAATCCTTCATCGATACAATGTTCTTCCAGTTTGAAGAGTACCCAGACGGTACTTTTACCGAGTGCAGACATTTGCAGAAACTAATCTTTTCAGCCTTTGAGAGCGTGTAGCATGCAGGAGGTAGGTATATTCGTTTCCCATTCTCTTGTGGGTGTAACTCCTTTCGTATACCCATGGTTTGCATGTCCTTTCTAACTTTCAATTCGTCGTCTTTTGTTTTACCGGGTATATTGAGTAAAGTCCCACTCACTGCCTCACCAACGTTCTTCACAATGTGCATGATGTCTAAGCAGTGTCTCATAGGAAGATGACGCCAATAAGGTAGATCCCAAAAGATATAACACTTTTTTCAAATGTTCTTTGCCGGTTTGATGTGTTTCCAAATACATTTTCAATGTCCTTATCCTTTTCGTACACTTCCTTAGAGCTCAAAGGTAGACGGGCCACACGAGTTTCGGCCTGACCATTGAACAACTTTCTCTTTGTTACTCAATAAGGGTGATCTTTGGGCAGAAGACGTTGATGACACATATAAACATTCTTTCCACAATGTTTTGAACAGTTTGAACAAGTGTCTTCCTCGCATATGGGACATGCAAATGTTCCTTTCACCGTGTAACCGAACAAGTTCCCATATGCAGGGAATTCAGTGACAGTACATAACAACAAAGCCTTGAGCGAAAATTTTCTCTTGCATAAGCATCATATACCACGGTCCTCTCATTCCACAATAGCTTCAGATCATCAATCAAAGGGAAAGATACACATCAATGTTATTACCTGGCTGCTTGGGACCAGATATCAGGAGCGATAACATGATGTACTTTCGTTTCATACACAACCACGAGGGCAAATTGTAGATCACTAGCAGAACAGGCCATGTACTGTGTTGACTACTAAACGTGCTGTATGGGTTCATTCCATCAGTACATAACCCTAAGCCTCATATTCCTATCTTCATGTCCGGAATGTTCTTTGTACCGTCTCTTGATGTTTCTCCACTAAGGCCCATCTGCTGGATGTCTTAGTTTCTCATCACTTTTTCTGCCCCTCTATGTGCCACTGTAAGTTCTTTGCATCTTTCGGATTGGCAAACAACCTTTTGAACCTAGGTATGATCGGTAAATACCACAAAAGTTTAGCCGGGGACTTTTTTTTAGGGGATGAGGAGTCACCATCCTTGAGCTTGTATTGAGACAATGAGCATTTCGGACCGTTGTCTAGGTGTTCGTAATCACCCCTACACAACACACAATTGTTGGGACATGCATGTATCTTCTTATACTCAATCCCCATTGGACACATCCATTTCTTCGCCTCATAAGTGGTGGTAGGGAGACCGTTCCCATCTGGAAGCATATCATGAACCAACTCGAGAAATGCCGTGAAACTCTTGTCACTCCATCCATATCTCCCCTTCAAGTTGAACAAATTTAGAACAACCGTCAATTTTGTGTACTTAATGCACGTAGGGTATAAGGCTGTCTTGGACGCATCCAACAACCTTTGATACTCCTCTGGTCTATCGATGAAATTGTCCTCGACATTATCAAGCATATCATCCATTTGATCATCGTGGTAAGTCGTCTAACTGTCAACATTGACTCCTGAATTAGTCAGGAATTGATCCGACTCGTTGGTAGTATCGAATGTCTACTCGGTTCTTAAGTGACACCGATCATGACTGTAGGATGTTAAAGCATTATCTTCAACAGATTCTCCATGGAAAGTCCATCTTCTGTAATGTGGCATGAAACCGCGGGTCTTCAGATGGAATTGTATGACGTCGATGCTTGAATATTTTCTGACCACACCACAATCAACAAAGACATGGAATTCATGGAATTTTCACCGCCTTTGTCCTGTCCTTGTGTTTCACTGCAGCTTTGCAAAAGTGCAAAGCTCTTTCAGCATCTTGTCAAAGTGTTCCCCTCGATCACCATACATCCAGTCACGCTCCATACTATATGTGCAACAGATCACAGGTGTGAGTTATCCTACGTAAAACTAAAATGTTTATGTAATATGGTTTTGTATTTAGTTACACATGTTTATTTCCTAATGGAGCATGACTGGGATGATTATCAGTAGTCTAGCCTAACTCTAAGGTTCTAAACACAAAATAAGCTAGCATTTTAATTTTTAAATCGTATCACTTTTAAAACACAACCGGTGTTAATGTTAACACAAAATACAATATTACAAACACATTTCTAGAAAAAATTTGGCATAACCTTTTCATAATTATACACATCCCGTGCTTATTATTAAGCACTCACCAAAGTCATTGCAACCACAAACATTCCAACAATAGTAAAAATCAAACTAAATACAAATTGAATGATCAAACCACCATTTCAAAAAAATTTAATTCAATTTAGTGTAACCGGCAAACACAAATCAGACCAACATTTTCAACCCACATTCTCACTACCTAATTGTCAACAATAATCAAACTATATTATCAGTTCTTCCCAAACCAGTTCATATATATAAACAAATCTAAAGTAAAAATACTTACTTGTTTTTTGGGGATTTATAGAGAGAGGGGAATATGTGTCCGAGAGGTAGGCTGGTGTGCAAGAGATGCAGCAGTACTACTTCTAATATATCTATACAAATGCGCAAAAAACAAAAAATTAGAAAGAAAACACAACAACATGTATGTTATTGTTCATAAATAGGCTTGCAAAATTATAGTGAATGAAGAGAATGAATATATAAGTTAAAGTATATTACCGGACAGAAAATGAATAGCTTTCACCCACCCCCGTTTGCAATCTAGATAATAAGAGAGACGCTAATGCTCCTAAATTATCGCTGTAGAGAACACAAAAAATACATTCAACCCTAAATCAGAGCATTATAACAACAAATTAACAATTTGTATACTGAAATTCGAACTTACAAATATAGGGCGTTTTGTAAGTTTCAGCGGGTCACGTCTGGTGACGGCGGGTGACGGCCGGCGACGACAGGGCCGTGACGACGGGCAGTGGCAGGCGAGGCGACGGCACAAACACAAGTAGAGAATGAAGAGAACTAACGTCGTTAGGAATACAATATAATAGTGAGCAACAATAATGAAGAAATAATTAAGTTTAAAGTATATTACAGGTTCTCGAATGAACTATTTTCAGCCCGTACGTCTTCAATGTGGTGCAGTAGTTTGCTTGTTCTTTTGTCTATAGTGGCACAAACACACAAAATCAGCAAAAAACATTATATTACACACAAACATTTTATCGAGCATGTTGTGTGCACTAGTAAAAATAGTTTATCAATACACATTTTATATACACATTTTGCACACACATATAAGTTCAAATATCCACAACACATTAAACCCTAAATATATCATTATTACAAAAGAATGACAAAATTTGAATGGAAAAACGAAATTACCATTACAAAAAACTGAAACGGTGGGCTGGTGGTGGTGGTCGAAGTCACTGTTGAAGCGTCGTGTACGGAGGGCGGTGGTCGACGGCGACAGTAGGGAGGCGGGCGACGTCGGCGGCGACAGTGGAGAGCGGTGGTCAGAGGTCGAGCGATGGCTGGAGGTGCTGTCGATCGCCTGGTTTTCGCCGTGTACAGAGAGAAGAGAGGTGAGCCAAGAGCGTGAATTCTGGAAAAAGGAAACGGGGTTGATATTAAGCACTATATTTCGGCGGTTGTTAGTAGAAACCGCCGAAATAGAGTATTAAATTCACCTATTTCAGCGGTTCCAGTTACAATCGTCTAGATTTTATTTTTTAAAAAAAGAAATTCAACCGAAAAAGCCTATTTCACCACGGTTGTAAGGAGGAACCGCCGAAATAGACTATGAAATGTATCTATTTCGGCAGTTTCGCCTTACAACCGCCGAAATAGACCGTTTATTTTTAAACTGCGGTCACCTCGACACCCTATCTTGGCGGTTTTTCCTCCAACCGCCAAAATAGGGGTGCCGAAATAGCCCTTTCTTATACTAGTGCATGTGAGTAACAAGGCATCCAAATACTTATACAACCAAACAATGTGATGATCGAGAGATAGCATAATCCAAAATATACAACGTTTAATCCAAAAACTCGTGAGCAGTCTAACTATACCCACATAATATACCAAAGTATAATCCAACATAATCCCAAAAGTATAATCCAACATAATCAAAAGTAGTATACTGCTAAATACCGAAGACCCGCACCAACGCCGGTCTTCTGCAGCTACGAACCTGTAATGTATTGGTTTATATGGAATCAGCTCTTGCTGAGTATGTTATTATGTAACCCTCATGCACTCTCAGGCTCCTTAAGTTATTATGCCGAGTTAACACGAGGTTCCATTTCATGCAGTTCTACATATAACAAAACTATAAAGCATAACTAAAACAATTCCAATGTCTTATCCAATCATACATAAGCACAATTCCACATATAACTCATTCATATAATCATCCAATAAACAAGTTCAGATAATAACGATCGAGGGTTGTTTTCTTTTGAACTATTCTCGTTGTCTGGCCTTCAAGGCCCTTTGTTCGTTATCTAAACATTACAAAAGTTACTTGAAGTTTCGTATTATTGTTTAGCTGATAGTCAGCTAATTCATTTATATAACTCTTAATTCTTAACAGTCCCATGTTAGAAGACGACATGTTTTTACTTATTAACTCCCTACCCCTATTAATGGTAGGCCACCAACGACAGTAGCCATGCACCAATGGTGGAGCCTCTGATTCCTCCTTATTACCCTTATTAATGACGAGTCACCTACGGCCTAAGCCCTGCACCAACAGCGGTGCCTCCGACCAACCGATCAATTTGATCTATTGGATTTCCAATATTCGAGCTGACCTGTTTCCAGCCATCATCTCTTTGTGATCACAATGCGCCCAGACAATTCTAGATCCTGGGTTTTCCTCCATAATTAATATCTCACCATGTGATTAAGTTTTCTTAATCTCCTTTCCTAATATCTACTCTTAGGTTTCAAAGTGAATAATTTCTTAAATGTGTACATGCCTTTTAGGTCTTAGAGTATGCCTAGAATTTATCTAGGGGATTCTCATGTTCGAATATACTTGTACTTGAGAACGGTATTACCGTTACTCTACCTAAGGTGTCTCTCAGGTTATCTTGGGATAATATAAATTATATCAGTATCCTACCATAGGTGATAATCTCCTTATCACATCTCATAACTTAATTCAAGTTATATTCGGTATTTGCCTCGGTTCGAATAATAATCGTGCACAGTTAATCACGCAAGATATTCGAGCAAATAAATCACACAAGCATAATAAACTAACGATCACACATATCATCTTATCAATTAATTCACATATATCCGAACACAAGAAAATCCTCAGGAACAATCAGATCACACAACAACATACCGTTCACCGATGAGAGACGCTAGCGTGAGATCCCACGCCCGTCCTCTAATCTCTTAGCTCTGGAATATGACGCTAAGTATTAGTTCTTTATAATCATTAAACCATCCCAGTTTCCCTTATAATTACTAATCCCTCGTTAACCCAATTATTAATTATTTGTTATTAATCAGGTTATTACTTAAAGCATTAAAATACGGGATTAGTTAGTTAATCCTTTCACGTTGTTAGTAACTAACAATGTTGTATTATTTCTACAACCTTAGGATTAAACACTTATCAATTTGTCTCCTCTAATCATATGTGTATATATATACGTACACACACTCATATAGATTTTATTTATTATATGATATTAATTTAGTTGACCTTTAGTATTAATGGTCTTAGGCCTTATATTCCCATATAGTTCAACATAATTTATACCAATTTTTCTATCATATTAAGCACCATAACTAGTACCAATTAATTACCATAATTTGTACCATCGATTTTTTAATTATCTTTTTTTATCAATGTAAATTATTTATTCAAAATAAATTATATTATGTCATAAAGTCGTCTACAAAATAGAATATAAATTTAAAAAATTCCAAATATTAATTAAAAAAATTAAAAAACATTATTTTGAATAAATAATTTAAATTGGTAGAAAAATATAATTTAAAATGTATGGTAATTAATTGGTATTAATTATGGTTATTAAATGATATAAATTATGGTACTATATTGGTCTAAATTTGTAGAAATATTAGTATAAACTATGTGTTTAAAACTCTATATTCTTTTTTTATGATACTAACTAATTTTGAAAAAATCTAAAATATTTACTTTTTTCAATATTTTATGATATTTGAATATATGTTTTTGTTTTTTTATAATATTTTTATAGTATTTTGATTTTTTTGTGAATTTTAGTGAATTTTTTAACACTTAAGGGCATATTGTGAACTTTAAAAGTATTTTGGTAACTAGTAGGGGTATTTTTATCTTTTTTTCTTCTGGTCAATGACATAGTGCATATTTCATGGACTTTTACAAAAATATAGTGGCATTTCGTAACATTTTTTTAGTGGTATTTCATGAATTAGCCTAAAATATAGTGGCATTTCAAGCAAATGCACGCTGAAGATATGAGGTAACTAATAATCAACATCGGTTTATATAAATTTTTAGTCTCATGAAAGAATTTTTATTTCTTATGCTACTTTTCAGTAGTTATTCTAAGAAACATAGTATAAGCAAAATTTTAGTTTTATGAGGCTAAAACTGTATATAACAGGTATTGATTATTACGTAGCTCATATTCTTCATCGTGCATTTGCTTGCTTTTATCTTCAATTTGTTGTTTCTTTTTAATCTCAGTCTTGAACAAACTCTTTGATATTCCTTGTCTAATCAGACCTCTGCACTTTGTCTCAGTCACACATTTGTCCATAGGTTGCATGTTGGCTATACAGTGCAGAGTTGTTCCTCTCCAGCAAAAGTGTCCATAAGATGAACCTGAACTGTTTTTCAGTTATCAAAAATAGATACCACAGCAACATTTCAATCCTTATTATTCCTAAATAAATTGGGGTCAGCTAACATGAATCATAGTATCAAGATCGGGCTTTTTCTAGCACAAACATAAATTGCATAAACATATAGATCTAAGAATAGAATTGCATAAACATATTACGAACTCACACACACCTGTAAAATATTGAGATATCCTTCAAAATATGCTTTGTAATTTTCCATAACTTTCACTGCCTCACTCCAGACAAAGTGACACCAATCATAATGTTGGACGATATTTATGTTCCTCCAAGGGTCAAGTTATCCTTAGATTTATCATTTCACTTGCCAATGGGTTGAGCAATGTGCCAACAACAAGCAGAATGAAGAGCTTCACCAAGATGTCTGCATCCTTGCAATGTTCGATTTTTCTTTCAGTTGGTGGATACAAACATAACTTCTTTTTTTATAAACCTAGTTGTCTTGCCAACGTGGCGGCCTTGTCCTTTACCTCTTTTTATTTTTTTCCATCGCTTGCTGGTCCGAATGAGCATCATCCTTAGAATTCCTATCATATAATCCTTTGTGATCTTTAGCAGTCTGTTATTGTCCAACTTGAAAGAAAATTGTTGTCAAAATTCTTATACACTTACCTGGTCAATGGTTTATTAAAGTGCGTCTTCATGGGTAGCGTAGCTAATGCTCCAAAACCTACATCTTGCAATTTAGCCATGAACTTGGGGTATAACTCGGGATTCTTTTCCTTCACTTTGTCAAGTGGAGTGGGCAGCTTTGATATAGTGCATCTCGTTTGTCTACCGTAGTGATTCTCTTTGCTTTCATTTTTTGATCGGTAGTGCTGTAAAGAAAGCCATAAGAAAGTAGCGCAAATGTCTACAGATTGGTCCATAGCTTGAAGTTAGCAGGACGTATTCAAAACAATATATCAAAAATTAACAACCCAACTATAGCACATAAAAACTGGTTAACCAGAGCAGTAGCTCACACTGCTACTGCTCAAAACATAGCTAGAGCATTATTATCTACACATTGTATAATATCAGAATTAAGTTGCATAAAAAACAATGTACCATAATCATCATGTTATAAATCTTAGAGAAATTCATAATATACCCCTTTTTTCTTTTGTAATTCACAATATACCCCTGTTGGTTTTCGTAATTCAACTTTAAACATGTTTAAATGTTGTCCAAAATTGACCAAAGTTTACATGGACGATGCTAAAGTGTTATATTTTAGTCCAATATCAAATTGTGACATGTTCATTGGGTCCCACATGTCACATATGAGCTTAAAAACTTCAAATTTGATACTGGACCAAAATATAACACTTTAGCATCGTCCATGTAAAGTTTCATCAATTTTGAACAACATTTAAGCATGTTTAAAGTTGAATTACGAAAACAACAGAAGTATATTGTGAATTACAAAAGAAAAAAGAGATATATTGTGAATTTTCCCTAAATCTTATCAGTGGTGATTTCATTGTTATGAAGATACAATTGATGAAACTCAAGTCTCAAATAAACGTTGTAGTCCAAAACATTACAATATGCAAGAGAGAGGAAGAGAAGACATCTTTAGATGCATATCACTAGACCTAGTAATTTAAATCCTACAATCGGTCAATTGCCATTTATTGGAATTTGTTGCGGGATACATCCCCAATACGACTTATCACTACCTATGCATAAGTATGTATACATCCTAAGTGATGTTAATTGATAATATATGATAATGAAATAAGGCAAACAAAAACACATTCAATGTATATAAATTAGCCATCAATGTAAACAACCATACAGACAAAGTTAACAAACTGTCAAGTCAACTAATAAATAACATTTTTAAAAAGAGTGTTAAGCCATCCACAATAACCATCCACCAAATAGCTATCAAAAGAATCCTCATTATATAGACAATGTAAGCTTAGTATAGGAGTAAAGTTATTTGTAGTTTACTAATTGTTTTGACTATACATACAAAATCAGTTTTCTACTTGAATATTGCCATACTGTCTACTATTAGTATCAGTAAAATCCTCAATTACAATATTCTCAGTTTCGTTGCACCTTATTTTATTTTCTTCTGAAAAAACTATGCAAATACTAGCTAGAGTTTGGAAATCTACGCACTTAATAAACATCACAATTAAACTGCGTCAAATCCATTGTTTCGTAATCATTAAATTAGAAATCATAAATGCTGCTGTCAGTGTGAATTCTCACTGATTCAACTCAAGTCCAACGTTTTAGTCCAGAAAGTAGTTACAACTTACTAAAGGGAGGAAAAAAAGCCATGCTAGAGCCAAATCTTGTTTCATCTTTAGATGCATATCATTAGACACACTAATATGAATCCTTCAATTGACGCGAAGCCCTCGTAGTTGATCGGTAGAAGAGTAGTATCCTAGAACCAAAGGTTCTGGGTTCAAAATCTACCTATTACCGTAACTATAAAAAAAAATGAATCCTTCAACCGACAAATTGCCATTTACTAGAACTTTGTAGTGTTGCATGAAACATCTCTAATATGATTCGCTGAATTTGCATAACAACTGTCTAACAATTTATCAAAGATTGGTGTTTTACTTCAGTGTGCCTATGCTAGTTCTGCATATGCAATCAAAGTAGGAACATACCCATGTGATGTCTGTACATACAAAATCAGTTTTCTACATGAATATTATCATACTGCCTAGTATTAGTATCAATCAAATCCTCAATCATACCTCTCAATTTCTTTATTATGCAGCTTGTTCGATTTCAATATTTTTGTCTAAAAACCTTTATAGATCCATTGTTTTGTAATCATTAAGTTAGAAATCATATCTGTTGTTTTCAGTGAGAATTTCATAATGGTACAACTGATTCAACTCAAATTCAACACTATAGTCCAGAAATTTACAATATACAAGAGGGAGAAGGAAAATTCAAGCAACAATCACATATTGTTATCATTAAGTGCATATCATCCGACCTAGTAATAGCATATCATCCGACCTAGTAATATGAATCCTTCAACTGGTCAACTCTCATCTACTAGAACTTTGTAGTGTTGCAAAAATATCTCTAATATGACTAGCAGAATTTGCTTAACAACACAACAACATAACAATTTATCTAAGATCAATGTTTTATTTCACTGTGGCTATGCTAGTTCTTCATATATTTTTTTTGATTGGTAACAACAGTGGGTGTGTTTCCAACCCATGACCTTTAGTTCTGCATATGCAATAAAAAATGTGTATATATCCAAGCAATGCTAACAAATAACCATATTAGAGCTGATCAAATGGGCGGCGGGCCGGATTCGGGTCGGGCCGACATTGAATTCTAGGCCTAAACGGGCCTATATTTTTGTCCAAGCCCATTTTTAATTTTTTAGGGCCGGGCCGGGTAGGCCCGGATTTATTTTAATCCTTGCCATTATCCGCCCGCCCGGCCCAGTTTTTATAATGTTTTTATAATATTGTTAACTTTTTTGAAAAAATATACAAACTATATAAATATTAAATATAATATGAATATATGTTGTATGTAATATTAATAGATATTATATATAATTTAAATAAATAATACAAGGTATTATATAAAATTAATTTAAATATATACTGCCTCCCATTTTCAATATTTTATTTTCTAACTCTAGGCATAAAAATTAAAGAGGAAAAATTTAGACTATTTACCCTTAATTTTTGCATTGAGAATTGAAATAATTTGAAAATTAAAGTTGTAAAATGAAAGATGGGAGGGTAGAATTGGAAAGCAGATCACAAAAAAGCTAGAACATCTCTATTTTAAAACTAGTGAAAGAATCAAACAGATTATATACTGAAAACAAGGGGATTATATTATATTATATAATATATATATATATATTATATAATAAACCGGGTTGGGCCGGGCTTAGTTGCGGGCCTAAAATTTTGCCGAAGTCCGGCCCGGTTTTTCATTTGGGCTTGATTTGTTGTCCAAACCCGCCCGGAATTTTTTTTGGACGGGCTTTATTTCCAGGCCGGGCCGGGTTGGGCCACCAGACTGGGTTAGTGTTGATCAGCTCAAACCATATCTATTAGTGAAAATGTAAGGAAAATACCCATCATATATTAGCAAAAGTAAAGCATATATACAAACGTTGGTAACAAAAGAAAGCAAATTAATTAAGTAGGTAGACAGAGTTAATGAATCTAAAAAGCAGTTGAAGTGAACTTATAGGCATGTAGCGTAGTAAACCAACGATCAAGGAAATCATATACGCAAATGAAATTATTGAATATCCACCATCTGTAGCAAAAGAAGGCAAACAAAATATACACACGTTAAACCAGTAATACCAAAATATATGCACATGAATCATAGCCAAATTTTCAGTTAGAATGAAATAGAAGCGACCACGTGAAGTGGACGAAAGGAAGATTTGATTAATGGTGTTATGATTTTGAGCAAAACACCAAAATAAGTTGGTGAATGTAAAAGATAGCTATGAAGATAAGAAAGAAACGTGAATGTGAGCCAATATTTTTAGGGAAATTTCATGAAAAATCACTATATATTTGGCTAATTCATGAAATGTCACTAAAAAAATAAAGTCACGAAATGTCACTATATATTTGGCTAATTCATGAAATGCCACTAAAAAAAAGTAAAGTCACGAAATGTCACTATATTTTTATAAAAGTCCATGAAATGTCACTATGTCATTGATCAGAAGCAAAAAACACAAAAATACCCCTACTAGTTAGCAAAGTATTTTTAAAGTTCACAACATACCACTAAGTGTTAAAAAATTCACTAAAGTTCACAAAAATTATAGATAACTATAAAAAAATACTTAAAATTATAAAAAATATAAAATAAGAAATAAAAATATATGAAAATATCATAAAACATAGAAAAGAGGACATATTTCTTAGACTTTTTTTCAAAATTATTTAGTACCATAAAAAATAATATATTTTAAACACAAAATTTATACTAATTTTTTTACAAAATTAGACCATATAGTGCCATAATTTATACCAATTAATTACCATAATTTTTACTATATATTTTAAAATTATTTTTCTACCAATTTAAATTTTCATTCAAACTAAATTTTAATTTTTTAATTATATTTTGAAAAATATTCAATTTATATCTATATTTGCAGATGACTTTATCACATAATATAATTTATTTTGAATAAATATTTAAATTGATAAAAATAATAATTTATAAATGTATGGTGGTACAAATTATGGTAGTTAATTGGTACAAGTTATGGTGCTTAATAGGTAGAAAAATTGGTACCACTAGTCATAATTTTTAACATAATTTATACCAATTTTTCTACTAATTAAGCACCATAACTAGTACCACTTAATTACCATAAATTGTACCGTACATTTTCAAATTATCTTTTCTCTTTATCGATTTAAATTATTAGATCTGCGAAAAGAATATAAATTAAAATAATAATTTTCTAAATATTAATTAAAAGTTAAAATAATTTTATTGAATAAAAATTTAAATTGGTAAAAATAATTTAAAATTTTATGGTAAAAATTATAGTAATTAACTGGTGTAAATTTTGGTAATTAATTGGTATAAATTATGGTACTCTATTGGTATAAATTTGTAGAAAAAATTAGTAAAATTATGTGGTTAAAACTCTACATTGTATTTTATGGTACTAAATAATTTCTTAATTCAATATTTTATGATATTTTAATATTTTTTTATTTATTTTTATAACTTTTAAAATATTTAAATTTTTATGGCTATCTATATTTTTATAATATTTTGAATTTTAGTGAATTTTTAACACTTAGGCATATTGTGAACTTAAAAATAATTTGTTAATTAGTAGGGTATTTTTGTCTTTTTTACTTCTAATCAATGACATAATGAGATTTCATGGACTTTTACAAAAATATAGTGGTATTTATTTTTTTTAGTGACATTTCATGAATTAGCCAAAAATATAGTAATTTCCCATATTTTTATGTGGTTAGGTACTTCACGGGTGATTATGCTCATACATACTACTACCTACGTCCCGTCATAAGTGTTTTATTTGTGTTTTGGCACGTTTTTCCACTTCAATATTAAACATATAAGATAAAATAATTTTTTAAAATTAAGTTGTATAATATATAATTTTTTAGGGTTCCATTGTAAAACATAGACTTATAAAAATATTTTATTTTATAGGTTAAATATTAAAGTCAAACGACACATCCAAATAGTAAACTGGACACTTGAACTGGAACGGAGGGAGTATATATTAGGTTACAAATTCAAAAGAGATTGAAACTCAAATCACACAATGAATATAATACTCCAAAACCTCACAAATCACTTGTAAATATGACTACAAAGTTCTCTAATATTTTCCTCTTACACAAAGAATCACTTTAAACTTCATGAAGGGGTGAATAATGTTTAAAGCTTGGATGAACCAGACGTACTAAAACCAACCTCTATTCTATCTATAGTGTTCGGGAATGTTGAGTCTTTTAAACAACCATAGCTTACGTTATAATAAACTGCATGAAACAGTCCAATTAATTTACACTTTAAATGTTTTATATAATGTCACTTAATAAAATAAGATAATATCCATTTATGGAGCAAAACTTGCGCCACTCTAACTCCACTTAATTAATTGAGAATCCAAGGCTCCGTTGTAAATGGTCATTCAACATATGATCAATAAACTTATTTATAAACCAAACCATAAAATTTGCTTTCTTCGTTTGATAGAAGTGATCCTTTCAATTATGTTACAACTAATTAAGAAAAGATATTATCTTATTTTTGTGGGGAAGAAACAATCGTTGCCTGACCATACACGCTTCACGCTTGAGAGGAGATCGAAGCCATTGCGTTGAACAGTCATCATCACCATATTTGTATCGCTCGCAATCTGTTCTACACGCATGATCAACGACGAAACGTGATAAGTTTATTATTATTTTCCTTCCTTCTACTATCGGTTCAGAAAATTTTAAATAGGATGGAGTATATTTTTTCTTTTGTATATCGCATCGTTCATTATTGCTTTGTGTAGAAAAGTATTCTTCTAAGCAATTCGTTGTTCTAATAATGCGAGTCTATCTTATCTTGTATTCTATCATATATATGGTCTTTTCGTCTCAAAGTTTTTTGACCAAGGTTTCTATAAAGGCACGGACTTTGCTTTTATATAAAGGCTCAATTTTGATTGGACGATACTCTGATCGGATTATGATTTACGTAATTCAATTGCATATGTAATACATGAACTTATTATATTGTCATCATTATAAACAAGCATATATAATACTATATTCCTCTAGCTATCCACTTGATATGATATTTTTTTTTTTATAATTTATAAAAAAAATTATTTAAAATTTGAAATTTATTAATTAAACCAGTTTGTGTTATATTATATTAAAAAACCCAGCATATAATGACTAGCATTTATACGTATATGTACGACAACAATCCCTTATTTATTAATTTAAGTTTTAATATACAAAAAAATGTTAACCATAAACATTAATAGATATATGTCATCCATACAAAAACTATATGTCATAGGTATACATAATATTGACCATGATTGTAAGGTCGTCACTGACTTGACAGATTTTTGGGTTTGTGATCAATGGTGGTTAGACCATAAACCCTCCACTACGAATCCTAAAAAGTCTGACGTTTTTTGCTTTCCTATGGTGGTTTTTAGTGTGTGGTGTAGGTAATCTTTTTTTAAGTCGTATTATACTGTATAATGCCACTGACTAGGTAGGGTTTTAGGGTTGTGGTTTAGGTTTGTTAGACCCTAAACCCTGCGCTACAAACCCTAAAAATACCTTCGACATTTTTAACTTTCCTAGGGTGGTTTTTAGGGTGTGTGGTGTGATGTATGGTAATTTTTTTTAAGCCATTTTATTCCTTTATAATGTCATCACTGACTCGGCAGGTTTTTAGGGTTTGTGGTTTAGGATCGTTAAACCATAAACCCTGCACTACATACCCTAAAAATGTCTTAGGTGTTTTTAGCTTTCCTAGGGTGGTTTATAGGGTGTATGGTGTAGGGTAATCTCTTTTGAAGTCGTTTTATACTTTATAATGTCGCCACTAACTCGGCATGTTTTTAGGGTTTGTGGTTTATGGTTTAGGTTTGTTAGACCCTAAACCCTACACTACAAACCCTAAAAATGCCTTCGGCGTTTTTAACTTTCCTAGGGTGGATTTTTTGGGTGTGTGGTGTAGGGTAATCTTTTTTAAGCCCTTTTATACTTTATAATGTCGTCAATGACTTGGTAGGTTTTTAGGTTTTTAGGGTTTGGGGTTTGGGGTCGTTAGACCTTAAACCCTGCACTACATACCTTAAAGATGCCTTCGGTGTTTTTATCTATCTTAGAATGAGTTTTAGGGTGTGTGTAAGGTAATCTTACTTTTGAATTCATTTTATACTTTATAATGTCACCACTAACTTGACAGATTTTTAGGTTTGTGGTTTAGGGTTTAGGTTCAATATACCCTTAAACCCTGTACTACAAACCCTAAAAATGTCTTCAACGTTTTAATATTTTTTAGGGTGGATTTTGGGGGGGTTGTGGTCTAGGGTAATATTTTTGGGCATATTTATGAGTTACAATCTCTTTTTTTTTTTTTTTTCGGAATTATATGCCATTCATACTGAAATAATTATTCCATAAGTTTACATAATACTAGCCACGCTTTTATATCATTAATATGTAAAAAACTACTCAATTCATTTTTACTTTCCAAATAATAAGCTAACCATTTACAAGCAACATGTTAATTATATTTATGATTGACATGTTAAACATTTATGATTGACAGGTTAACCATTTACGATTGAGAGATTAACCATTTACAGTTGATAGGTCAACCATTTACGATTGACAAGTTAATATTTTTCAAGTGAGAGGTTAACATTTTTCAAGTGACAGTTTAACCATGTATTATTGATAGGTTAACCATTTACGTTTGATAGGTTAACCATCTAAGCTTGACAAGTTAACCATTTAAGTTTGATAGGTTAACCATTTACGCTTGACAGGTTAACTATTTACCAATGGCAGGTTAACCTTCCACCAGTGACAGGTTAAACAGTCTTCAAGCGATAGGTTAACAACTTATATGTTAAAAGTTTTCAAATAACAGGTAAACAATTTTCAAACCACAACTTAATGATTTTCAAATTACAAGTTAGGGTAGGAGTGCAATGAGTGTTTTAATCACAACTGTTCTAATAAATTAAAGTAGATCCAATTACCAATATTTAAGTCTTTATATAAGGCATTTGTTTGACCTTTATAGTATCCGCCTCCAGTTTTTTGAGCTCTACCCAAACGCAAAATTAATTAACTTGCCCCTTGTATTTGGCGCTCTACCCAAACGCAAAATTAATGAACTTGTATTCATATAGCGATTTAATTCTGTGCGGAGAAGGTAGTTCCCACCCAAAGAGAACAGAAGTGAACATGAAATGTGGTGATACTGATACATGACATTTATTAAATGTAGTGTCCATTTTCGTCGATAAATTACAAAAAGCCCATAAGCTAAGAAGGCACGTTAAGTTAATTAATTAATATTAAGCGTGTGACAGGACACCCGAACCGGTGGTTGATTGTAGATTATAAGCTATTTATAATTCTTAAGATGACAAACACTACCTGCCACCAAAAATGAATTAAATACACAATATAAAGACTACATTTCAATTTCAAAGTAAATATATATTATAAGATCGCATTATTCTCACCACCAAATTGGTATGACTTAATATCAAATGTTGGGAAAATACCCAAAAAAGACTGGCAGATTTCCATACGCTACTAGCTACTTTTGTTCTGTTGTCACCCAACCTCGTCATTGCCCAATTTTGGACCACCCACCACACTATAGACACTGCGCATTATATCTCAGTTGTTGTGTCGCCTCGAATCCATTATCACACATCCCCGCTATTTGATTTCAAATGATCGACTTTTAGGCTCTATTCTAATTTCAAGCCACGTTCATGCCTCATAAGTTATAAGTGTGCCTTTAGGCGTCAGCCTTTTTATCTGGTCCATCATATATTATACGCGTGTTATTATTACTTTATAGCATGTTTAGACCGGGGTCAAAAGAATTTAATATCTTATTCATACTACTGTTTGGAAAAAAATGGTTAAACTAAGTTAACGTTCACCTTGTATTGTTTAAAGGAATATTGGATACAAGCAGCCTATGAAGAAAATCAAACTGGGTTTTGATAGTTTGTCTCGTGTTAGGAATATCACGTGCAATGGAAAGGGCGTAGCAACAGCAAATAGGTAAGATTGTCTTTACATGTATGTTTTTTTATAATTAGGGGCACAAGGCCAGTGCGCCACAAGGGCAGAATACCAAGAATTACAAAACATAAAAGGCTCCTGGAAGAAAAACTGAAAATCATAATTGGTGATGGTAAGACAATCCTTTTCTGGCATGATCAATGGAGTCATGCAGGCACACTTCATCTCTCCTTCCCAAGATTATACCAGGTTAGTCTTCAACAGCAAAATACAGTAGCGCAAATGGGTAATTGGACAGAAAACTCTTGGAACTGGACCTTTCTTTGGCGGAGACCTTTATTTGCATATGAGGAAGAAATGCTCTCCTCTCTAATTAGCAGCCTTGGCGTGACACCTACATCTCCTAGTCAACCAGATGATAGCACGTGGGCTTCTTCAGGTAAATACTCTATTTCAAAAGATGTCACCTCCTCGCTGGATGCTAGTAGCAGTAACCCAATTGGCGAATTAAATGCCAATGATCTGAATCGAATATGGCAAGGTTTATGCGCACCTAGAATTTCTATGACTCTGTGGTTCACTTTAGTCAAACGATTACTGACGCGTGACATCCTCTTTGAGCGCGATATCATTCCTCTTGGTCAAAGCTACTGCCCATGGTGTAATCTTGCAATGGAAAGTGTTGATCATGTTATTTTTCTATGTCATCGGATCAAGAAAGTTTGGTTGAATCTGTTCAAATGGTGGAATCTGCCCTTCTCCCTCAGTGACTCAGTCACGAACATTTATCAGGAATGGTTCGCCTACCCACTCCCGAAAAGGCCACAACGTATTTGGCGTTCCACATTCTGCTATGGCGTATACTTCATATGGATGCAACGTAATAACGTAATATTCAGAGCTGAAACCATGGACACAGATCGAATCTCTTTGCAAGTTAAGCTCGGGGTCTGGCAATGGACAAAGGTTTGGTGGAAGGGCTTCCCCCTTGATTGTAATCTTTTCATTAACGCTTCCTCCCTTAAATGCTTATTGACATAGCCTCTTGGCTAATCTCACTGCTGTACTCTCTTGTGATCGGAAGCTTGTACCTAAGTTAAACTCTGCTGTACTTTGCAATTCTTTAGCAGAAGCTTAGGTTGTAATTTGAATGTGGAGGGTACTCTTTTTCCCCCTTAGTTTTATCCCACTGGGTTTTGCTTAGGGGGTTTTAATGAGGCCCATCTATCCCATTCACCTGGTTTACCAGGCTCTTTATTTAATAAAATGGCTCACGCCCAAATTATCTAAAAAAATAAAAGGCTCGTACCCATCATACCTGTCAAACCTACTAATCATCTTAGCTAAGAGAGAGCCCTCAATTCTACTTAGCTTTCTTCTTTGCCTCTCATGTCTACCTTGCTAACACGGGAAATTCCTAAAGCCTAAGGACCTAGTCCGGGTGTCTTCCTCAACTTATCCTTAGATGAGTTCCTAGAACACCTATCGGAATCCTCTCTTGACCCTTCACTTGCAACCTGACATCTATGTCGATAACCCGCTCTCTGTTCACGAATGATCCCTTCAAGATTGTCAAGGGTATGCTCCTCGTTAGGGACGGCACACCCGAGCTGCTTCGCTAGGATAAGTGTTTGCCTCGCTTCCTCTTTAACAAATGCCTCATCAGGGTCGTCCTCCGGCTTAGATAGTTCCCCAACTGGCTCGAATCCAGGGGAAACTCCGGGTCCTTGAAAAAGCTCTTAAGTCCAACATCATCCAGATCTTCTTCCAGCATCTGAGCCTGGGGAACAACAGGCTCGGAACCCGGTAGACTACAAGGATCAGCAGCAGAAACACCACTAGGGCCAAGGCCGACCCCCCCACATCTTCGACATTACCAAGCTTATCGAACCACTTGGCTCCTTCCTCCAACCCTCCCCTCTCATTATTAACCATGTCCTCCATAACTGGATCGACACCCGACTGTGGAGGGTGATTTTTCGGTATGAGGGGGTCTATTTAAATAAGGTCTAGCTGAGAAGTCTAGATCCTAGAAAATGCCATTCTGTGGAGGGTGAGAACCCGTTATTCTGGCATCCCTCAAATACCTACTACATCGTCCGTCTTTCCCAAAAAGCATAAAGGGGAATGCAAGTGTGCACTACACCCGCTCTCGATGGGCCCCACGCGGACTTATGCCTCTATAAGGCGGAATCGACTAGAGTCGCCACCTAGTTTGACCTATGATAACTAGGAAGGAAGATCGGGTTCTACGAACCGTTGATTGACTCTGATTTGTTGCTTACGGATAGGACTTATCTGGTCAGGTTAGAGATTCTATTGTAGGTTCGTACTGGGTTACACCCCTTGGAAGTGGCAATGACCACAACCTTGGATTGGTGCCCGAGGAAACCTCGGTCTCCAATTGTCGGGATTGCCTTCTTTCAAAACCTTATTAGAGAGATTCAGTTCAAAGCCAAGGATAGGATTAGGATGGGAAGAGAGAGTGTGGATGAGGCGAGCTTTTCTGCCAAGCCAACGCCTAGAAGAGGGAATTGGGGAATTCGGATGAGTATAAAATGAAGATTTGGGAAAAGTCTGGGGTTGAGTGAATAAACAAGACTTGGAGTTTGATGGTTTGAAGTTTGTGAGAGCCGAAGAAGGTTTGAATGTTTTGAGAGATATGAGAACCACCTCAGAAGGGGAAAAGGGTTTTTGTTTGGAATGGGGTCGCACCCTGGATGGGCTGCCTACGTACTCAGCTCCCTGCTAAGATCAGACCTTACGTAGTTCACGATTTTTTTGGAGATTAGGAGTTTTGGGTTTTGAAGGAATTGGGGTTTTGACCTTTTGGGTCTTTGAAGGGTCAAAGAGGTTTTGTGGTCATTTTGTGAGGTTTGATAGATTTTCTTGTTCATTTTGGAGTTTGAGGTGTGAGAGTCTGTGAGATGCTCAACTCTGTGGGACATTTAGATTCTTGAAATGATGAAGTCTGTGAGACGCTCGGGTCTGTGAGATGTTTGAGGTTTGAAAGGGTTATCAAATTTCAAGAGGTTTGGCTTTTTGAGGAGCCAAGGATTTTTGAAGTGTTTGAATTTGACGAGTCTATTGAGATGTTCGAATCTGTTGAACTGCGGAGGCATTCGAGTCTGTTGAGCTGTTGAGACGGTCGAGTCTGTTGAGCTGTTGAGACGGTCGAGTCTGTTGAGCTGCTGAGACGGTCGAGTCTGTTGAGCTACTGAGACGGTTAGAGATTCGAGATGCTTGACTTCAAGGAGATTGAAGTTTTCCGGAATTTGAGATTTATGATGTTTAGAATTATTTAGGATGGAAATGAAACTGAATTGGGAATGAAAAGAATTTTGAATTGAGATTGAGATTGAATCGAATTGGATGAAGAATTGAATTGAATTGAGATTGAAATGATTTGGATTGAAATTGAGATGAAATGGATGAAATTGAAGTTAAATTGGAGTTTGAATGAATTCTGATTTGATTTGTATGAGAGAGATTGATTTTGGAGTGTGTTTCATGAGAGAGTATGAGAGAGATTGATTTGAAATTGAATTTTTGGGCAGAATTTAGAATTTAGAATTGAGTTTTGGGTTTTGAATTGGATTTTTATTGGTTGAAACGAATCATTGATTGTGAGTTTTATTCTGACAATTATGGATTGTTTGGAAAATTTTATGAAGGAAGGGAGTTCCCACACCGACCAAACTCTACGGCCCGTTTGAGTGAGGAACATCCCCGAACCTATAAGCTTTTCTAAACCGGACTTGAGAGTCCGGAAATATTCGGGTCCTAAAAGGTTTTCTAGGGCCACCTGTTCTAACCCGATCGGACTAACCATGAGTTGGGTCTTAAATGAAGTTGAAATAAAATTTGGACTGAAAGTTATAACGGCCCAACAAACCCAACCCAACATATTACAAGTAAGCAAAATATGAGCATTGAAGAGCATATGTACATTAAATAAATGAAGAGAGCAAACGATTCACACATGTTAAAACAAATTAAAACAGAGGTTGGAAATTTGAATAGGATCAACAAAAGTAATATTCCCATCTGGATTTATTAAGGCAAGCGGTATCTACATAACACAAAATCAAATTATTTTCTCATGATACTTATCCTAGTTGAGTTAGCAGCATGAGTGATTAACGAAACCGTAACTAATAAAAAGGAACTCGCACAATTCCTTTCCTCCTGTTGTTGAGTGCTGAGCCTAAGTTGTTAATTAGTTCATCAACCTTCTCTTCGTTTCTTTTTCTTATTTTTTAATGACGGAAGTAAAGGTTAAGAAAGAAAAAAAAAATTAAACCGACAGACTTGGAGTTAAGATCTCAAGCTACTAATTTCATTCCATTCATTTTCTTTGTTTTAATGATAGATTAAATACGAACTATGGCTAAGCCCCATATACAACCAATTTACTCGGTCAAAACTTTCCTCAAACAGCCGTAATCCTAATTACAACACCAGAAACAACAAAAATAAACTTAACATCACTACTTAAGCCATGATTCCCTTTCACAATTCACTCCCTAAACACAGGCGACGGGGAGTATACATGTCATGCCGATTTACCAGATTTTCAGAGCAGAGAAACATCGAGTATTCAAGCCAAATTATGCTACAAAGCAAGAAAAAAGAAAAAAAAGAAGAATAACATACACGTCAACGCTAGTAAACAGAAATATAGACAAACTCGAACTAGAAAGAAAATACCGAAAAGGGAAAGCTGTACCAACTCCACCACACCGGCACCGATTTTGATATATGCTTGGACATCAACCCAAGAATGGTAACACCGTCCGTCATAAGCTCCAACGAAGGCCTCAGGGACGTGCCCGACAACACTGTGATTCCTCTTGATTTCTGAGGCTGAATCAATCAAAGGAACGAACGAGATCGATGAAGAACAAGGCACCGAACGGATTCTCAGGGGTGGGTTTTCATTTTCTGGGTTCTTTCTTTTTTTTTGAAGTTTTGAAGAAGAGAATCGATGATTCTAAACCAAAAAATATCACACATATTTCCAGGGTTTATGTTGGCTAATGTTAGATCGATCTTCTAGCTTTTTTTTTGGAAGAAGAAGGGTAGATGGGAAGTAGGATGTGTTTGATGGTTGTCGGCGGTGTTGTTGCGTTACCAGAAATCGAGAGTATGGAGAAGAAGATAGTAAGGGATTGAAGAGAAAGAACGAACGCTGGCTACGGGTTGAAGCTCAAAGAGTGCCGGCGATTGAAAGGGAGAGAGCAGCAGGGGTTTCCTTGCTCTTCAGTTTGGGTTCGCAAAATTGTCTAGAGTGAAGAGAAGAGGGAGCAGAGCTTTTGTTTGCCAGTCGGTTGAGGAGTATAAAGAGATGTGGTGGATGAAGGCTGGAGTAACATATACTCCCTGTTCGGCAGTAGTATGCAGACGAGATTGAGGAGAATACAACAGAGGGAGTATGTACGTTCCCGTGAGTGAAAGAATGAAGCCATTTGTATGCTCCTTGCTGTTGTATGTTACCGTGAGTGAAAGAATGAAGCCAAAGCTGTCTGCTCCTTGCGTGAGTGAAATAATGAAGCCAGAGCTGTTTCCTCCTAGCGTGAGTGAAAGAATGAAGAAGTGTGAAGAACATGGTGAAGCGCAGCTGTGCAGGCATGTAAGTTGAGTTGCCAATCGGGTTGCAAATTACCATGAAGAAGGGAATGAAGTGCAGGCATGTAAAGAAGGGAATGAAGCGCAGGCATGTACAGTTAAGTTCGCCAGTAAAAATTTCTTGAAGAAGAGGGTAAGCATGGTGAGAGTTCTGATGGAAACAAGAAAGGAAGAAGAGCATCGCACTCGATAAAGTGTGAGGCGGCTGTTGCTGTTCTAATTTTTTGGGATCGATGACCAGATGGAGGCGGCTGATGTTCTTGTTCGTCAGCAGGGTGTGCAAAATTACTGGTGATGAAGAGGAATGAACGACTAGTTCGCCGGTGAGATCCATCTTGTTTGCGAGAATGAAAAGAGAAGGAACAGAGGTGCATATCTGTTCCCTGTTTGCTAGTTTGGTGTGAGCAAAATTACCGTCAGAGTGAAAGAGAGGAAACTACATGTATGTTCACTGTGCGAGAATGAAGGGATGGAGTCAGCCGCCTCATTGTGAGTGAAGAGAATATACCAGACAGGGCATGTATTTCATTGTTTGCTTGTTGGTTTTGCAAAATCACGAGAATGAAGAGAATGAATCAAGGCGAAACTGCCGATGGGAAGAGAAATGAAGAACAGTGTGTATATTTCTTGGTGTGCTCACTGCTCAAGGAAGAAGAGAAAGACCAAATCATTGGAAAATGAAAGAATTGGCCGTTGTGGGAATTATGCGGCTGTTCCTTCCGGGATTTGTGTCTGTTGCTACTGTTGGTTTTTAAAGGGAATAATAGGGTTAACGGTTGGCCTCAATTCTAGTGGATTAGGGTTGCGTTTTAGGAATAAGAAGGTGGGGGCGGGCTAGACAAGGCAGTCTCGGGTGCAACTATTGGTCGGGTTGGGCTTTGAGAGTGATTGGGCCGATTGGTCCAATGCTTGGGGTTGGAATGGGTTTAAGGGCCTGAGCAAGGCCAGAGTTCAACTAAGTGTGGATTGGATTTGTAAGATGAAAATAAAAGTGTCTAAATAGAAGTGAACTCAAATGATAATAAAAATACCAATGTTAATAGAAGAATAAAATAAAACATAAGAAAAGGTGTAGATGAATAAAAAATAAATAAATAAAAATAAATAAATAGAATATAAATAAAACAAAATAAGATAGTAAAATAAGTGAATAAATAAAAAGGGACGACCTTGAAACTGGACCGTCGATGGAAATTCATTTTCGAAGAATTGTGTTTTTTTTCTGAAACGCTTTGAAAAAGATTATAAAATAATGGTTTCGTCTTAGCACGCACGCTAATATGTTTTGAAAAAGAAAGGCGACGACCCCTCTTATTATCTCGGAATTTGCTTTAAGGGGTGAGAATTTTTGGTGTCTACACCGACTCCTTCCCAATCAACGGCTTGCGAATGGACACTGGAGCCCGAGCACTACCCCCCACTGCTCCTTAATAGGGACCCCATTGACACCAGCAGGCGCACTCGAAGCAGGATGATGATGCGTGGGTATCTCATTCCTAGTATGGCATCAAACCGTACCGGAATCATACGGCCAAGAACCTCACCCCCTGCGTTTGACCCAACCACCCATACTGATCAAAGCCCTGCATCGGGTACATCGGCCAATAGTAAACAAACGGGTACACCCAACCGAGGAGGGACATGTTGCACCTCTCCAGAAAGCGTTTTGCATCCTACTCAGTGAAATTCCTCCACCATCATTTTCCTCCACGTTATTACCTTTGTCTGTGCTTGCCTCCTCATTCATGGAACACGAGGTCTTCGAATCAGTAGCAACTCCCCATGGCGTCTTTGGGTAAGCTTGAGGGTAGGCAAGTATGATTTTAAACTCAGCTTTTTTGTCTTCAGCACTATGGTGGTATCATTGGCCTTGTGCCTCTAATTATCAAAAAAAAAATTAGATAAGTTACAACTATCCACAAATTCCTTTGCCAAACAACAAAGACCCTAAACTGTAGGCACCAAAGTTTAGTATAATAGTCTTCATTTCATTTCAAGAAAGAGATGTAGCGTAAGTCTAAAAGAAAGTTGACAATCGATAACTATCAACTTGGACCACTCACCTCTATGCAGCTGCATGTGTAGATAGAATTACCTTAGCTCCTTAGTCTATATGTAACGTTGTAATTAGTGTTAGGTAGTTAGTTGTGCTCTCTGTTGTAGTATGTTAGTTGGTTTATTACCGTTAGAGCACTGAATGAACATACTGTAGTTTTATATATATGAGAAACAAAAGAACAAAGATAACATACTATAAGCCCTCTGATTAATAGGCTAATTACTATGCTAATAGAATGTTTTTCTCAGTGGTGTGAATCTTGAAGACTCCTGCACATATCTCCTTTGATTCTTTTCATGATATCAGAGTGGTAGATCCACCCTTCCCTTTCTCTTCACGGTAATCTTCATCTTCCTTCTTGATTCAACAGTATCTTGAGAACTCGAGGAGCCAACATGATGAGGGACAAAGAACACTCGAGGAAATATAAAGGAAAAAGGAAGTCATCAGAAACAGCGGAGAAGACTATGTTCAAAATTTGGGGACTTTGAATTCGAAGAATGATCCCTCTTGCCTAACTCTGACTACCCCGGGATGATTCTCACGGGACAAAATTTGATGGAGCTACTGGTTTTGCAGCCTTTAAGAGGAGCATGATGATAGCTTTGTCACCTAAAAATTAGTTGGGATTCGTGATGGAACAACAAAAAGGAGGATTATCCCGCGACTCAGGCTCAAGAGTGGAAGAGATGTGACAACATGGTCATATCCTGGTTACTCACAGCCTTAGAGCATGACATATCTAAAAGTGTAGCGTTCAATTAATTTGCAAAACTAGTTTTGGGGAAATGATTTCAAGATTTGAGTGAGAATAACATCGCTCGCCTTTTTTGGAGCAGGAACCGGTGATGATTAAGCAAAGGGATGACTCCATACGAGCCTACTACATCAAAGTCAACAGCATTTGGGATGAAATCAAATCGACGGAAACCTTTGATAAGCCTCCGACTTATCATATTTTAAAGGTTAGAATTAAAGGAATATTAATCAAAATAAGGATAAAATACTAGTTTTTTACATACAAAGTTCATTATTATAAGTTTAGACTTATGTTTGCTATGTTTTCATGTTAGGAATAAATCTCTAATCAAAGGATTAAGCTTTGCCCGACGCCGGATGTCCAATTCACGGCATCACTATGGAGCAACGGAAAAGATATGTCGGATGCTATGCCGGGTATCCCTAGCCGGCACAAGCGGGAAGTCGTCTAGGTTCACCAGAAGTTAGTAGTTAATGACCGTTACAACCAAGCAATGTCGGGTACTCCTAATCCGGCATGATTCCTGGCATACATGAAAATTGAACATGAAGATATGCCTTTTGGTGAAAAGGTGTCTTTTGGTGAAAATGTGTCTCATGGTGAAAAGGTGCCTTGTGGTGAAAAGGTGCCTCATGGTGAAGAGGTGTCTTTTAGTTGGAAAGATGTCTTTTGGATGGGAAGACACTATGGAAAGACATCATTTGGTGATGTGACTTTCCATACCAATACAACTAGGGTAAATGGTATCCCTTTGGTAAAGACATGTCTTGGAGGTGTGTCTTTATGGAAAGACATCATTTAAGATATATCTTTCCATAGAATCACTTCCAACACCTATAAATACCCTACCCATGTGATCATTCTAGAACACACAATTCAATTGATCTCTCTTGCCACAAGATCTCTCTTTTCACTACAAGATTTCTTTTGTCTATAAATAGGCCGAAGGTCTGCAGCATTTGGGATGTTCAACATTCATTTTCCACGACTCAATCCACAAAACACCGCATCACTTCTACCAAGGAAGTTCTGCACATCCATCCACGACGAGGAGAAGATTTCTATCGGGTTCGAGGGAATTCTCACTAAGTTTGATTATCTTCTTCTCTTTGTACTCTTCTTGTAATTGTATGGATGATTGAGTAGAGCTCTGATTTTCCTTGGTTAGGGATGAATCTTCCTTGTAAACAATGTGATCATTCAATATATTTTCAAGTATTAACTAAGACTTTTGATCTTTAGGTAAAAGTTGAATTGTTTGCCACTTTTCTTCTTCATTCAAAGTTCTGCATTTTGTTAATCAAACAAGGGTAGAATGGGTTGTAAAAGTCTTAGTGATCTTTGCCATTGTATACTACAAATTAGGAGATGATACCTAAGATTAGGAATTAACCTTATAATCTCTACTGTCTTGTTCGTTTATTGGCATAACATTTGCTGGATTCGATAATGGATTGTGAGTTTCCTATTTCGATTCCGAAACTGGAAAAAATATTGACATTTTGGTCTTACCGGGCCGGTATATGTCGGGTGTCTGATGTCAGGCGAATTCAAAGTCTTTGAGTGTGTCGTGCGTTTCGTGTCCGGCAGGACATCCGGCGCGTCCATATGTTTGGTTAATTCAAGCCTTGCTAATTAATTTGGTGATCATATTCTTAATAAGGTTGATTGTAATCCCGAACCTAGGACAATTCATTGTAAATAATCCATTTAGTTAGATTATTGGATAGTTTTCTAAATTGAAATTAATGTTTATTTGCCCCCCTTTATTAGAATTAGACAATTACTAAGGATTATGATTAATTTTCTATTAAGTCCCTTGGGTTCGATACTCTTGGTCGTAATTTACTTACACTTTACTCCGACCGGGACTTTTGCTATCCGTATTAGAGTTAGTAGGATTCTTTTGTTTATTTTTGTATATAATTTTCCCTACTAAAAATCTTGTTAGTAAAATGGCGTCGTTGCCGAGGACTTGGAATTAGTCCAAGTCCTAAAATTGGTGATTCCCCTATTCTTTATTCGTTGATTTGTTTATTTTTTATTAGTTTGTACATGCCGTGCGTGATGCCGGGTATTATAATCTAGCATATTCGGAGGAAGTCCGACGCTGGGAATTATACTTCCGGCATGGCGTCCGGCACGTTCTCAATTTTATTTTTAGTTTTTGTAAAATTTTAAGATTTTTATACATTGTTTGGTCTCCTATTTTTATACCATTTTTTTTCTCTTATTTATTCCTTGTTAAAAATATTATAATCTTGTTTTTTTCCTCCTAAAGTTATATAGGTATTCACTCTTCTAAGGTGAATGCTTCTCCGATCACGTAGTCTTCCTGAAGATTTAGCCAATCACAATCCTGAGATCGAGAGGACCTTTCTTTGTTCTTTAAGGCAACGAAGAAACCAACAAACACACCTCCTACACAAATAGAATCAAGTACCATTGGGGAGATGGCAACTCCCACCGTCCGCAATATCAATCGGCCATCCAGTCAAGGCCAGAAACCCGCTATCAACCCTCACCTCTCACCCGAGTACGATGAGTGACAAAAACTTAAGCCATATCATCATATTCGCTGTGTAAAAGAGTTGCATGTTCGATGGTTCAAGCCCAGACGAAGCCTTGCCGCACGTGACTAAGTTTCTGCAGCATATCAATAGCCTTACCGCAACAGATGTTGTCCTACAATATGCACGATTCTCCCTCTTTCCTCATAGCCTCACGGGGATTGCAAGCAAATGGTACCACAGTTTAACCCAAGTACCATTTCCACATGGGATGACATGGAAACCAAATTTTATGACAAATCCTTGCCACCAAGTCGAACTCTAGAGATGATCGCCGAGATTTACAACTTCAAACAAACCAGGTTCGAAGAACATCTGAGACTTGGGACCGATTCAAAGGGTTGCTTTGGACATGTCCTCACCACGGCCTCACCAAGGAGCAACTTTCCCAGTTGTTCTACAAGGGATTGGTAAACCAATGCAAAACCATAAAGGGGCGGTACCCTAGGTTTATACCATGTAGGCGATAGTGACAATAAATTTGATAAATTAATGAAAAGTCATGAGGAGTTGTTGGAGAGCAACGCCCAACAATCGATGAAGGTAAGTGCCCTGCAGAAAGTTGTAGAGCATTTGGCAATGAATTCCCTTCCTTAGCAAGCAAATGTGGTTAATACAAGACCACATGCTCAGCAATGCCCTAAATTGTAAGAATTAAAGGCATCTGAGGAAGTGAATTATGTGAGCAACAATCAAGGGTTTAGGCAGCCTTGGCAGCATGGTGCCCAACCCACTCAGAATTTCCAGAACCATGCCTGATATCAAGGGGGTCAAAGGTAATTCTCACAAACTCCATACGGTGGAGTCCCTTCAAACCAACCATCCCAACCCGCATCTAATTCAGAGGCCGAAATGGTAGAGTTGCACGACATGATGACGACACTAATGAACAAATCCCAAGATGCTCAGGAAGAGATCTCAGCACTTCGTAAGGATCACAAGTTGTTGTAGTCTCAAATACAGCTATTTGTGCAACCAAGGCCGCTAGGTCAACTTCCGTCCTATTCTCAACTTAATCCAAGGGAGCATGTGAAGTCCGTCACTATTTTCTCTAAGAGTTCTGATCATCTCGCCACGTAGCCAGGCCAAGTGTAGGGCCCCTCCATCCAGTCCTCTTCATACCAGGGGAGTCCCTTCTTTCTAAATACTTTTAATTTTCTTTAAATTCTTTATGAAATTATTCCTTTTTCTTTCCTTGAACACTGGGGACAGTGTTCCTGCCAAGTGTAGGGCAGGGAATCCTTATAATTAATTAAAAAATGGAAATAGTTAGTATATATAAAATATTTAATAAGTTGGATAAGTTTGAAGTTTATTGACGTTTTACTAATCTTTTTGCATGCTCCTTGATAAAGTAAGTTTGGGAAATGATAAGTGATTGTTCTCTCAAGACGTAAGCTTTCTAATGACTTTTAGATTTCTATTTTTACTTCATGACTCTCTTTATTAATCAGCGCATGAGTATATGACCTTACTCCTTTTTAATCTCTGGTTTACTTCTGGGTAAATTTTGTCTTCTTTTCTCTTTTAAAGCAGTGAAAATTCTTTTGGGTGAAAATCTTAAATAGGGTTTGTAAAAAAAGAAAAAAAGAAAGAAAACAAAAAAAGAAACAAAAAAAGAAAGAAAGAAAAAAAAAAAAACATTGAAGCATTCTATTCCATGGGGTTGCAAAAATTTCCTTAGAATAAAGAAACACTCGAGAGTTTTTCCTCTTATTTTATTCCTAAATTCCCTATTCTTAAATAAAATCATGGTCAGGTTCAGAAACCCTTAAAAAATAGGCCTGAATCATGGAAACCATTAATGAGGGTCTTGGCCATATTCAAGAACCCTTGAAAAAGGGATGAATTATGAAAACCGGAAAAATGAGAGATTACAAATCCCTTATGTAAATAGCCCAAAAGTTTTTGATCAGTTTTTGAATTGTATATTTTATTTATACCCATTAGTATGTCTTTGACGAAATAAGGGGGATTAAGTGATGCTTGTGAATTAGAGTTAGGTAGTTAGAAAAGACTTATCTAGTTGTCACTATTAAGGGTATCTGTTTTGTGCACAAGCAGTTATTCTTTTCTGATTAAAGTTTGCTCGAGGACGAGCAAAAAGTTAAGTGTAGGGCATTGATAAGCCTCAGACTTATCATATTTTAGAGGTTAGAATTATAGGAATATTAATCAAAATAAGAATAAAATACTATTTTTTTACATACAAAGTTCATTTTTATAAGTTCATACGGCATCACTATGGAGCAATGCAGAAGATATGCCAGATGCTGTACCGGGTATCCCTAGCCGGCACAAGCCGGAAGTCGTCTCGGTTCACCAGAAGTTAGCATTTAATGACCGTTACAACCAAGCAATGCCGGGTACTCCTAATCCGGCACGACTCCCCACACACATGAAAATTGAACATGAAGAGGTGCCTTTTGGTGAAAATGTGTCTTTTGGTTAAAATGTGTCTCATGGTGAAAAGGTGTCTTTGTGGTGAAAAGGTGCCTCATGGTGAAGAGGTGTCTTTTAGTTGGAAAGATGTCTTTTGGATGGGAAGACACTATGGAAAGAAATCATTTGGTGATGTGTCTTTTTATACCAATACAACTAGGGTAAAAGGTACCCTTTTGGTAAAGACATGTCTTGGAGGTGTGACTTTATGGAAAGACATCATTTAAGATATATCTTTCCATAGAATCACTTCCAACACCTATAAATACCCTACCCATGTGATCATTCTCGAACACATAATTCAATTGATCTCTCTTGCTACAAGATCTCTCTTTTCACTACAAGATCTATTTTGTCTATAAATAGGCCGAAGGTCTACAGCATTTGGGATGTTTAACATTCATTCAATATCCACAAAACCCCCCACTTCTACCAAGGAAGTTCTGCACATCATGTTGGTATGTTTTTCATGCAAGGAATAAATTTCTAATCAAAAGACCAAATGATGCCGGGCATGATGCCGGAAGTCCGATTCAAGGCACGAGTATGGAGCAACGCAGGGGTATTACCGGATGTACTATCGGGTGTGCTACCGGATGTGCTACCGGATGTGTTGCCGGATGTACTGCCGGGTGTCTGGTACCTGGCACATATTGAAAAGTCACCCCGATCCACCAGAAGTTAGCAGTTAATTACCGTTAACATACCAACCGACCACGGGATGTCCGGCACAAGCACCTTTTCTTACGGATTTGGTGGTTTAATTGGCCATTAAAAAAACGTGTTGCACGTGGTGCCGGGTACTACTGACCCGACATGACTCTCAGCACATGAAGAATTTGAAGTCTATAAATAGGCTGAGAGTCTGCACACTTGAGATCATCTTCATTCCACATTCCACGCCTCATATCATCCAAAATCACCGCGCATTAATGCCAAGGAGATCTACAAATCCAACCTACAAGGAGAAGACTTCTATTGGGTTCGAGGGAATTCTTACTAAGTTTTCTTTCCCTTTTTATATCTCTTCTTGTAATTGTATGATTGGTTGAGTAGGATCCTTGGTTATTCTTAGTTAGGGATGATCTCCTTTGTAAAACAATTATGATCGTTAATAAAATTTGCAAGTTTCAAACTAAGATTTTGATCTTTGGGAAAGCGGAATGAGTTTGCTACTTGTTCTCCTTATCTCAAAATTCTATTCAAGTTCATAAAACAAGAGTAGAATAAGTTGTGGAATCTTAGTGATCTTTAACTTTGTTTCCTATAGATTATGCCTCAAGTCTTAAGATTTAGAATTAATCTGTTATCTCTCCACTATCTTGTTCGTTTATTGGCAACATATTTAATGGATTCGATGATGGATGGTGAGTTCCTGTTCATCAGACCTGAAACTGGAAATACCATTAACAAATTGATCCTGCCGGGTGTATTGCCGGATGGCTGGTATCCGGCATGACATCCGGCGCGTTCATAGGTTTGATTAATTTGAGACTTGCTAATTTGACTTTGTGATCATACTTGTTCTTAGGTTGATTATTTTCCCGAATCAAGGATAGTTCATTGTAGATACTCCATTTAGTTAGATTATTAGATAGTTATTTAATTTGAAATTAATGTTCATTCCCCCCTTTGTTAGAACTAGGCAATTACTAGGATTAGGACTAATTTTCTATTAAGTCCCTTGGGTTTGATATTCTTGGTTGTAATTTACTTACACTTTATTCCGACTGGGAATTTTTGCTACCCGTAGTAGAGTTATAGGATTATTTTATCCTTTTGTTCATTTTTGTATATAATCTTTCTTACAAATTCCTTGTTAGCATTGCTCTGGGGAGAAGAACTTTGTTGGTAAGTTCGAAACTGTCTCATAGTCCATAGGTGGGCATGGAGGGAGGTTGAGTGAATTACTTATGTGTTAATTCTCAATCGAATTGGAAGATTCTAGTTGACGTACTTGTGTCCTTTCTATTAAACTTAAGTTACTCACGTAACCTTAATCGGTCTAAGAGACACGTCCAACAACCTATCAGTGGCTTATCAAGGTGCGGTAGCTAGTTACAATTGGTATCAGAGCAGATCTCTTCTGAAGAGTTGTTGGAACCTTAGGAATTCTCACTAAGTTTGATTATCTTCTTCTCTTTGTACTCTTCTTGTATTGTATGGATGGTTGAGTAGAGTTCTGATTTTCCTTGGTTAGGGATGAATCTTTCTTGTAAACAATGTGATCATTCAATATATTTACAAGTGTTAACCAAGATTTTTGGTCTTTAGGCAAAAGTTGAATTGTTGGCCACTTTTTTCTTCATTCAAAGTTCTGCATTTTGTTAATCAAACAAGGGCAGAATGGGTTGTAAAAGTCTTAGTGATCTTTACCATTGTCTACTACAAATTAGGAGATGATACTTAAGTTTAGGAATTAACCCTTATAATCTCCACTGTCTTGTTCGTTTATTGCACTGCTGGAAAAGAAGAATAAACAACGCTTAAAATTTTCATTTAGAACGTTTATTTAGCGTAGTTTATTCGAGCGATGCAAATGGTAAAACATTTTAAATGGCGCTTTCAAATCGTTCCTTATACTATCTTTAAAGCTTATTTGCAAAGCGTTCTTTATAATGCGAGAACAATGGGAACATAAAAAAACGCTTTAGCCTAAAAAGCATTCTTTATGCTCAGTTAAAAACAACGCTTATCACATATAAGCGTTTCTTATGATGGTTGGCGGGAGAGTTTAAAAGAACGCTTATATGGATAAGCTTTCTTTATATCTTCTTTATTTTTTCAGAAATCCCTGTTCCAGCAAATGCTACATATATCATCACATCACAGATCAATTAATGCATTGTTGCATTTTCAACACAACAGAAGCCATCACAACGTACAACTGTAACAAAGAAATTAAAATCTCTACGAATTAAATTTACAGCATTCCAGGCCAATTGCAACAAATCAGCCAGTACTATTAACAGAGATTTGCCAGTATTAGTACCAAACATGCAGACAAAATTTAATTACAGTTAAAATCCAAACACAGATGGAAGCTACTAAGTACTTATGTTGTACTGCAACCTGTAGAACTTTGATAATGCAGGAAACTGCATGTTTCATCAACACAACGCGAGTGCATGTAATTGACATATATAATGCAACAAACTGCATTTTTATAGATGCAAATTGGTTGATCAGTACTTCAGACAACTTCAAAAAGCACGCAACTGATCATGACTCCTATTCATTTTCATTCAGTATTGCTTTCGTCCAGTAAGCGCACATGTGCTCCTTGACAAGATCTAGATCACCAGCTGAATAAGTACTCCTTGTTTTTCAAAGAACTGAATAAGCTGCACGCAAGAATTATAAAGCAATTAAGTACACCATTTAAACTTATCCTACCATGCAGAAACAGTTAAATTACCAATTAAAACACAAAACTTATAACACATACTCCAATGTCATTACTGATTTTGTTTGTCGATTTGGACACTATGTCGAACATGTATCGCGTCACAAAATATTCACAACTGCTGCTATCCGGTTGCCTGGGACACTATTTTCAATAAAATTATATTATCATTGAAATACCCCTAACATTCAAATAATTAAATAATGATAAATAAGTATTATTTAGGGGATTATTAAACCCTAAAAGAAGTATATAAACATTTAGGCGTTAAAACGCACCTAAACTCCTTAAGGTCAGAAACGTGCGTTAAAGCCCAACCTTAAGTTAAACAAGTTGTACAAGCTATAAACTTCATGTAAAGTTAATCAAGGATCATTACATGACCCTTAGAACACAGGACCTCATCTAAGACTGAGCGAAAATACAAAATGCTCGGGAGTTCCCTTAAAGGCCCTTAAAGCCCGAAAGTCACAGAAATACATTATAGGATGAAGTAAGTCATTACTCTTCATTCCAAATACACCATAACTATTTATTAAGCATATAAGATGAAGTCCTCAAGCTAAATTCACAGTTAAAGACAAAGTGCTCGGGGGTTCCCGATGCGGGCCCCATAAACCCCCGGGGGTGCCCCGGAGTGGTACCGAAGTGGCACAAAGTCCTATATAAATTATTCTTAGAGTTCCTAACATCATTATTCAACATTCTAAAGAGAATTCTCTAGCCAATTCTTCACAAATAAACAAAGTGCTCGGACGAATTTCTTAACGCTCCTTTTTGCCCCGGTTAGCCCGGGAGTGGTGTTTGGAGTTGATATAACCCCATATAACTCAATGTAACACCTTAACAATATTATTGACTATAAAAATGTCAATAAACACTTGGAACTCATAGCGACTACTTAGTTTTCAGAAAATCCTTAAAGCACAAAAATGCACCTTCGGGTGTCACAAAAATGCGTTCTACGCAATTACCTTGAAGTTGTTTGAGGAGCCACGAGTTGATAATCTTAAAAGGGGATAAATTGAGCTTCTAAATCAATTAATGCCAGTACTAAATTCATAGTACAAGTGGGGGCGATTTTATCATCAAAAAGGTACCTAAAATCAGCATTTTTACCTTAAAACTTTCATCTTTTACCATAGAGTAAATGTACCAAATAAATGCTGGAACCTATTACACATATTAGTATGGTCTTAGTACAATTAGTGTAACAAAAATCAAAAAATTCATCTCGTTTGACCTCCAATGAAGGCGCCATTTATGGTGTTTAAAGCTTGAATTTTGACTAGAAAATTGTCTTATAGATGATGACTCACCTTATCACATGCCATGTTGTATTATGTCAAATTAAATCAGCAAAGAGGAGCCTCTTCACCGATTTTCCTGCACCAACAAGGAGAGATTAGCTTAAATTAAAACAATGAAATTTAAATACACAAAAGTAACAACTTGCATCTACTTTATACAAGTTGCAAGTGTGCAAACAAAACAGCCGTGTTACTACCTCATGTGGCTTCCGAATTATGCAGGAATAAAGGGGAAGGATTGCTCATGAAATAGCCAAAATAATACCCTACCTAACTAGTATAAATCATAGTCAAATATAGACAAAATGAATTGTCTTGTAACAGCACAATGTGTCCGAAAATGAGCTAGAAAAGAGGCTTAAATTGCCTTATAAAATTCAACTAAAATACCTAGCTAACCTAGCCATGTTCTAATGTTTTTAATCATCAAAAATCAAAGGCTATATTACAGCCATGTTACCGAATTTCTATAGAGAAAGAAGACAATAAATGACATGTAACCTACTTAGAAAAATTCAAATGAAACACCTTACATAACTAGTCCTTGTCTTCTTCTTGCAATTATCAAACAAAGCTTTTATCATGCCTTGCCCACCCAGCCGAAATATGCAGTCAAATGAGGGATTTATTGAGCCAATAAACAAGGAAATAAACTAAGGAAAAGAAGACTTAATTTGACATTTAATTATCAAAAGAAAAATTCCTTCCATTCTCACCTATTTCCTTACGTGAGCTTCATTCTCTTCCTTGCCATTCACCACCGGTTTGGTAAGCTCTCCTTTCTCATCTTCATCTTCTTCCTTTGAAGCTCCTAAGTCCATTATGGAGGTTTAACTTCTATCTTCATTTCTAAGGTAATATCCTAGCATTTCTCATCAAGTCTTGAAGCAAAAACCTTCCTAGGACAACTACAAGATTTCGGCTCCAATCTATACACCAAGGGAGTGTCTTAAATCAACATAAATCCAAGGAGCATCCAAGACCATCTTAAGGTATTTTCATGCTTGAAAATCCTTAAGACACATTTTATGTGTATTCAAAAATTCTACATCTTCTAAAGCTATTTTGTTCATCAATTTCATGAAGGAAAATTAACGCTCCATCCCTCCTTGGTGTGCCGAAAATTCATGAAGAAAAGCCTAAGGTAAAACCTTGGAAAACTACTTATAAATCTACTTAAGGTCTTTGTTAAGTTCTAACTCCTAAACCCCTCCTCTCTTGCATAAAAACCGAAGAGGAACATCATTTACCATTGGAGGAAGCTTGGGAATTCAAGAGAGTTCAAGTACTCAAGCATCCTTTATTAAGAGTAAGATTACTAACAAATCTTTATTGTTTTAAGCTTGTTTAAGCTCTTAAAAATTGTACAAAAATTATGTACACCTTCTTAGGTGTTTAATACCGAAACTATATGGTAAATATACCAAAATATAATTTATCACATATATGGTAAGCTTATTACCTTAAGACACATTTTAGTGTTACAAAAGTTACCTAGGTTAAATATTTATTCATACCGAATTGCCTAGGACAAATATGCTCTATTTGAGATAAAAATATATCTAAGACATTACAATAATTTTTACATGAGTTATATGACTCATATGTATTTATGTATAATTATTATAAGTTATAAAACAAGTTTCAGAAATTATATGGTGATTGCCGAATACAAATGGTGATAAATAGATTTTAATGAGCTAAATATGTATATGAATATATACTATGAATTTTGGGTAAGTTAAAATAACCACTAGTGTTTAAATGACTAGTTTAATAAGTTATGTGGTAAAATTATAATTTTTATAAAGTTTGGTGAAGGGAATGTAATTACAGAGAGCAAAATGAGTCCTTGGCATAATTATAATACAATATAGTGTGAGAGTTAATATTATGAATTTGGTGGTTGAATAATAAGTGTTTAGAAGTCAAAATAACAATTTATAAGTTTTGGGGTATTTGGTAATTTTTCGAAAGATTGGTGTACAACCGAGAAATATATAAGTTTATGGGTATATTAATGTATTAAGTATGAATTTAGACTACGGTCAAAGTGTTGACCGAAAACTTGAGTGAGTTAATTGATGATTATGTGACATGAAATATTAAGTTTATAAAAGTTTTGGGGTGATTATGTAATTTATAAGAGTTTAAATATAAAACCAAATTTTATATGGGGCAAAATCATAATTTATGGAAATATAATGCCCACTTGTTATTAAGGAAATTAAATATTAAAACTATAATTTATAAGTGAATATATAATTTATATAATGTTTTTGGGTTAAATGTAATTATAAAAAGTTGTTTGTCAAAACGAGAGGTTGAGGGCTGATTTGGTAATTTATAAAAGTTATAGTGTTCAAATAATAAATACCGAATTTATAAAGGTGGTTTAGTGAATTAATTAATTAAGAAATAAAACTATGCATTATATGTATTTTGAGTATAATGTAAAGTTTAAGAAATAAATGTGGTTATAATATAATAACCGAAAAGTATGTTGTATTTATGGGATTAAAAATATTTGTAGGTCCTACATGGATATTTAGGAAATATAGAAAATGAATTATGATTTAAGGATTTATGAAATTAAAACTATATGAATACAAGTACAAGTAATTCACTTGTAAAAGAAATAACATTATTTGGAGTTAGTTTGTAATTAACAAAGGTATGAGAGAATTATGCCCATGCGTAACGTGTAATTATAATTGGGATTTATTAAGTTGTTATGTCATTTAGACAATTATATATAAGTGTCATAAATAATACATGTGTATGAAAAATATATATATTAGATTTTCAAGAAAATCAAAAGGAAATGAATATAAGGAATTATGGATTAAGACTATGGCCATATAGTTATAAGGAATTTAATTGTAACCAATATATTAATTATGGTTAAGTGGAGAATAACAAAGAATTATAAGAATATTATGTCCATGTGTGACATATAAATATTGCGGAAATTATGAAGATGTCAATTAGACAATTGTAAAACATGATGTAACATAAATGGTACATGAATATATAGTTATATACATTAAAGGATTTTAAAATAAATCAAAAGAAATAACAAATGAGTTATATATTAAGTCATAAGGTGATTAAAAGGAATTACCACACAATATAAGTTTATAAATTAGGATTACATGTTTTGGAAATATATAAATGCCTTAATCAAATAATAAGGCTAAGTGGTTAAAGAAACTACTTAAGTATAAAGAAATAAACCTCACATGAAATAACGAATACGAAATCGTTTCAAGAACCAATAAAATTATTATACGAGAGTTACATAAATTAACACTCTCAGTTAATCCTATTCTAGGACTTTGTTTGACCAGACGTTGACCGGGAACTAAACAAGTACAGTCTACGGTGAACGGTATGGAATTCTTGCAGTCTGCTTTCTACCGGATTACACCGGCTTGTGTGCTATCTGTTGTTTGAAATAACGACCAAGATAATTGTTGTAAAATGTTGTATTACCCGTGTGCACTGTTGTATTATTTTATGCGTGAATGATGCTAACAACAACGTGTATGTCCCACGCATACAACACTACATTACCAGTGGATTAAATACCTGCGCTTTATTATACCGAGAACTTGAACTCAAGTCTCTCACTAACTTCACTTTATAACAAACGTCATTGTCCTAAACGTGACAACTGAAAATACACATTGTGTTCTTGTTAACATCCTGGAGTGACATCTAATAATAAATTATACTACGAGAACGAGGAGCCCAGTTGGAGCTGGCCATGCATGCTACCGGAGCTGTACCTGTCACAGGTCGTCTCCTATACAATTTACGTCGCGACGGGAGTTTTGGGTGCACTATGTCACTCACCGGCTGCGTACCGGAACAGTTCAAGTTGGGAGGAAGACTTTATTCCTCTCGAGGGTTCGATTCCCACCTCTTTTAAGTGCAGGAGTTAGCTACGTTATCTCTGAGGGACTAATTACCCACCTACTTGTACGAGAGTCCCATCTCGTCTAAGGGTTTATCATACCCGACCATCTTACTCCACGAAGGAGTTTAACGAGGTCACTATACCTCCACTGCTGTGAGGTACTCTTATATACATGTTAGTCCCATTGTGAGGATCTGACTACTGGTGAATAATTACAGGACATCTAACTTGAACTTCTGTAGTCTTGTTCTGTGTGACATTGTTATCCTTGTATGGATGCTTGTTATGATTATGTTATGATGCTTATTTACAGCTTTATAAAAATGACTTGCATGTATTCGACAAAATAGTTGGTGTGGCCCAGTAGCTTGTGGGCTGCACGTTTTTCATACCGGCTAATTATTTTGCTGAGCCATTTCATGGCTAAACAATTCCAGGTACCTGAAGAATGAAGAGATTACCCGACCGAGTGTAGGCGGGGTAGAATTAAGACAGGGGACTGTTATCACCGGAATCATTTTACAAGTACTGTACCTTTATTATTGTCTTTTGTTGTTTTTAGAGGTTTGTATTCAGCGCTCAGACCGTAGCATTTGTAAGTTATTTTGGAGTTAGCCTTGTTAGTCACATGGGTGACTAGCGGCGCTGTAGCACCACCCGTTGTTATGTATATATTTTCCACTGCATTTCCCGTTATCTTTGGGAGCTATCATTGTACAGGTTATTGGATTTCGGGTTGGGGGTGTTACAAAAGTGGTATCAGAGCGTAGTTGCGCTCTGAGATCTGAATACAACCGAAATTAACCTTGGGTTACAGGTGTGTGTGCTAGAACAGTGAGGAGTAGATGCAGATGTGTAATATCGTGAGTGGTTAGAATTGGAGTTATTAAGATAAAAGAAAAGAAATTAAAACTCAAAATAAACGTCGGGCTGCAAACAAATCCCGGTCGTAGTAGTATAGTAAAGTGTAAGCGACCGGATATCGAACCGTGGGACTAAGGTGAATTATTAAGTACCTAAGCTTGTCACAAGAGGGGGGATTAATTGACTTGTTTTTTTGAAAAGTAAAATAGCAGATAAGAAAAACTGGGTGAAGATGAATTAAATGGAACTCCGGGTTCAGGTTAATATGATCTGATTAGTTATGCTATCTCTACCGGTTTAATATAATAATTTGGCAAGATTCCTGTTATTATCTTAAGGTCCGATGAAAACTCATAAGAACTCGTTTACCTGAAAATGCAAGGTCCGATGAAAACTCAAGCAAAATACGTGTAAACGGCAGAGGAGTGTGAGGAATTTTATTCTTGCAACTGAGTACTAACTTATCCGATGAAAATAAGTTTCCTACAGTTTTACGGCTTAATTAACCTATCTGTTTGTCACCGATCAGATTAGAAACAGATTTAGTAAAGCTTTTTAATAAATCGATGAAATTTATTAAAAAGGGAGAGAGACAAAACTTTAATCGTAACAAACTGAATTTATTTTAACCGGTAGAAATATAGATTACACAACTAAACAAACCATAACTAAACCTTCGCCCAGAGTAAATCCTCCTTAGCCTGACATATTAACTGGTAACAAGTCAGACAGAGGTTGAACGTAATATTAATGCGGAGGTGTGGATGGTGAATGGAGAGAAATGAAGAGAACGAAGAGTGGAGCGTGTACGTAGGATATTGTATGTGGAATGAGTGATTTGGAGTGTTTGAGTTCTGGGGAATCGAATGTGTGTTGTGGTGTACGGGAGAGAATGAATGGAAGTGAATGGTAACTGTGGTGAGCGATGGTCAGATTTTCTTGGTTTTCTCCGCACGCCTGTTTAAGGTTGCAGGTGCTGGGTTTATATAGAGGAAGGGAAGAGGCAGATCTGGAGTGGAAGAATTGATTGCAGATTGATTGCTCATTGATTGCAGGGGACAGAGCTGGAGACACACGCGTGAGGGAATTAAGGTAGGCGCTGCTCAGAGTAGATGGATATGGCAGAAGCAAGTTGTAGACAGTGGGCGAAGAAGAAAACTGTCGCGTCTGAATTTAGTCACGTCCGCCCCTGTGTCCGCCTGTTATTATGCGGACGTCACTATGTCCGCCTGTGTGTCCGCCTTCTTATCCGCCCCTGATTAGGCGGACGTCTTTGTCCTCTGTCCAGCCCATGTCCGCCTTGTTCTATGCGGACACAAATGGAGTTCGTGTGTTGTCCTCGTTGGCGTCCGCATAGAGTTGGGCGGACGCGTTGTGTCCTCGTTGGCGTCCGCATACAGTTGGGCGGACAGGTTGTGTCCTCGTTGGCGTCCGCATAGAGTTGGGCGGACAGGCTGTGTCCTCGTGGCTGTCGCGTGGCTGTCCACGTAACATTAGGCGGACACGCCTCATGTCTCTAGTCTGCCCGCATGGTGTCCGCGTGGCTGTCCGCGTGGTTCTATGCGGACACAGGGGTGGACACAAGTTTTTGACTTATTTTCTTCTACGAACTTTGACTGGCTCTAGATTCTTCGTTTGGACTCCATTTTTTGAGCCGTTTGCGCCTATACGTTCGTCTCCTTGTCTACTTTGCTCCCAGATTGGTTTTCCTCATGTTTAACCATAAATTTGTGAGATAATAATAAAACATTAACTAGAGGAAAACTAACCGAAGTGGAGAAATGAGCAAGAAAAGTGCTAATATAATATATGAAATACACCTATAAAACATGCTCATTAGGACACTTATCACACCCCCACACTTATCTTTTTGCTTGTCCTCAAGCAAAACCACGTACCCAAGTAAGTAGGGAATGCTCAATACTAACAAATATTATTATGAAGGGTAGGATAAAGAAGTGAACAGTTCATGATCTTTTTAACTTATTGAGGAGTGTGATCCATCAACTACTGGTGGCATAGGTGTGCTCAGGGTAAAAATAAAATATAGAGTTTCGGGGTATGATCCAAGGTACTCCAATGTTTCTTTTGTTTAGGTGACTCTGAGAACTTTTACCATGGCCAACTTCTCTCAAGAATGGGCATTGAGGAGAAAACAAAAGAAGAAGAATAGATTTATGCATTTGTTTCACTTTTGCATAAGGGATGAAGAGATAAAATGTAGGCATCATGCCTTTGTATTTAAGAACACTAAACTCTCTTTTGTTGGTTACCAATGGTGTCTCGCAAGTCCCTTATTTTTTGTATTCTTCTTTCTTTTTTTTTAACAGAGAAGCACCCCTTAGAAATCCCTAAGAGAGAAGACAGAAAGAAACCCTGAGCAATAAAATCCAACCATTTGCAGATTATTTGGTCACACCGCATAAGAGAAATGCTCCTCAAAAGTAATCAAATGAAATTTTTTTAAATTTGTGCCATTTATCCCATAATTCATAATAGTATTTGTTTTTAAGAGAACAACCTACATTAGCAGGGTACATAATTTTTATTTTTGAACAAATGCAAGATAAGCAGAGAGATTTAAACAATTTAAGCACAAAATGCCCTGAAAAGGCTCTTCCCCCACACTTAAGCTCAAGCAATGCCCTCATTGCGTAGATGGAAATAAATTAACAGGGCATGCAATTAATAAAGGAAAGAGTGTACTCCCCAGATTTCGTAGAGTAGAGTGTGTAGAGCTCCCCCACACTTGAGTGCAGCTGTGGAATGTCATGAAATGTACCTATAAGGAATATTCTACACAGCCAGAAGAACTCAAGTTAAACCTGCATTTTATTATAACATATAAAAGGGAAATATAGTACAAAAAAGAAAACAACATTAAATTAAAGGAAATACAAAAGATAGATAGTGGGTTGCCTCCCACCAAGCTGCCCGGGTTTAACGTCTCTAGCTAGACGCATTCTCGTCATTATCCCGGATCATAAATGAAAGTTGACAATGGTAGTAACGGGAACAGGAAATTGGCAATATGTAGGACCGAACCACCTGGATCAAAACAAAGTATTACAGCAATAATTACAGTAGGAAAAGACAAACTCCACAAAACCTGGTTTTGAAGGAGGTGTTTGCTGCCATTGATATTGTATTCAAAACCGGCTGATGGTTGTAGTGCTTCCTCAAATTGGAGAATGTAATCATTCTCCCTCTGTTGTTTAGCCGTATGGATGCAAGATGGTAGTGGTAGTGTTTGCTCAGAGTCGAGGATGTAAATTTCCTCTCCTGGAATGAAAATGAAGGTGGAAGTGGGCTTCAAAGGGTGGGTTGGGTGGGCATTATTTTTCTTTGGAGAAGGGCCCAGATTTTTCAATGGATGTCCCTTGGTGTGAGGATCAAAGTTGGATGGCTCCTCCTCCTCAAATTTGAGGATGTAAATATCCTCATCTTTTTGAAGAGGCTCATAGGAAGAATCCTGATTGATTTCAACTTCAGAGGGAGATGGCTCCTTGAAGGTGATATTGGTGTTTGTTTGGATGTTCTGGCGGGAGCGAGCATTTCCTCCTCTTCATTTTTGAGGATGTAACTATCCTCATTTTCTGGATATAGCACAGAGAAGGAGGGAAAATAACGGTAATTGACTTCAGAGGGAGGGGACTCCATGAAGTTGAGGTAGAAGTTGTCTTCTGATGGCTTGTCTTCAAGCTCAAGCAGAAGGTTTGATGCCGTTTGCTCAGGTTCGAATGGGTGGTGATATAGAGTAACTCAAATTCTCAGGTAAGTCGTCCACTATATGAACCAGTTTGCTCTTCGGTTGCTGTGATGTAAGGTCTAGTGGACCTTCCATCATTTCGTTTATCGCAACTAATTTGGCATAGAGCTTCAGTTGGTTCATGTCGAGGTATTCTTCCTCAGCCTGCTGCTCCACTTCAGGGACCATTTCACTCTCGGGGTTGTTGCTCCCTTTGAGCTAATGTGATGGGCTGGTCCACTACGTAAATTGCTTTTGCATACTCTTTTGGATTTGGATTGGTTTGTGAAGGGAGTTGACCAAGAGGTCTTTGTTGAGTTAGAAGCTGTTGTATTTGAGACTGCAAGGCTTTTTGGTCGTTGCGGAGAGCTGCGACCTCCTCTTGCGTGTCTTGAGACTTACCCATCATCGCTTTAAACATCTATTGCATGTGAGACATTTTAGACTCAGGATTCGAAGGAGGTTGAGTTGGTCGACTCGAAGAAGCTTCATTGCCATAAGGCTGTTGCTGATATTGCCTTTGGCCTCCTTAAAAATTGGACTGAGGTCTTGATAAGTGCAAAACATATAGACTTATTAGGGTTTAATCACCTTATAATTTGTAGCATTTTTAGTAATGTTTCTCACTTATCTAGGGTTTTTCCTATAATTATGTTGTTATATTAACTGATGTATTATATGTGTTAAAATGTAGGAAAAATACCAAGTACACACATATATTTATAGGGATTAAACAAGGTCACGCGTGAAGCACGCAAAAGAGGTGTGTCCGCCCCTGCAACCGCCTAGGGTTAGGCGGACAACACTAAGGGGCAACCGCCTCAATTTAGGCGGACGTGCATGCGGACGTACTTGCGGCTAAAAACCGCATGCAACCGCCCCGTATTAGGCGGACAACACTTACAACCGCCCATGCAACCGCCCCGTATTAGGCGGACAACACTTACAACCGCCCTTGGAACCGCCTAGTTGCATGCGGACGTGCCCATGCAACTCATGCAACCGCCTACGTAACCGCATGAAATAAAGCGGACATCTACGCGGACGCGTGTAAATGTCTAGATCTGGAAATAAACGCGACGAGTTATCTTCTTCGCCGACTCTCTGCAACTTGTTTCCGCCATATCCATTACCAGTCGGCGCCTACCTGAAATCACTCACGCGTTTGTTCTGTCCCCTGCAATCAATGAGATGCAATCAATGATCAATCAATGAGCTGCACTCCCACTTCAGATCTGCCTCTTTTGCTTCCTCTATAAATACCACGCTCCATTCATCTTCTCCAGTGTCCTTCCAGAGGTTCCTTCCGTGGTTCCTCCAGGAGTTCCAATTCACACCATCAATCCATCTTCGTACCACTACACTTTCACTCACTCGTTCATTTCATTTCTATTCTCCCGCTTCTTCATTTGTTTTCTTTACATTTCATTAGTCTCACCTCTATTCACACGTATTTATATAGCAGATCTCTATTTAATATGTTAGGCTAGTTTACGTAAACTCTGGGAATAATTATTATGTATCTGTATTAATTATGCAATATGTTTTACTGGTTTTAATTTTAATGAAGTTTGTTTCGCTTAATGGTTATCACGCATCTTTTTAATAAACCTCATGAATTTGTTAAAATGCTTTACCAGTCTATTTTGATCAGACCAGTGATAAATAGACAGGTTAATTAAGCCGTAAATCTGGAGAAAGCTTATTTTGATTTAATAAGTTAATATTTTCAGATGCAAAAATAATTCCTCATATCTAAACCGTCCGTTTACATATGATATGCTTGAACCTTGATTAGAACCTCGCATTTTCTGGTAAACGAGTTCTTTTGAGTTTATGATTTAGACCTTAAGATAATAAGAGGAATTTTGCCAAACAATTATAATTAAACCAGTAGACCTAGCATGAAAGAGCAGATAATATATTAACGTGAACCAGAGTCCCATTTAGTTTATCTGTTAATTTAAGTTTATTTTATCTTCCCTTTATTTATATAAAAACAAGTCAATTAATCCCCCCTTTTTGTGACACGCTTAGGTACTATAATATGTACATTAGTCCCACGGTTCGATATCCGTTGCTTACATTTTTACTATACTACCACGACCGGGATTTTGTTTGCAGCCCGACGTTTATTTTGAGTTTTAATTTCTTTTCTTTCATGTTAATTACACCCGATATAACCACTCACTTTACAACGTCTGCAGGTCTGTAATTTTGAGATGGTTGTAGTGTATGTGGGTTTTGAATATTGTCGGTGTTTGAGTAGCGAAGGTTGGATTGCATGTTACGTTGCCAAGGTTGTCTGTATCCTGAATTGTTGGTGAGATAGTTTGCCTCCTCTGTTGCTTTTAATTCTTGTAGTGGGGGCATTGTTCATAGTCATGAGGCCCGCCACATTGCGTACAAGAAATAACAGGAGATGATTGGGACAGAGGTGCATAGCCTGGAGGGATTGTAGATGATCGGGAAATCATCGACTTAGCTTGCTCGGGGTAGGAATTCATAGCCATCTGCTCAACCACTTTCTGCAGAGTACTTACTTTTGTTGCCTGCTGAGCATTACTTTCCATGAGTTGCTCATGGCTTTTCATCAGCTGGTCAAACTTGTTATCACTTTCCCCAACATGGTATAAACCTAGAGTACCGCTCCTTGATCCCCCGGAGGCCCAGTCTCTGATTTCTTCACAGAGAGACTCCATGCTATTCAGAAATTGTGCTCCCGGCTTTTTCAGAATATCGGCCCCTAAGGAGGACAGTACCATCGTTCTGCACGGACCGATCAAGCCTTTGTAGAACAATTGTGATACTTGTTCTTTCGTCAGACCATGGTGAGGACAAGTAAGTAGTAGTCCTTTGAAACGGTCCCAAGTTTCACAAATATTCTCCGACCCTGGTTGCTTGAAATTATAGATTTCAGCAATCATCTCCAACGTTCGGCTCGGGGGGTAGGGATTTGTCGTAGAACTTGGTGGCCATGTCATCCCAAGTACCAATGGTACTTGGTGTCAGGCTATGATACCACTTGCTCGCACTTTCCGTCAGGCTGTGAGGGAATAGAGACAATCTTGCGTACTGGAGTACTGCATCGGTCGCAGTAAGAAGACTGTTGGCTTGTTGCAAGAACTTAGTAACATGTAACAGGGCTTCGTCTGGACTGGAACCATCAAACATGCCCAACTCCTTTACACATCTGATTTGATGATATGGCTTCAGCTTCTGCCACTCATCATATTCGGATGGGCTAAGGTGAGGAAGGATGATGGCAGGCTGTTGTCCTTGGGTAGTACGGCCTGTTAATGTTTCGAACTGTCGCTGGTGAAATTGACATGTCAGCTTCCGGGTCAGATTCTATCACTATGGTGGTAATGTTTTGTTGAGTTCGGTTCTGCCTTAGGGAGCGCAGAAGGGTTCTCTCGATCTCTGGAATGTAACCAACCGTGTGATTATTAATATTTTCTGGGAGGCTGTTTGACCTGGTAAAAGGCATTCACCACTCAAAACAGAGAAAAGAAACTCGTTATGTGAGAAAATAAAATGTTAGGAATTAGATGACAGAAATTTAATGTTAGTAGTTAGAGACAATGGAAAGAAATGACAGAAAATTGAAATGACAATGGAAATTTAAATGACAGAAATTTAAATGACAGAAAATTAAAGTTAGTAGTTAGTATACTGGAAATTTAAGGTTAGTAGTTAGTATACTGAAATTGAAATGACAATGGAAATTAAATGACAATAATATAAATGACAATAATATTAAGATGTCCAAAGTCAGATGTCCGAAGTTAGATGTCCAAGTCAGATGTCCGAAATTAGATTAACAACAAATAATATCAACAGATTATTGTAATATAACAGGTGAATTAACCGGGGCTTAGGGACTAGAATAAATCAAGTCCCCGGCAACGGCGCCATTTTGTAGACGTGTAATATCGTGAGTGGTTAGAACTGGAGTTATTAAAATAAAAGAAAAGAAATTAAAACTCAAAATAAACGTCGGGCTGCAAACAAATCCCAGTCGTAGTAGTATAGTAAAGTGTAAGCGACCGGATATCGAACCGTGGGACTAAGGTGAATTATTAAGTACCTAAGCTTGTCACAAGAGGGGGATTAATTGACTTGTTTTTTTGAAAAGTAAAATAGCAGATAAGAAAAACTGAGTGAAGATGAATGAAATGGAACTCCGAGTTCAAGTTAATAAGATCTGATTAGTTATGCTATCTCTACCGGTTTAATATAATAATTTGGCAAGATTCCTGTTATTATCTTAAGGTCCGATGAAAACTCATAAGAACTCGTTTATCTGAAAATGCAAGGTCCGCTGAAAACTCAAGCAAAATACGTGTAAACGGTAGAGGAGTGTGAGGAATTTTATTCTTGCAACTGAGTACTAACTTATCCGATGAAAATAAGTTTCCTACAGTTTTACGGCTTAATTAACCTATCTGTTTGTCACCGATCAGATTAGAAACAGATTTAGTAAAGCTTTTTAATAAATCGATGAAATTTATTAAAAAGGGAGAGAGACAAAACTTTAATCGTAACAAACTGAATTTATTTTAACCGGTAGAAATATAGATTACACAACTAAACAAACCATAATTAAACCTTCGCCCAGAGTAAATCCTCCTTAGCCTGACATATTAACTGGTAATAAGTCAGACAGAGGTTGAACGTAATATTAATGCGGAGGTGTGGATGGTGAATGGAGAAATGAAGAGAACGAAAAGTGGAGCGTGTACGTAGGATATTGTATGTGGAATGAGTGATTTGGAGTGTTTGAGTTCTGGGGAATCGAATGTGTGTTGTGGTGTACGGGAGAGAATGAATGGAAGTGAATGGTAACTGTGGTGAGCGATGGTCTGATTTTCTGGTTTTCTCCGCACGCCTGTTTAAGGTTGCAGGTGCTAGGTTTATATAGAGAAAGGGAAGAGGCAGATCTAGAGTGGAAGAATTGATTGCAGATTGATTGCTCATTGATTGCAGGGGACAGAGCTGGAGACACACGCGTGAGGGAATTAAGGTAGGCGCTGCTCGGAGTAGATGGATATGGCAGAAGCAAGTTGCAGACAGTGGGCGAAGAAGAAAACTGTCGCGTCTGAATTTAGTCACGTCCGCCCCTGTGTCCGCCTGTTATTATGCGGACGTCACTATGTCCGCCTGTGTGTCCGCCTTCTTGTCCGCCCCTGATTAGGCGGACGTCTCTGTCCTCTGTCCAGCCCCTGTCCGCCTTGTTCTATGCGGACACAAATGGAGTTCGTGTGTTGTCCTCGTTGGCGTCCGCATAGAGTTGGGCGGACGCGTTGTGTCCTCGTTGGCGTCCGCATAGAGTTGGGCGGACAGGTTGTGTCCTCGTTGGCGTCCGCATAGAGTTGGGCGGACAGGCTGTGTCCTCATGGCTGTCCGTGTGGCTGTCTGCGTGGCTGTCCGCGTAACATTAGGCGGACACGCCTCATGTCTCTAGTCTGTCCGCATGGTGTCCGCGTGGCTGTCCCGCGTGGCTGTCCGCGTGGTTCTATGCGGACACAGGGGTGGACACAAGTTTTTGACTTATTTTCTTCTACAAACTTTGACTGGCTCTAGATTCTTCGTTTGGACTCCGTTTTTCAAGCCGTTTGCGCCTATACGTTCGTCTCCTTGTCTACTTTGCTCCCAGCTTGGTTTTCCTCATGTTTAACCAATAAATTTGTGAGATAATAATAAAACATAAACTAGAGGAAAACTAACCGAAGTGGAGAAATGAGCAAGAAAAGTGCTAACATATTAAATAGTGATCCGCTATTTGAATACGTGAGACTAGAGGTGAGACTAGTGAAATGAAAATAAAACAAATGAAGAAGACGGGAGAATAGAAATGGATGAACGAGTGAATGGTGGTGTAGTGAATCGAAGATGGATCGATTGGGTGAATTGGAACTCCGGAAGGAACCACGGAAGGAACCTCCGAAAGGACACTAGAGAAGATGAATGGAGCGTGGGTTTTATTGAGGAAGGAAAAGGAAGAAGAGGGTACACCCGCGTGAGTGATTTAAGGCAGGGCGCCTGATATGTTAAATAGTAGATGGATATGTTGCAGGCGCGCCGAAAGGAAGAAGCAAGTTGGAGAAGACAGTCGGCGAAGAAGATAACCAGTGTGTTAATTTCCAGATCTGGACATTTACACGCGTCCGCGTAGATGTCCGCCTTCAGTTATGCGGACGTCTCATGGTCCTTAGTCTTGTCCGCGTAGATGTCCGCCTTCAGTTATCCGCGTGGCTGTCCGCGTAACATTAGGCGGACACGCCTCATGTCTCTAGTCTGTCCGCATGGTGTCCGCGTGGCTGTCCGCGTGGTTCTATGCGGACACAGGGGTGGACACAAGTTTTTGACTTATTTTCTTCTACGAACTTTGACTGGCTCTAGATTCTTCGTTTGGACTCTGTTTTTCGAGCCGTTTGCGCCTATACGTTTGTCTCCTTGTCTACTTTGCTCCCAGCTTGGTTTTCCTCATGTTTAACCAATAAATTTGTGAGATAATAATAAAATAAACTAGAGGAAAACTAACCGAAGTGGAGAAATGAGCAAGAAAAGTGCTAATATAATATATGAAATACACCTATAAAACATGCTCATTTGGACACTTATCAGTAGAAAGTTAGTTTTTACTTGGTCCGCCGAAGGGCGTTAATAACTGTTCAAACTTACAGTAACTACAAACTATGACCTGCCTAAATAACGAGCAGATGTCATGAAAAGGAATACATTAATTAAAACAAATACTTAAGACTACCCGAACTGGCGAAAGGGTTTGTTGAAGACCGTACGACGCCTACTGTCATTTACACGGGAGCTGACGATGAATAACAGTGACGCTATACCGATGATAACCAGAAAGGCTAACAACACCGCCAAGTATACAATGATGATGGAGTAAAAATATATCTCAATGGACATAAACTGCATGATGATCCAACCTGCATGGCGCACTTGCTACAACAAGTGCTGCTCCAGTAGACCAAATAAAGGGGAATGAAGATCTACATGGAAGGAGAAAACACTGAATTTTACGGGATACCCAGGCACTGAGCTTGCCGCCCAGTGCAGGACGGGAAAATCTTACAATCCCTTATTAACTTCACAGGAAGACCGTGCGAAACCTTGAAATAAGACTATCAGTATAGTCCTACAAAAATAACCAATGATAATATCAAGAAAAATCATAACAGGGTCTCACTATATATAACTAAACATCCAACGTAAATAAACACAGGATGTAATACCTGCTCAAATACCAAGAGTCTCAGCTAGTATCATTACAGTGACAATGCTAGACTCCTAATAAATAGTGAGAAGAGAACAAACTTTAAGTTTATTTTTCAGAAGTCAGGAAGAATGCTTATTTAGCAATGCCAAGTGCTACGAATATATATCTACATATGATTGGGAGGTTATTAACCTAAAACTTTTGAGAGTATCGATATATTTAAGAGGGATTAGTATCATAAAATATACCTACCCTATTTTGAGGCACATGTCCTACTCTATCCTTATGGATTTATACGAGCATATGTCTTTTATGACAGCTCAATTTGGGAATGTAAGTAAAGAACGCATGAGAACAAATAAAGTTACCTCCCAATGTAATATAAATTTTTATATGATTATAGTAACAAATAACTCTCTATGGAGGCAGTGTAAGCTATACTAAGAGTTTGAATTGGATATACACCAAGGGTGAGTGGAAGTTAAACTTTTAAGGGGGGGGGGGGACATACCCCTTGACTTGTAACAAGCGTTTTACACGTGAACTTTCCTAACGATATGTATCAATCTCTATGATTATAAATCCTCTATTTTATACACCTAAGCGACCTATTTTTGGAAGCCATTGAGTTGTGGATTAACCACGTTTCTAAGAGATAGAAATGAACCATAAGTTTTGATTGCCTTGTCACCAAACCGTAGGATTCAAACTGGGAACCCCTAGTTTGGAATGGTACTATTATTAAAAGATATTTAACCTAGGTTGAACACATGATTCACCTGATCCATAGAGTTTAAATGTAACAAGAAAAATCCAAGCTTTAAGGCGGAGGGATTAATACTTTAGGGAATCTTAATTGTAGAATGAGTTATAAAAACTTTTCCTTGGAGTCTTATTCCAAATTTAGAAATAACTATGACTATCTTTATTCCTAGTGATGGTAACCAAAGTCTAGGCAACGATCAGACCTTGATAAGTTAAATACTAGATAAAGCCTTTTAAAGAGAAGAGTACGTCTCAAGGTATCCAAGTCCATGACTGAACTTATTGCTTGTATGATGGGTCCAAGAGTCAAACGATTGCTGAATATAATTAATAGACAGTATGTGTCTAGATGATTTAACAAGAATATATCGTTCATGCCAAGAGGAAAAATTGGCTTCCCCGCTTAATGATTTGATCAAAGGAATTTAATTCCGGGGATTAAGGAATACACTAGTTCGAGTGTAAGTTACAACAGTTACTAGAGTAGTTGTATAAACGGTCAAGAAAAGAATGTTGTAATCACCACGTCACAAAGTCTTGATAAGATAAAATTTGGAAATTTGCAATTATGTGGTTGTTTGATATTTGACATGGGAGGTCGAACTTGGTCCTGGTCAGATCAAGGGAAAACCAATCACAAAATGGAGTGGAGGGATAGTTCGACACTGACGCTGACCCCGGCAGGGTTGGATGATTCCTGAGACTCCCTACAAGTGGTCACCAATATCTTTGTGACAAGTAATTTTTTTGTTCTTAATTCTAATCTAAAATTTGTCTAATAAAGTATATTAGATGTTGAGGATGTAAGTTAAAAGTTAAATCAACCAAGCTATCCTGAAGAGATTTAATAGCTAAAACAACTCCGCGTATGTCGGAAAAATACTCAACTGTGAGGGAAATACTAACAGTTATTATACCACGAACCATGTTAATAAACTAAATATGGGATCAAGAAACAATTACCTATAATAGGAGTAATCTCAAATTTGGCCATATTACCATCTGAAGGAAAGATAGACTTTCATGTCCTTCTTTACGAATGCAAACCCATATATTGAACGGGAACCTACCTGTAAGTGAGGTAGAATATAAAGAGTAGAAACATTATACTAATACTCACATGAGCTGATTTATAAACCGCAAGAACATATGAAATTGTGGGAAACTGTACCTTGTTAGAAATACTACCGACAATTGGTGAATCGATAATAGCAGGAATATTCTATACTATAAACAAGATGCACGACTCGACCGTAGCTCATACTCTATATTGAGATTGGAAACCAAATATGGTGACAGTAAACTAAAATACCAGAATCACATGGTAATGACCTGAAGACCAAGGAGATGAACTTTAATATACCCCAGTATTTATACAAGACCCGAACGCCGACGGCTACAACTACTACAGGAGGCGATGAATAGAAGACAAATTTTAAAAAGAATACTGCAACCTTACAGCTACAACAACTGAACCACCGAATGCATCAGAAACACCGACGAAGATGATGAACCCCACTATCAGGACGCTACCACTATCAATGGAGAATTTATATAGTAAACCAATCGGGTAAGGACCCATGGAAGGAAGAATGCTTCAACTAAACGTGCGAGAGCTTATGGACTTGACAAGGAATAATCCTAAAATTGGACAGGTAAGTAGTAATTTATATCAAGAAGATACCCCATATGCGAAGGAAACTAACGGGAGGAACAAGACGCCTCAGTAATATTGACGAGAAAAATCTTAGTGATATCACCGTCATGAGCAGCTATCAGAAATAAGCATACAAGCACAAACAAGCAAGTGAAACTCGTGAAGAACTCAATGATAAAAAAACAGATGGAAGGCGAACTGTATATGCCACTTAGAGGAAGAACCTCGTAGTAGATTTTCCCAAAAAGGATAATGGAAGATACATCACATGTGCCTGAACATCACAGGATGGACAAACCTTACAATATTATTGGAAGCCGACGTACAGTAATAAGATATACAATGAAGGATACCAACTATGCTGTAACTAACAGTTACTTAGAGACAAGATAATCGGGAGTAGTGACATAACGCGGCACATCGATCCGACAGTCTAACCAAGACATGGAATATTATCGGCAACACACAAGATGATAAATCACCTTCACCCATACATACGGGACTCAAATATAAAAGCATGATAATGCAAAACAAAACATTCATGCAGAGAATGCATAGATTCTTAGGGGCAATACCCCGTAAACAGACAGAAGTCCAGACAAGATCAACAATAACAATCAAACAAAAATAATGATGGACACAACTCACCAACCCTACAGGTGAACATAAAAGAACCTAAATATACAACCTATGAAGCGCATTTGAGACTATTCCAAAATGATTGAACATTACATAATCAGAGTCGCGCAACGGAAGCGGGTGGTCCCATCAGTTAAAATCATCTACTGAGCTCAAGGGAAATGCACAACGTATTTAACGTATCTTAACCAAAAGTATGTGCCATACCCACCTAAAATCTTACAGCCGGGAGACTATCTTTTAAACTAATCATAAGTTTCAAATAAAAGTGAAGATTGCTCACTATTTACAGACAAGTTATGCTAGTCTAGGGTACGTGGGCGTACCCCTCTTTTAAGGGGGGGGGGGAGCCTACTGAGTTTTATCATTTTTAGCATGGAAGTACACTTTCATTGTACTGTTGCACTGTGATTTGTATGTGAACAAGTATGACTTCGTGATTCTATGAACTCTTACTTGATGATGTGTACTACGTTACACTAGCATGAATGGATTATGTTTACTACGTTACACTACATTGAAGTTACTTTATTACTACGTGATTATGTGTACTACGTTACACTATGTTGGAATTACTCTGTGTGTGCATGATCTATATTGTACTACACTACTATGAATGAATTACATGCACTACGTTACTGCACTAAGTTATTTTTGGTGATGACCTTTCATGCTCATTATACTGTATGTTATGAGTGAATATATACTACGAACTGAAAAGTAGTGTAACTTGAGACTTGATCCCTAAAATAGAATTGAGTTGTGGATGCTTAGTGGAACTTGATTCCCCACAACCATTTGAACTTAGATATGAGACTTCGGGGCGAAGTCCTTTTTAAGGGGGGTAGATTGAAATACCCCTAACATTCAAATAATTAAATAATGATAAATAAGTATTATTTAGGGGATTATTAAACCCTAAAAGAAGTATATAAACATTTAGGCGTTAAAACGCACCTAAACCCTTAAGGTCAGAAATGTGTGTTAAAGCCCGACCTTAAGTTAAACAAGTTGTACAAGCTATAAAATTCATGTAAAGTTAATCAAGGATCATTATATGACCCTAAGAACACAGGACCTCATCTAAGACTGAGCGAAAATACAAAATGCTCGTGAGTTCCCTTAAAGGCCCTTAAAGCCCGAAAGTCACGGAAATACATTATAGGATGAAGTAAGTCATTACTCTTCATTCCAAATACACCATAACTATTTATTAAGCATATAAGATGAAGTCCTCAAGCTAAATTCACAGTTAAAGACAAAGTGCTCGGGGGTTCCCGATGCGGGCCCCAAAACCCCCGGGGGTGCCCCGGAGTGGTACCGAAGTGGCACAAAGTCCTATATAAATTATTATTGGAGTTCCTAACATCATTATTCAAATTATAAAGAGAATGCTCGAGCCAATTCCCCAAAAATAAACAAAGTGCTTGGACGAATTTCTTAACTCGCTCTTTTTGCCCCGGTTAGCCCGGGAGTGGTGTTTGGAGTTGATATAACCCCATATAACTCAATGTAACACCTTAACACATTATTATTAACTATAAACAATGTCAATAAACACTTGGAACTCATAGCGACTACTTAGTTTTCAGAAAATCCTTAAAGCACAAAAATGCACCTTCGGGTGTCACAAAAATGCGTTCTACGCAATTACCTGGAAGTTTTTGAGGAGCCACGAGTTGATAATATTAAAAGGTGATACATTGAGATTCTAAATCAATTAATGCCAGCACTGAATTCATAGTACAAGTGGGGGCGATTTTATCATCAAAAAGGTGCCTAAAATCAGCATTTTTACCTTAAAACTTTCATCTTTTACCATAGAGTAAATGTACCAAATAAATGCTGGAACCTATTACACATATTGGTATGGTCTTAGTACAATATATTGTAACAAAAATCAAATTAAAAATCCATCTCGTTTGACCTCCAATGAAGGCGCCATTTATGGTGTTTAAAGCTTGAATTTTGACTAGAAAATTGTCTTATAGATGATGACTCACCTTATCACATGCCATGTTGTATTATGTCAAATTAAATCAGTAAAGAGGAGCCTCTTCACCGATTTTCCTGCACCAAAAAAGGAGAGATTAGCTTAAATTAAAACAATGAAATTTAAATACACAAAAGTAACAACTTGCATCTACTTTATACAAGTTGCAAGTGTGCAAACAAAACAGCCATGTTACTACCTCATGTGGCTTCCAAATTATGCAGGAATAAAGGGGAAGGACTGCTCATGAAATAGCAAAAAGAATACCCTACCTAACTAGCATAAATCATAGTCAAATATAGACAACAAGAATTGTCTTGTAACAGCACAATGTGTCCGAAAATGAGCTAGAAAAGAGGCTTAAATTGCCTTAAAAAATTCAACTAAAATACCTAGCTAACCTAGCCATGTTCTAATGTTTTTAATCATCAAAAATCAAAGGCTATATTACAGCCATGTTACCAAATTTGTATAGAGAAAGAAGACAATAAATGACATGTAACCTACTTAGAAAATTCAAATGAAAACACCTTACCTAACTTAGTCATTGTCTTCTTCTTGCAATTATCAAACAAAGCTTTTATCATGCCTTGCCCACCCAGCCGAAAATATGCAGTCAAATGAGGGATTTATTGAGCCAATAAACAAGGAAATAAACTAAGGAAAGAAGACTTAATTTGACATTTAATTATCAAAAGAAAAATTCCTTCCATTCTCACTTATTTCCTTACGTGAGCTTCATTCTCTTCCTTGCCATTCACCACCGGTTTGGTAAGCTCTCCTTTCTCATCTTCATCTTCTTCCTTTGAAGCTCCTAAGTCCATTAATGGAGGTTTAACTTCTATCTTCATTTCTAAGGTAATTTCCTAGCATTTCTCATCAAGTCTTGAAGCAAAAACCTTCCTAGGACAACTACAAGATTTCGGCTCCAATCTATACACCAGGGAGTGTCTTAAATCAACATAAATCCAAGGAGCATCCAAGACCATCTTAAGGTATTTTCATGCTTGAAAATCCTTAAGACACATTTTATGTGTATTAAAAAATTCTACATCTTCTAAAGCTATTTTCTTCATCAATTTCATGAAGAAAAATTAATTAATGCTCCATCCCTCCTAGGTGTGCCAAAAATTCATGAAGAAAAGCCTAAGGTAAAACCTTGGAAAACTACTTATAAATCTACTTAAGGTCTTTGTTAAGATCTAACTCCTAAACCCCTTCCTCTCTTGCATAAAAACGAAGAGGAACATCATTTACCATTGGAGGAAGCTTGGGAATTCAAGAGGAGTTCAAGTACTCAAGCATCCTTTATTAAGAGTAAGATTACTAAGCAAATATTTATTGTTTTAAGCTTGTTTAAGCTCTTAAAAATTGTACAAAAATTATGTACACCTTCTTAGGTTTTTAATACCGAAACTATATGGTAAAATATACCAAAAATATAATTTATCATATATATGGTAAGCTTATTACCTTAAGACACATTTTAGTGTTACAAAAGTTACCTAGGTTAAATATTTATTCATACCGAATTGCCTAGGACAAATATGCTCTATTTTGAGATAAAAATATATCTAAGACATTACAATAATTTTTACATGAGTTACATGACTCATATGTATTTATGTATAATTATTATAAGTTATAAAACAAGTTTCAGAAAATTATATGGTGATTGCCGAATACAAATGGTGATAAATAGATTTTAATGAGCTAAATATGTATATGAATATATACTATGAAGTTGGGTAAGTTAAAAATAACTACTAGTGTTTAAATGACTAGTTTAATAAGTTATGTGGTAAAAATATAATTTTTATAAAGTTTGGTGAAGGGAATGTAATTACCGAGAGCAAAAAATGGGTCCTTGGCATAATTATAATACTATAGTGTGAGAATTAATATTATGAATTTTGGTTGAATTAAATAAGTGTTTAGAAGTCAAAATAACAATTTATAAAGTTTTGGGGCTATTTGGTAATTTTTGGAAAGATTGGTGTACAACCGAGAATATATAAGTTTATGGGTATATTAATGTATTAAGTATGAAATTAGACTATGGTCAAAGTGTTGACCGAAAAATTTGAGTTAAAATGATTTATGACATGAAATATTAAGTTTATAAAAGTTTTGGGATGATATGTAATTTATAAGAGTTTAAATATAAAACCAAATTTTATATGGGGCGAAATCATAATTTATGGAAATATAAATGCCCACTTGGTTATTAAGGAAATTAAATATTAAAACTATATTTATAAGTGAATATATAATTTATATAATGTTTTTGGGGTTAAAATGTAATTATAAAAAGTTGTTTGTCAAAACCGAAAGGTTGAGGGCTGATTCGGTAATTTATAAAAGTTATAGTGTTCAAATAATAAATACCGAATTTATAAGGTGGTTTAGTGAATTAATTAATTAAGAAAATAAAACTATGCATTATAATGTATTTTGGAGTATAATGTAAAGTTTAAGAAATAAATGTGGTTATAATATAATAACCAAAAAGTATGTTGTATTTATGGATTAAAAATATTGTAGGTCCTATATGGATATTTAGGAAATATAGAAAGGAAATTATGATTTAAGGATTTATGAAATTAAAACTATATGATATACAAGTACAAGTAATTCACTTGTAAAAGAAATAACATTATTTGGAGTTAGTTTGTAATTAACAAAAGGTATAAGAGAATTATGCCCATGCGTAACGTGTAATTATAATTTGAGGATTTATTAAGTTGTTATGTCATTTAGACAATTATATATAAGTGTCATAAATAATACTGTGTATGAAAAATAATATATATATATATATATATAATATATATTATATATATTAGATTTTCAAGAAAATCAAAAAGGAAATGAATATAAGGAATTATGGGATTAAGGACTATGGCCATATAGTTATAAGGAATTTAATTGTAACCAATAAATATTATTATGGTTAAGTGGAGAATAACAAAGAATTATAAGAATATTATGTCCTTGTGTGACATATAAAATATTGGGGAAATTATGAAGATGTCAATTAGACAATTGTAAAACATGTACATAAATGGTACATGAATATATAGTTATATACATTAAAGGATTTAAAAATAAATCAAAAGAAATAACAAATGAGTTATATATTAAGTCATAAGGTGATTAAAAGGAATTACCACACAATATAAGTTTATAAATTAGGATTACATGTTTTGGAAATATATAAATGCCTTAATCAAATAATAAGGCTAAGTGTTTAAAGAACTACTTATATAAAGAAATAAACCTCACATGAAATAACGAATACGAAATCGTTTCAAGAACCAATAAAATTATATACGAGAGTTACATAAATTAACACTCTCAGTTAATCCTATTCTAGGACTTTGTTTGACCAGACGTTACTGGAACTAAACAATTATTACAGTCTACGGTGAACGGTACGAAATTCTTGCAGTCTGCTTTCTACCGGATACACCGGCTTGTGTGCTATCTGTTGTTTGAAATAATGACCAAGATAATTGTTGTAAAATGTTTTGTATTACCCGTGTGCACTGTTGTATTATTTTATGCGTGAATGATGCCTAACTACAAGTGTATGTCCCGCGCATACAACACTACATTACCCGCAGTGGATTAAATACCTGCACTTTATTATACCGAGAACTTGTACTCAAGTCTCTCACTAACTTCACTTTATAACAAACGTCATTGTCCTAAACATGACCACTGACAATACACATTGGTCTTGTTAACATCCTTGAGTGACATCTAATAAATTCTATACTACGAGAACGAGGAGCCCAGTTGGAGCTGGCCATGCATGCTACCGGAGCGTGTACCTGTCACAGGTCGTCTCCTATACAATTTACGTCGCGACGGGAGTTTTGGGTGCACTATGTCACTCACCGGCTGCGTACCGGAACAGTTCAAGTTGGGAGGAAGACTTTATTCCTCTCGAGGGTTCGATTCCCACCTCCTTTAAGTGCAGGAGTTAGCTACGTTATCTCCTGAGGGACTAATTACCCACCTACTTGTACGAGAGTCCCATCTCGTCTAAGGGTTTATCATACCCGACCATCTTACTCCACGAAGGAGTTTAACGAGGTCACTATACCTCCACTGCTGTGAGGTACTCTTATATACATGTTAGTCCCATTGTGAGGATCTGACTACTGGTGAATAATTACAGGATCTAACTTGAACTTCTGCAGTCTTGTTCTGTGTGACATTGTTATCCTTGTATGGATGCTTGTTATGATTATGTTATGATGCTTATTTGCAGCTTATAAAAATGACTTGCATGTATTCGACAAAATAGTTGGTGTGGCCCAGTAGCTTATGGGCTGCACGTTTTTCATACCGGTAAATTATTTTCTGAGCCATTTCATGGCTAAACAATTCCAGGTACCTGAAGAATGAAGAGATTACCCGACCGAGTGTAGGCGGGGTAGAATTAAGACAGGGGACTGTTATCACCGGAATCATTTTACAAGTACTGTACCTTATTATTGTCTTTTGTTGTTTTTAGAGGTTTGTATTCAGCGCTCAGACCGTAGCATTTGTAAGTTATTTTGGAGTTAGCCTTGTTAGTCACATGGGTGACTAGTGGCGCTGTAGCACCACCCGTTGTTATGTATATATTTTCCGCTGCATTTCCTGTTATCTTTGGGAGCTATCATTGTACAGGTTTTTGGATGTCGGGTTGGGGTGTTACAATCATATATACACACTAATATACAAAATATATTTAAGTATGCATGAGTAAATTAATAGAATGTTTTTTTTACCTTTTTCATATACTGTATATTCAAAGGAAAATTCATCTGATTGGCATTGACCATACCATCTCTAAAACCACTGAAATTAATTAAAACAAGCATTAATTTAAGTGACAAGTCATCAAAAAAGGTATAAAATTTTGTTTTTGAAATGAAAATATGCACAATTTACTTACTTTGTTAGCAGAACAGAAATGGAGATGTTTCTCCTAATTCCACCAATAGGGTCAATCACTATACAGGATGATGAGTAAGTACACACCACTAACAACAACCAATGATTGCTACAAGTTTCAACAACAACAAATCAACTTCAGCTTCGAAATATATATGAGTTAACATAAAACAAGACAAAAGCATAAGGTGGTCAAGCACGCTTACATCTGATGATATGGTATGAGCACAAATTTGCTTTTCCTCTTTACCGCCGCAATTATGGCATTGCGCATATGGCTCTGACACGCAACACTGTCTCTCATAGCTTCATCAGAAGACATGATTTGTGGACATGGGAAGGTTATCATATTTTCCAGTTTCTTTCCCACCAGCCTCGATAGTAAGGGCCTTTGATGACAAAGGCATTAAATTAAAATTTATATGCATAAAACTTACTATTAACTTTGAGAGAGAAAAAATGTGATACTTACAAGCAGTAAGATTGAATCACCGAGATGTTCAGCATATCACCAAGCAGCAGTCCTTGACATCGCTAATACTGATCAGCAACTCCTGGGGTTCTCCGCTGTGGAACAAAGACGGCGGAACCCTAAGGATGAACTGAATGAAATCATCACCCTTCCCGAGTATTAAGTCATATAAGATCTGCTGACGCTTTCCCAGTGTTTTCACCAAATTTTGGATAAGAATGAAATCGCGTCGAAGTGGACTGATGTAGTGATCATCCTGCTGACCCGATGGTCCCTTTCCTTTCGACGCAATGACTCGCTCACCTTTGCCAGCAATAGGAACAGGTGTCTAAGAAATGACAAGTTAGCATACGTTAGAAAACTATTCTCCCAAAACTGCATTTATATGAAATGGTAATTAGTAAACAAATTATATAAGTTGTTTTGCTTACCGTACTATCAGATAAATCCACCAGATTGCAAGGCCATGGTACTTGTGAGCCACGTGCTTCAATGACAGTGCTCCAATCATTCCACTCTATCGGTAGTGGAATGTGATCACAGCCTTGACAGACACTGTCGACCGTCACACGAACGTACCACGCGGAACTCGCTTAAAATGACACAGTGACGCCGAATCAGTCTGTAGAATTATGCCTACTGCAACCATAAAGGTGCCATGTTCGTTGATCTGCAGAAGAAGACGACACTTTTTGGTTCCATAATAAACGAACACAAACAATTAGATTCATACATTACAACATGCATGCTTTTGATCAATTGAAAAAAATTAATAAATAACGACAAAGCACTAAAATTCACACATGCATACCTGAAGCTTGACATATGGGAATGGATCAGAAGGTGCAGGTACAATTTAAGAAACCGAAACCTAAGATGGTACAGGGGTGGAAGTAGGTGTGGGGGTGGAAGCAGGTGCAGGGGTGGAAGCAGGTGCTGGGATGGAAGCAGGTGCAGGGGTGGAAACGGGTGCAGGGGCATACACTGATGAGCTAGAAGATTGATGCCCCTGACTCAGCTGTTGCATCAATCTTGCTTCAATTTGTTGCATCTGCTGCTGCAAATCAGATTGGAATTGCTGTGACAACTTCCTTTCGATCTCCCTCATTTCTTCCTCTCTCCCCATCCGCTGGGAGCGAGGAAAAACATCTCTCTGACGCACTACGGATCCAAATCCTCAAACTCTCCCAGGGTAATCCTTCTTGCCAAGCACTTTGTTCAACGGATCATCTTGACTATGAGGCTGGCCAGAAAAGAATCAGCACCCTCTGCAGTCTTGTACACGCAAAAAAACATTTAAATTATGAATTAGATCAAATAAATAAAACATACATAAATTGTAAGAAAAATTTATAAACTATTAAATATTACTCAGGACACTCACAATTTTTGCAGCTAAGTCTGCAGTCTCCTTCCGAAGATAATACATTTCGCCGTCCTTCTCTAATTGGCGGCCAAGCATGTATGCTTGTGCCCGATTCACCTCATCCGGACTCTGAATCGGCTTAATTGTGCCGTCCTCACGCACACGCTTCAATAACCCCTTTTCAATCCAGCCTGGTATACGCCTCGTGTACCCAGCTTGGCCCATGTAGTGTGGGTTCTGATCTTTCAAGTGATTCTGTCGGGCTTTTCCTAAACTGTCTGTGGAAAGAATTAATACAATTCATTTTAACTTTATCCTGTTATATTAACAACATAAACTTAAAAGTTAATCTATGAAAACAATTACGTACCCTGAACTCAGGGGTGATATGTGCTTCATAGAATTCCTTCCACTCCTCCTCAGTGATCATGCCAGCACAACTCATAGGGAGGCACCTGCTTCGGGTTGTTCGTATTGATCCAACCGGCCACCAGCCTATTTTTGAATGCTTGCATACGCAAAGCAAGCAGTGACAACACTTTATCATATGCTTCATCTAGGATCTGGTACTTCTTTTTCAAGCTCGTCCACATGATATTCTTTATTTCCGGATCTTGGTTCTCTAGTTTTGTTGATATAGCAATGGGTCTTAACCAATCGACCCATGGCACTGGCAAACTTCTGCTTAGACGTGCCAGTGGGTCTAGGATACCTGTAATATTAACAGTATATATGTTAGTCATACGTAATATATATAGTACTACATATAAATGTACAAATATCAGTATATATGAAAAAATAAGACAGAATAACATATAGGTGTAACATATACCTATCCCACACCAGATCAATCATGCCACTCTCCTTCTTCTCATTTAGACCACGTGACGGTCCTCATGTCTTTCGTGGAGGGCGGTGAGAGGTCGTAGGAGGGTCCTGAGAGGTCGTAGGAGCATCAGCGCCATCGAAAATCTGTGTACGCTCCGCTAACTGCATCTCTGAATCTATCTCCATCTCCTCATTACACTGTATGAGCATATCATGATCGTTGGCATCCATAATCTGCACAATATCATTACATAACATATATAGTCAGTGTCATAAATAGAGTCATAAACAAACATAAATTGTACACGCATGTGTTGAGCATTCACTTTTATGGCAGACTTACTTTTTGTTCATTTTCCACCCACAACCCTTCTCCATGATCTGATCTTGTGCACTGAAAGTTGGTCACATTATTAACTTCCATTGGCATTGGAGGGGAACATTGTCCATTTCACAGTCATAATCTTCCTCATTCATAACACCATCAACATCAACTATCCGTCGCTTACTTTGCAATACAACTGACCATCTGGGATTACATTGATCATGACAGTAGAACACTTGTCTAGCTTTAGAAGCAACTATAAACGGGTCGCTAGTAGAAAAAAGGCCTTTTTTGGCCCCTAATTTTCGGCGGTTTGAATATTTTGGCCAAAAAAGAGTGTCAGGTTAGGTCATTTTCGGCGGTTCCTATATACAACCGCCGAAAAACGTGTTTTTTTTAAAAAACATCATTTTCGGCGGTTGTATATAGGAACCGCCGAAAAACAAGACTCATTTTCGGCGGTTCCTATATACAACCGCCGAAAATGATGTTTTTTTAAAAAAAACACGTTTTTCAGCGGTTGTATATAGGAACCGCCGAAAATGAGTCTTATTTCTACCCCCAACTCGAGCTCGACATTATTGTAATCTGTATTCTCTCTCACCGTCGCCGCACCCTGCTAGCATCTCCGAATCGCCTCCAAATCGCCGCCTTTCAACGCCGCCGCGCCTCCAACCACCGTCGCCGCCGCCTGGAGCCGCCCCACCAGCCGCTGTCGCCGCCTGTGAAGCTGCACAAGTTAGGGTTAAACAGAGGCGATTTAGGTTAGTTTTTTGCAAATTGTAACTATCGAATTTTGGTTGAATTAGGCTTTAATTTGTTGTTTATATGTTATTGTTGATTGATATATGTCATCTGGAGTGTAAGTATTGATTGGTTTAATTGGAAATACTATATGTGGTGATTTTTGAAAATAATCTATATGCTCGATAGGTGTTCGATGAAATGACTTAACCAATTTTAGTGACTTTTTTGCTATTTTACCATTGTTTGTGTGAATTGTTGACAAGTAAATGACATTGGTGAATTATCGTATAATTTAACATTAAAAATGTTGACTAATTGTACTAAGTATGTTGATAATTATTAATTTTTACATAACTATAACTATTATACTCACTTCTAATTTATATAATTCTTTACAGTTACACCCTTTGACATTCCCTTTGTCGTTGTCCTCCGCTCTATTACCTCCCTTTGAGCTCCGCCTGAGAATCTTGTCCTTTCGTTCAACATTTATACGTGGTGCACTTATACCAAGACAAGTTAGCTTTATTTTCAATTAACCTCAATCAATAGCCGTTTATCATAATTGTTTGTGTAATTAGTTTATTTTTATGTAATAGTTAGTTGAGATAAGTTTATATAACCAAATAGTATTTAATATATTATATGTAGATGTAGATGTATATGTATATATATATATATAAGACAACCTATTATATAAAATATATATACAATAGTCAGTGACGTTTTATGCTTTATCACCATTGTTTGTGTGAATTATTGATGAGTAAGTGTCCGTGATGAACTGTCGGTATGAATTAACATTAAAAATGTTGATTTATAGTTTACTTGTTTTTATGTTTTGATTCTCCAATAAGTCGTCGGTGTATCTACTCACGTATGAATTGACGTTTCCAAGATTTATGAACTGTCGGTATGAATTAACATTAAAAATGTTTTTATGTAATGTCAACGAATTAGATTACTATACAAGTCGTCGGTGTATCTACTCACGTCAGCTCTTCGCTGCCTTCCCTCACCGCCCACCTCTGCTACTCCCATCCGCCCTGTTATCTCCCTCTGAGTTCCACTTGCTCCTCGTCCTTCCATTCACCCTCATATACGGTATACATATACCAAAGGCAGGTTAGTTTGTCAATTAACATTAATCATTTGTCATTTATTATGATTGTTTGTGTAATTAGTTTGTTGATTAACTATACATATATAGTACAACACAATAAGATAACAAATATATACTCCTCCGTTCAATAATATCTGTCATTCTAGAAACTTGCACACTTATTAAGGAAAGTAGAAAAATGACGCATGTACCCCCATTTTTTACTTTTCCATCTAGATAATAATTACTTTTGTGTTGAATAGTAGGGTTAAAAGTGGAAAAAGATGTGTCTAAAAGCTAGAATGACATATATTTTTGAACAAGAATCACTTCCTAAAAAGACAGTTATTAATTAACGGAGAGAGTATATTATAGATATATGTATATACATATCACCAAGTAGTACATATATATTATATATAGACGTTTATATACATATAAGTCAACCTACTAAATATATATATATATATATATATATATATATATATATATACAGACTCGCCATGCAAGAACCATATCATTATATATCATTTCCAAAGATAGTTTAGTTTGTTGTTTTTTATTTATCAATATATTTTTGTATTTATTTTTTAGCTTTAACTTTCATTTGGAGTTTGTAGAATGGACCTTGAATGGATGTACGGTCAGCGAGGGAATTATTTTGAATCAAAAGTGGATAATGAATTTTGCAAAGAAGCTCTCGATCATCAGAAAAGGATGAACGAGACACACATTCCCTGTTCATGTGCACAATGTGAACTTCGCAATAAGTTTCTAAACTACATACAATCATATTTCATCTATCAAGGCGTGGATTTATGCCGAACTATAAGATATGTTTTTACATGGCGAGTCATTAGAAGCCAGTAGCAGGGTGCAAACTTCCACTCAACCGAACAGTGAACCAGAAATGGTTACAGACGATACTACATTTCCTGATAATACGTGTGATCTGAGTGACACTGATATCAACGACGACAGTGATAAGCTTGAACAACTAGACTCTATGTTGCAAGATGTTGAAGATAATTTCACAGACAAACCGGCTGAATATCAAAGATTACTTGATGCATCACGTTCCTCTTTGTTTCCCGGATGCACCAAATATACAAAGTTGACATCCGTGCTGCATTTGTTCAATCTTAAAGCAAGATTTGGCTTGAGTGATAAGAGTTTTACGACAATACTAGAACTATCCATGACATGCTACCAGATGATAACAATCTTCCTACTTCCACTTATGATGCAAAAAAGTTGATGTGTCCTATGGGTCTGGAGTACAAAAAGATAAACGCATGTCCAAACAGTTGTGTATTATACAGAGAAGAGAATAAACATTTGAATGAGTGTCCAAATGTCATTTGTCACGCTATAAACAGAAGGACGGTCAAACATCCAATTCTAAGAAAATAAGTCCTCCAGCAAAAGTCATTTGGTATTTACCCATAATACCAAGATTCAAACGACTTTTTGCAAATGTCAGAGATGTCCAAAATTTAAGATGGCACGCAGAAGGAAGAAAAAATGATGATAAGCTGAGACATCCAGCTGATTCACCACAATGGAGGACAATCGCAGAAGATTTCAAGATTTTGACAATGACAGTCGAAATTTGAGACTCGGGTTATGTACGGATGGGATGAATCCTTATGGCAGTCTAAGTAGTCAGCCAGCACAGCTCGGCCTGTTCTATTGGTGATCTACAATCTTCCCTCGTGGGCTGTGTACGAAGCGGAAATACATAATGTTATCATTGTTGATTTCTGGACCTAAACAAACCAGGACATAACATCGATGTATACCTTGCACCACTGATTGACGATTTGAAATTGCTATGGAATCAGGGGACAGTGGTTTATGACAGTTACACCAGACAAAACTTTACACTTCGTGCCATGCTTTTTTGCACAATGAATGACTTTCCAGCGTACAGGAACTTATCTGGATACACAGTAAAAGGCACATTGCTTGCCCAATATGTGAGGACGACACTTATTCTGATCGTCTACATTTTTGTGGAAAAAACGTCTACATGTGTCATCGTAGATTATTGCCATCAGCTCACCTGTACCGTAAAAAGAGGAAGTTATTCAACGGAAAGACTGAGTCACGTGTTGCTCGTATACCTCTGAGTTCTGAAGAGATTTATCAAAAGGTGAAAGACATTGACAATGTTTTCGGTGTTCCGTCCAAGTCTACCCAAAAAAACATCTGGAAAAAATGTTCAATATTTTGGGAACTTCAGTATTGGAAACATTTATCTGTTAGACATTGTTTTGATTTCATGCATATTGTCAAAAATGTTGGTGAGGCTGTTGTTGGGACTTGCCTAACATACCTGGGAAAACAAAAGACGGAATAAAGGTTCGAAAAGACATGCAAGCTATGGGCATACGTGAGGAGTTGCATCCCCAAGAAAGAGGCAAATGAACATTTTTACCTCTAGCATGTTACACTTTGTCTAAGAATGAGAAGAGCAACGTTTGTAAATGTCTTCATTCCCTTAAGGTTCCTACGGGTTACTCATCTAACTGGAAAAGTCTTGTGTCAATGAAGGACTTGAAGTTGATCGGGTTGAAGTCTCATGATTATCACATTCTGATGTTGCATCTACTTCCTGTTGCCATTCGGGGTATATTGCCGAAAGATGTGCGGAATGCAATTACAAGACTATGTTTCTTTTTAAATGCAGTGTGAATAAAGTCGTGGATGTTGATACACTAGACAGTCTGCAACGTGATGTTGTTGTTACGATGTGTCAACTTGAAATGTATTTTCCACCCTCGTTTTTTGACATCATGGTCCACTTGGTTGTTCACATTGTAAGAGAAATCAAATTACGTGGTCCTATATATTTAAGATACATGTATCCATTTGAGAGATACATGGGAATCTTGAAGGGAAGGATGAAGAATAGATATGGACCTGAAGGGAGTATCATAGAAAGGACAATAACCGAAGAAGTGACAGAATTTTGTACTGAATACTTGAAGGGAGCTGTAGCTATTGGAGTGCCACAACTGAGACACATAGGATAGAAGGTCAAGGTGTTATTGGGAAAAAATTGTGGCAATTGATTCATCCTCAATGGAGTCTGCACATCTATTCGTTTTACATCACCTTGAGATTATTGAGCCATTTTTTGAGAAACACATGACTGCACTAAGAGCTCAATATCCTGGGAGGAAATTATTTGGTTGATAAAGGAGCAAAACAAGACCTTCTGTTCATGGTTTAGAGATCATGTCATGAAGATTGCATCACTAGAGCCTGATAATGCAAGTGTAGAGCTCCGTTGTTGGTTGCCTTGGGACCTGGTTTCACTTGTATATCTTATGAAGGGTATGACATCAATGGTTTCACCTACTGGACAAAACGGCAAGATGATAGATGTTTAAACCAGAATAGCGGGGTTAAAGTAGAAGCAAACAACAATTGAGTATACCAGAGGTGATCCAGCTTCAACGATTTCTACTCGAGGTTCTATTATGGATTCATTGCAGATATTTGGGAGCTTGATTATCAGTTTCAAAATTTTGTTATTTTTAAATGCAAATGGGTGGATAATAGAAACGATTATCGGGTTCATGATGGGTTCAACTTGGTTGATTTATCACGCCTTGGTCATACACAAGATCCGTTCATATTTTCCAAGGATGTGAACAAGCATTTTACATAGAAGATCTCATCGATTCCAGGTGGTCAGTTGTATTACCAGGGAAAATATTTGTCAACATTAATGCTGATCAAGATGTTGATGATGATGAATTAATGTTCGATGAGACACCACCTTTTTCTACCAGTATTCCTGTCACAGACATTGTTGATGTTCCAGACGATGTAGTGTACACTAGGTCTGATCACGATGAGGGTTTATGGGTTGAAAATGATAAATGATGTGTTTAATTGTTAGGTAAATAAAAAATATATTTTATTGTTTGTTTGTTCATTAAATAATTTGTTTGAATATTAACGATGCCTTATTATGTATTCATTACATTATTTGTTGTGGTGTTATTGATATACGGTTGTTATCTTTGCAGATAGCTAGTTAAATGGATGATACGGATGACCTGGTCGGCGAGCTGTTTTGACAGAGGCATCCCGACCAAAGAAGAGAGAAAACACATGGAGGGAAAGATCACAAGTCACAGGCCCGAGCTGATGAGAGGGGGGTAATGGCGGGGATGAGATTACTCCAGCTCTGTGCCAGCAGAGGACACAGAGGTTGGACCTTCTGGATCACAAATCCAGCTTCCTAGGACCGTAAAACCTCGAGGTCGGACGACGAAAGCTCTCAGATCAAAAAAGATTGAATCAAAGCCGTTACAGTTTAATGCGTATCTACAGCCGATTGGGAAATGGGCTACAGACTTCACTACAAAGCTAGGCATCATTGTGCGAGAGTATTGTGATATTACTCTCGCCTGGCCTCAAGTTGACGAAGGACTAAAGAAGCATATGTTTGAGATCGTACAGGTAAAATAAACAATAGTAAAAGTATTTTTTGTACAATTTGTAGGTATCCATCACTAACATTGTTTCATTTATGGTAATATGCAGAAATGATATCAAATACCTGCAGAAAGTGTGTACTACTCCATGGTCAAATCAATGATGCGCAAGAAAAATTTGCAGATCATAAGCATGATCTGGTTAAGTGGTTTATCAGCAAGAAGCTTAAGAGGCCGGACGGCGACACACACAGCCTTGGGAGATTTAAACACCAATAACCAAGAGAAGTGGCAGGAGTTCTATGATAAGAAGATGGAGACAAAGGTATGTATTAACTTTAAAATAATTAATTATTATATAAATATATATTTTTGATGTATTTAAATTTACATATGTATTTTTTGGTCATCTTAATTGTATGTTTATTTGTTAACAGGAGTACTGCGAAGCCCAATCCGCGAATGCGAAGAAGATGAATATCATCACGTGTTGGGTGTGAAATGGGTTAATATAAGAGTGCCTAAATGGGTGGAAGAAGGAGAGTTGCCATCAGATATGAGCACTCTTGATGAGAACCAGCTACGGGGTACGTTTTGGAAGCTTTCACGTACTAAGAAAGACCCGAAAACTGAAGAGCGTTTATATCCCTTCAAGAAGACGAAGGAAATTGTTGATAAGACTGGTAAGTACTTTTCTTTACTGTCAATTTTTTGAAAGATTTATTTTATCATCTTAAAAATTATAATTAACTGCTTTCTACATTTAATTATAAAGGATGAGCTGAAATGAACAAGTTACCCAAGGGACTTGGGTACCTGATCGACATGATGACCAGTTTTCTCGTGCACTTGGAAAGAAAGATCATCCAGGCCGAGCTATGGGGTTAGGGGGTGGTTAACATAGGGATAAGAAAACTTTTTGGTAACCCGGGTCAAGGAAGGGAGTACTCAAGGACAAACAATTTCTTACGAGCAGCACATGTGTGCCATTAATGAAATGAGAGATCAGTGGAAGAAGGAGGTCTTTGATGAAATACGTCAAGGCAGTCATGCATCTCAGCCATATGTTCCTCCAAGAATTCTGACCCTACTCCTGCTGGAGTGTACACAAGTGTGGATTCCAATGACCAGTATCCTTACGCTTATGTACAGGTAATTTTTATACCTTTAACTGTTCTATTAGTTGTCATATCTTTTATTACATATTTTTAGTTCAACATCTACTAATCTGATGAAATTGTAGGACCCGTGGAACTGTAACCTCCTGCTTCCATACAACAATGAAGAATATGTGTCGCGGAAGGAAGGGTGTACCAATCAGGCCCTAATGACGTGACCCATGGAATACCACTGAAGCCGTATCACGGGAGAGTCTCTGTGGACGAACCGATTTATACGGTTCCTGATCTACCACTCCCTGTACCTACGGAGGAGTACAGCACAGTTCGGTCTGCAAAGGGTGCATTCGTTCAGTGGCCCATTCGTCTGATTCGGAAGTGTGTGAAGGTATGTCTAATACTAACCACTAGTGTAGTTATTATTGTTCATTACATGAATATAGTATGTGTGGATGCTCAGTTCATGACTAGTATTGAATGTCGGTTGTAAATAGGCATTAAGAAAGAAATCTGCTCCTGACAAAAAGAAGTCAAAGATTGGATCCTCTGAATACAGATCCACCAATGTTGTGGAAAGAGAAAATTTGGTGGACGATTCCGTATATGCACGCTTGGGGCCAAACATGAAATGCTTGCATGATCTAATCCGCGACTTCCCAGATGGCAGAAATTCTATCCTACTCAGTTTGACGATGACCTTCTTCACTACGGACGAACTATAGAAATCCAAATGTGGACGACTGATGTTAGGGACATCCTACGATTTGATTGGGTGCCTGTTGCAGTGATGCATTCATTTATTCTGTAAGTATTAGTTTTGTTTTATAATTAAGTTATAAATTGATGTCTGAAGCAATGTTTATTAATTTTATGTCTTTTTATTTATGAACAGGTTTTTGAATGACAAAATGCAATCTTTTGGCCTTACCAAGTATGGATTTTTGTGTCCTGAAAGAGCATCATTCACTGCTCTGAAGTGCGATACAGAAGCGTGTAAGGTGTACATACAGCGTGCGTTGACTAACAGCATCAGAGCGAGGAAGAAATATCTTATGCTACCTTATCATCAAAAGTATTACTTCTGTTTATCATTTTAATTTGAATAACTGTTGTAGTTATCTGTGCACACATGCATTATAATGACATGTGAGTGTTTTGGTATTACACAGTGGCCATTGGGTTTTACTGGTGTTGTGTCTGGATCGTTCGCGGATACTATTTCTTGATCCGTTGCAAACCGGAAATCCAAGAGATCAAGATAAAGCCACACCTTAGCGTGTAAGTACATTATGAAGCAATTCTTTATGTATTTCAACTCCTTTAATTTAATTTTATTATGAATGGATATCCTAATTTAATTAATGTATGTTGATAATAATTATGCAGTGTGTATCAAGGTGTTTGCTTTCAGAGCTTGTGTAAGGTCAAAACCATCCAATGGACTTCAGTGAAGGTAATGCATCATCATTTACTGTTTTATTATTGATTGGTTGTAATCACAAATAAATGTCTTATATAATTAGTTCTGTTCTTCCTGTGTTTAAGTGTTCACGTCAACCCGGAGGTTCAGAGTGTGGGTATTATGTCATGAGGTATATGCATGACATAGTCACCCTATTTGGTGAGATGGATGATCGTTAGAAAAGGTATATCGAAGTTATATTTATTTTTCAATTACTAATATAATTGTTTGATGATTAACCAATTTTGTCTTGTTTTGTTTTTCAAAGGTTTTTCCTAGTGTTGGAGAATATAACGCAGAAACCATCAACGGGATGCTAGAGGATTGGGCGGATTTCGTCTCCATGACTTTGGTTTGATTTTTGCTTTTTGTTCTCGAATTGTTATTTAGAACTTTCGTTAGACTTTTATGGTTAGATAGATTGTAAAAAATGACCACTATGAGTATATTAGTGAACATTTGATCAATTGTGTATGTATATGGTCATTTGTGACTATGTGAATTGTGGTGTATGGTCATTTGTGACCATTTTAAATGTGGTGTGTATGGTCATTTGTAAGCCGTGTCATTATTTTTGGGATTTTTTTGACAATTTACTTACAAAGAGTGATGAGATCCTCTACCATGTGATGTAGAGAGATATGTGGACATATTTGGATGCATATTAACAGGTTTTGTGACATATGTGGGATTATAAACGAAAACGAGAAAAACCAAAAAAAAATGGAGGATTTTCGGCGGTTTCTACATGGAACCGCCGAAAATCCTACAATGTTTTACGTTAATTTTCCTCTGAAATAGGTCTTTTTCGGCGGTTTTTGCCTTAGAAACCGCCGAAAATAGTTACTTTTTTCGGCGGTTTAAACCGCCGAAAATAAGGGAAGACCCATTTTCGGCGGTAGCATTTTCGGCGGTTGTAAACCGCCGAAAAAGGCATAAAAACCGCCGAAAAAAGACCCTTTTTGCACTAGTGGGTTCTTCTGTGTATGTCAATGCGTTTAGGTCAACCAACTTCATACCGTGTTCCACCTGACGGTAACTGCGCCTGTTGTCTACCCATTTGCATTTAAAGACACAAGTTTCGTAACAGGTGTAGTTAAGGATCCAAATCTCTTGAATCACACCATAATACTCTTTCCTCATTGTCACTCTCCTTACTACCTACCTCTGCATCTTGATATATTTCCTGTGAAGCAGTTAGATGAACACCATTGTTTTGATTTATTGACTTATGATCTTGGCGTTCAGTATAAAAAAGAACCCATTCACATCGAAACCCTCGTACAATAAAACATCAAGATTCGGACCGAGCGCTAATACTTAACCATTTCAGTTACATTGCCTGAATCTTCATGCATAACTTTTTTCTTTAAACTATGTAACGAATGTAGCATTCTGCTCCTTCTTTAATCTCACTTGACTCATTGACGGATGTTGTGCTCTGAGAGCGCTTAAGTGTGACACGAAGTATGGTTCAACATCTTCAACATGGCTCAACACCGTTAGATGTGCTTTACACACAATGCAGCAAATCAGGCCTTGCCATTTTTTTCCCGATTGTACCTACACCCTGTAACTTGCCCTCATGTCTTGATCTCGGAAGTCCTAGGTGGTCCACGCCTTCTAAGTAGTGGGTGCAAAAGTCAATCACTTCCTCAGTTCATATCCTTCAACAATGCTTCCCTCTGGACGTCTGCGGTTTTTCATTTTTTTAAGCACACCCATGTATCTTTCGAATGGATACATATACCTGAGATATAATGGGCCACACTCCTTGATCTTCCTTACTAATGAACAAGCAGATGCACCATAATATCAAAAATGAAGGTGGAAAATACATCTCCAACTGGCACATAGTGACAATTAGTTCAGCCTGCAACTTGTCCAGTGTCTGCACATCTAGAACTTTGGCAGAAACTCCATTGAAAGCACAGACAAATTTGTAATGGTTTTCCTGACATCATGTGGGAGAATCCCACGAATTGCAATGGGAAGCAAATGTTGCATCAAAACATGGTAGTCGTGAGATATCATCCCTACTAACTTGAGTTCAGACATGAACACCCAACTTCTTACGTTGGAAGAGTACCCTGATGGTACTTTGATGTCAGAAAGGGCACTGCAGAAACTATTTTTCTCCTCTTTGGATAGAGTGAGACATGTAGGAGGCAGGAAGATACGTGTTCCTCTTTGTTGGGGTTGGAGCTCTATTCGTATGCCCAACTCTACTAAATCTTTTCTCCCCTTTAAATGATCTTTTATTTTCCCTTAAATGTTTAGCAACGTTCCACCAAGACTTTCACCCACAGTTTTCTGGACGTGCATGGCATCAATACAATGCCTTGCAAATGTTGCCAATACTCAAGATCAAAAAATATCGACCTTTTCTTCTAAACACTCTTCTCTGTAGCTTTAGTTGGAGGACCAAAGTTGTTCACAATATCTTTCACTTGGTTATAAACATCGACACCTGATAAAGGTTGTCGAGCTATAGCATGATCAGTCGTCCCGTCAAATTCATCTGTCATCTTTCGGTACTTATGATGTCTTGGAAGGAATTTTTGATGACCCATGTACACATTTTTTCCACTATATTTCAATCGGATATTGCATGTGTTATTACCGCAAACAGGACACGCTAATACTCCTTTGATTGTATATCCAGATAGGTTTCCGTATGCTGGAAAGTCGTTTATTGTACAAAATAGCATAGCACGCAGTGTGAAGTTTTCCTTTGCATAAGAATCATATACTGTTGCTCCCTTATTCCAAAAGAGTTTCAAGTCATCAATAAGCGGTTGCAGAAACACATCAATATTATTCACCGGTTGTTTGGACCGGATATCAACATTGATAGAATAATATGCCTAGGCTTCATGCACAACCATGGTGGGAGGTTGTATACAGTCAACCGAACAGGCCAAGTACTGTGTACACTACTCAAAGTGCCATACGGGTTCATTCCATCCGTGCATAAGCCTAGTCTTAAATTTCTTGATTCTATACCAAACTCAGAATATATTCTGTCAATGTTTCTCCATTGCGGTGAATCAGCAGGATGTCTTAATTTACCATCGTCCACCCTATGTGTTGTATGCCACCTAAGGTTTTCAGCATCCTTCGGAACTGCAAATAACCGCCTAAACCTTGGGATTATTGGCAAATACCATAACAACTTCACTAGGGAACGAACATTTGGCTTGTTGTCGTCCTGATGATCTTTCTTTACATAACGTGATTCACCACATTTAGGACAACAATCATGTAGCTCATACTCTTTCCAGAACAAAATACACCCCGATGGACAAGCATGTATTTTCTTGTACTCCATACCCATTGGACACATTAACTTATTCGCCTCATAAGTAGTTGTAGGCATGACATTGTCTGTTGGTAGTATCTCCTTAATAATTTGCTATAGTTCCGTGAAACTTACATCACTCCATCGTGTTTCGATTGACATTAAACAGTTTCAGTGTCACACTTAATTTGTTCAGTGCCAGTGCATCACATCCAGCGTACAGTGGTTCTTTACATGACTGCATAAAGTTTTCATGTGTACTTGGTTTGTTGCTAAAGTATTGTTCTACATCTTCCAATAGTGTGTCAAGGTTCGCATCTTCTGTGATCTCATCATTAATCATGCAGTTGTCATCATCCCCAAAGTTTTCTGTGTCATCCCCAAAGTTTTCAGTGCCGTCCAATTCTGGTTCTTCTACTGAAGCTTCTGCATCATAGTGATCAAACACATCCACTGCATGCTTACCATGCCATAATGCTATGTCTTCGTAATCTTTTGTAAACCCACGACGAATCAAATGGTCCTTAATTTTCTCAATATCTCTATACTTGAAGTCGTTTTACAGTCGATGCATGGACACAAAATATACCCCTTATCCCTCGGTTGAATATTGTTGACTAGGATGTTACAGAACCTATCGACCCCTTGTAGGTAATCGTTGTCAAGTTTGTCATTGTACATCTTTGAACGCTCCAACTCTTTCTGTAAGATCGAAGTATTACTTTACGACTGATCGATATCGTTCATATGTTGGCAGATATTAGTCCAGTTACTTTTAAAAATTTTACAACCTAAACCCATCCAATCACGTTCAATCTCACATGCGAACAAGTTTATAAAAAAACAATTCATTGAAAATTTCGGCAGCATTTCCCTTCCGTTCTTCTAGTGTATATATGAATGTATACACTCGATGAACAAAAGGGAAAAGCTACCGAATTTTTAAATGAACTGTTTTTTATAAACTTGTTCACTACCTAGAAGGTGAGATCAAACGTGATTGGACAGTCCCGACGGGGACTATCCAAGATATACCTCTAGTAGGTATATCTCGGACGGGTGACTATGTTTGAGTATATTTAATAGCTATTCAGAGAAACACTATATAAACAATTAAGAAGTAATTAGAGAAAAATTATAAACTAACCTAATCTGATGAGTAGTCTGCTTAGTCCTGATGTGAAGAAGCTAGACAACCAGCCCGTATCAGGTGTGAGACAATGAAAAGTACGTACTACCAATGCCTGCACGAGATAGTTTGTACACAACAATAATTACATTACGAATCCAATAATTCAATAGTTTGACAAAATTTTCTACGAAATCCGACAGAATCCCCCCTAAAAATATAGGGTTTCACCACAATAGAGCATGTACAAGAGGCGACAGTTTGGTTTGCAAAATTAATCCTAAACACTTAATCCTAATAAACACATTAATCTCAAACAGAGCATGTATGTTCCTGATCGACAGTTTGCATGGTTTTGCAAAATTTCACCATAACTACGTGGCTATATTTGTATGCCCAAACACATTATATTTTTCGCCTAATAAACACATTAATCTCAAGTCCATTTGGACACAATCAGCAAGTACCAAAAATCAGCTCAGGCGACAGTTTAATTGGTATGCAAAATTAATTAATATTCCCCAAACACTTAATTAATCCTAATATTTTATGAACACATTAATCCCAACCACAACATGTTTATATGTTCTGATCGATCAGTTAATTTGGTTAGCAAAATTACCTCCAGCAAAATCAGGAAGAGAGGCGATAGAGCATGGATCGATTACGCCAGTTGGGTTATAAAATTACTGTAGATGAATCAATAATAGAACGTAGAGGCAACGGGCATATGTATGTTAATTCCTGTTCGATCGCAGGTTGCAAAACTAATAAGAGAAAGAGCTATATAGCAGACTATATATATATATATATATATATATATATATATAATATATATATATATATATATATATGTTCCTTGTTTCGCAGATTTTTGATGATGAAATTACTGAAACAGAGGCGACAGGCATGCATACTATTTGGATGATGATCAGAGAAGAAGATGTGCATGCGCGTAAATATATCGGGAGCTAGCCAACGCATATAGCAGGGGGCGAGAGAGACGGCCGGAAAGCGGCGGCGGCACGGACGGGCGACGGCAGTGGTGGCGATGGAAGTGGCGGCGATGGCAGTAGCTTGCCGACGGTACTGGGGTACGTATATTCGTGAGCTCAGTCGAGGGAGAGAGGTAGCTAGCTAGAGGGTTTACGTTGTAACAGTGAGTGAGGGAAAGATTAATTTTTTTTGAGAAAGTGGGGTGTTTATTCAGGCAACATAAAGAACGCTTCACTTAAGAAGCGTTTTTTAAGCTGAGAGTAAAAAACATAAAGAACGCTTCTAAAAGAAAGCGTTCTTTATGCGGAGCGTTCCAGAGACATGAAAAATGCTTTCTATATGAAGCGTTTTTTATATGTTTCATATAAAGAACGCTTATACGCCGAGCGTTTTTTTTTTGTCTTAGGGCGTGATACAATAAAGAATGCTTCTTAAGTGAAGTTTTTTTTAAAATGCCCGGCCTAAACCATAAATACAACGCCTTACTTTATAATCGTTCTTTAATATGCTAAAAAAATGATTTACAAAACCATTTTTAAAATGGCGTTGTTTATTCTTTTTTTTTCCAGCAGTGTTGGCATAACATTTGCTGGATTCTATAATGGATTGTGAGTTTCCTATTTCGAATCCAAAATTGGAAAAAATATTGACATTTTGGTCTTGCCGAGTGTACTCCCGGGTGTCTGATGTCCGGTGCATTCAAAGTCTTTGAATGTGCCGTGCGTTTCGTGTCCGGCAGGACATCCGACGCGTCCATATGTTTGGTTAACTCGAGCCTTGCTAATTAAATTTGGTGATCATATTCTTAATTAGGTTGATCGTAATCCCGAACCTAGAACAATTCATTGTAAATAATCTATTTAGTTATATTATTGGATAGTTTTCTAAATTGAAATTAATGTTGTTTTTTTCCCTCTTTGTTAAAATTAGGCAATTACTAAGGATTAGGACTAATTTTCTATTAAGTCCCTTGGGTTCGATACTCTTGGTCGTAATTTACTTACACTTTACTTCGACCGGGATTTTTGCTACCCATATTAGAATTAGTATGATTCTTTTGTTTAATTTTGTATATAATTTTCCCTACTAAATATTATGTTAGCAACCTTGCGGATTTGCTCTTGCACAGACAACAATCAATTCAAGGAATACATAAAACGCTAACAGACGATCAAATTTCTGATGTCCGGTAACCCTAAGTACGCACAAGTTAAGGGAAGCGTCTTGATGATGTCTCTTCTCCCCTCCGTACAACAAATCTATTCACTCCTTGTTCAAGAAGAGCGGCAGAAAGGAGTAGGAAGTTTGGGAAGGCAAGAGGACAATGCTCTCTCTTTCGCTATAAACTTCCGGAGAAAAGTTCCTTCGACTAACAACAGAAGCCAAACAGGGCCGCAAGACGAACCTCCTTGCATTGTTCTCACTGTCAGAAAATGGGACACACAGAAGAAAAATGCTTCAAAGGACGATGGTAGAAAGAATGGCTTAACGCGCCTATTTAATCGGTTAACGCGCCTATTCATCCTTTTACTAAGGACGATGGTAGAAAGAACGACTTTAGAAACAAGCAGGAAATAATATATGACCTCATAACTTACTTATTAGAAAGCTAACTAAATTGTTTCAAAGTCATGACTTGATCGCCAAACTTATTATAGATTTTGAGATGTTCTCCTTATTTGGCTTGTATTCATGTTTGAAAAGTCTCCCTAATGATCATATACATAATTACAGGAATGTTTTCCCATACATTGAAGGAATTGAATTACATGCTTATCTTATTGTGGAATTTTTGGCTTTCTGTCACATTAATTTATTTTCTGTTATTCTTACTAATAAAACTACTTTCTATTACCAAGTTTCTATCTTCCTTTTATTCTATGATCAAATAAACATAATCAATTCCTACTATAACCAAACAAATTTAATAAGATACTTAATTCCTTTGAAATTTGAATGGCATTTCTAACAAAAAGAAGGATCATACTCAGCGAGGACCAGAGAATCTTTCTCGTATAGTTTTCTTTTATTTTAAATTGGTTTGTTCATTTTCTTTGTCTTCACTATCATTGTCATATGCTAGAGTTTAAGATCCTTTTCTTATTATTTTCCTCTCTTGGAACACCTCATTTTTTGAAAATTAACTTTAAATAGAATTCAAATATTAAACTTGTAATTATATAGAGTAAAAAATTATGTTACACCAAAAAATTTAAAAATAGCTACATCACTACTACATATAAGGTCTATGGAGGCAATTTTTATTGCTTCTATAAATCAAAAAATTACCTTTATAGCTTGTTAGAGGCGACAAAAAGATTGTCTCTATGTTGCCTCTCAAAACTCGTCACAGTTGGTTATGGAGGCAACCTAAAGGCTTGCCTTTACTGATTTAATATATGGAGATAACATTACTTGCCTCCGTTGATCTTGATCAATTGAGGCAAGCAGCCAGCTCGCCTTCGTTGCTCTCTAACTAGTGAGGCAAGTAGTCAAACTCGCCTCCCTAGGTTTGAAATACCCCAAACCTTGATATGTTGTTTAAACATTAAACTATGGTATGTTAAGGCTAAAAAGTTCCTTAGAAATATTAGTGAACAATTTAAACCATAGTAAAAACAATAAAGTACTATAAACACAGTTTGAGCAAAAACATGCTCTAAGCTTGGAGTGAACTTGGTTGGTACCCAAAGAGCCTACCAAGACTTAATAATATTCAATTATGATTTGATAAGGCTAATTAAGTCCTTAGGAAACTTTGGTAGACAATTAAACCAAACAAAACACAAAGAAACACCTTAAAGTCAATATAAGCAAATACTTGCTCTAGACTTGGTGTAACCTTGTGTAATGCCTAAAGGTCATTCCTAGACCTTATTTACATGTTAATGAACATACTAAATCAATTACTAAAGAAAACCAAGCTTGAAAACAAGTTAAAACACAAAATGTGCTTTAAGGAGTCTTAAAGCACATTTTTGAAAAATTGTCTGGGAAATGAGTTTTGAGTGGCTAAATGTCCATCATTACTCTTTAATTAACATGTGTACTACTTAGTATCACATTAGGAAGTCTAAATCAAGGGGAAATAAAAAATTTCACAATTATGTACCTTGGTTAGTGAATAGTAACCAAATAGTGCTAGTTTAAGACTTTGGTCAATGTAAGTCAACTAGATGGTCAACAAAGACCATGAAACACCCCATTTGACTAAGGGGGCCGGTTTTCATGTGTGACTCACCACACTTAAACAAATAAATGAGCTAGTAAAGTAATAAAGCAAAAGAACTATTTGCTTTTAAACATAAATATCTTAACAAAGAGTACTCTCTCACCTCATTCTTTTATTCTCCTTCACTCACCACCGATTTCTTCATCTTCTCCCAAGCTCCAACCGGTTTTGCTACAGCAACTATACCATCTCCAACTTCCATTGCTTGTAACTTCTAGCTCCATGGTCCAAATTCAATTTCAAGACCACCATTCTTCTAGTTGGAGCAAGCCCTTCATTTCCCTCTTTTCAAATCTTCAAAAGCCCCATTTCGGTGCCATGGAGATTCACCATTGAAGGAGCTTGAGCTCATATTTTCATGCCTTGTCCTTCTCCTTTGCTTCAAGGTAAGGAAACTCAAAGAAAAACTCCATTTCCTCTTGTTTGTTAGGTAACCGAAAATCACCATTGATGGTGTTCTTTACCTTGCTTTGTTCTAGCTTCATTTCAATCTTTCAAGGACTTGGTGGAGTCTCCTCTTGCTACTTATTCAAACTCTCTTCCATTTACAAGGTAAAACAAGTATCTTAATGTTTTAAGACAATGTATAAGTTAGGGTTTATAAATGTGTTTAAGCATGAAGCTTGAATGCTCATTACCTTGTTTGTATGTTGATTAGAAAGTTGACAAGTGATCAAACTCCTTGCTGATTTTCGGTTCAAGGAAACAAGAAAGAAGTTGAGAGGAAAAGAGGTAAATGTGTTAACCTAATGTGGTCTAAATGCCTTAGGAAAAATGAGCTTGATGTGCTTAATAAAATACCTAAAGAGCTAATGGTAAATGAGTTAGTAAAATGTTCTCAAAGATTTTATTAAGGGCATATGTATTGTTGGGTGTAATTGCAGGTCAAAGGCAAATATAATGTGGGAAATTCAGTGTTTATGGTTTATGCAATTTAAGGGCCTAAGTGCCAAGCAATTTAAGTTTATGCACTATATTATGATGTAGTGTAGTTTAAAGGTTTAGTTGTGTGTAAAGAACATCTCTTGTTAAGGTGAATGTCTTTGATGGTTAAAGGATGAAAAAAAAACCATGTGTTTGTGTGTAAGGAATGTGTATTAAGTGTTTAGGTGTTCTTGGTTATCAAAAGGTGAAAACCTAAGTGTTTGGGTGTGAGAATATACAAGAGAAGCTATGGAAAAATTTAGTTGATAAACAAAGGAGTTTAAGTGTTATAATGAGATTTTATGACCTAGATTGTACTAGGAATTGTTAAGTGTTAGGATGGTGAAAGAAAGTGAATTATGGAGTTCTTAAGTGTTAAGGTGCCTTGGGCATTGTCTTGGAGGATTTAGAGATCAAATGGGTGTTTTGAGCACACCAAGGTTATGATATGTGGAGTGTTAAGTCTTGTTCAAGTTTTGGTTACCAAAGAAAAATATTACAAGTGTTAAGAGATTTTGTAAGAAATTGAGTAACAAGTTTGGACAATGATTTAAGGAGGTTCAAAGTGATATTTTGGTATTAGAATATGCCTAAGTTCATCTGTGAAGTTTGGGTAAACAATGGGTGAAGAGAACAAGTTGAACAAGGCTTGAAAATGCATAAGGTGCAATTCTGTAGCCTTGGTCTGGGACTTAGTTATAGGTTAAGGTCCCGGAACACATACCAAAAACAGGCCTAGAGTGCACCAATGTCTTGGTCCGGGACTTGGGGTCAGTACAAGGTCCCGGACCACCCTAATAAAACTAGCCGAGAGTTTCTGTAAGTACTGGTCCGGGACTTAAGGTAAGTACCAAGTCCCGGACCACTCTAACAATGTTATTTAAGGTTTGAAAATGATGTGTAATGATGGGGATTGATAGGTAATGATGTTATAAGGTTGTTTAGGACATGTTAGGTGAGTTATAAAGACAATCAAGTGGGTGAAAAGTTGTAATAAAATGTGAAAGTAAAACAAGTTGAAAATGTAAAGTTATTTAACTAGTTAACGGGGGTAAGTAATGAGCATTAGACTTTAAACAATCATGTTACCCCGATGTTGATAAAGGTAAATGTAATGTTACCAGTTGTTCAAGACTTATTCGAGGAACTTAAGAGGACACGTTAGAGGGGACGTTGGTGACAGGTATGGTTTTCTTACAACCTGTGTCCTACCGGATTACACCGGCTTGTATGCCAATGTGTTTTTCTGAATGTTTGCCACGTTATAAGATAAAAGTATGTAATGAGTTTACAGTAATTCATATATGTGGCGTGTCTAGTTCCGATACCATTTAACCTCGAAAGTGTTAAACCTTAGCTAACTGAGTCTAGAATCACATAAGAGATCGGTATTCGGATTTAACAACCCGAACCATGGGACGTTCTAACCACGGCTATGCGTGAGTTAGTTGTGTGATGTTTGTGTGTGAAGTTTGTGTGTGAATGTATGAACCTCCCTTGTGTGTCTAACCCAATTGTAATACTGTAAGGTGTATGGATGTGATAGGTTCCACAATGGAGCCCTTAACTATGTATATATATATATATATATATTATGGGGGGTGAGAAGTCCGGTTGTCCGGTCGCGCGTTGTTTGGGAGTTGATGTATACAGTTTCTTCAGCTTCCTCTCTGTTGGTTGTTTTCCTTCGTTGGTCTTCAATCACCCCTGAGCTTAACCAAGGCTTTTGACTCACGTCTGTTGGGGATTATGTACGGTGTGTTCGGATCACTATATCCGATCCATCTTTAAGTTAAGTTACTCATCCGACTAACAGGACGGTAATGAGTGATGTAACGAGCTTATCATGAGGGTGTATTCATTCTCTAGGTTTCCAAGTTACCTAACTATGTTTAAGTCGGTTCGTAAAGAGAACCGTTACCGTTATGTTATGTGTTATTGTTGCGTTGCAATTCTTAATGCGATGTGATGTTATATGTACGTTGAAATGGGGAGTATGTGGATCATGGATATGAATCCCAGGTTATAATAAGAAACGTTTGAGCATAACCCGATTAGTGGGTAAGTGTCGTCTATTAAGGAAATAGCTCCGTTAGAGGATGAACCCTTTAGGGTGAAGGAACACAATGAGTGATCTAATGAGTGTAAATGTGTTGATTGTTGTTTGAGCCCCGTTGTTGTGGGTATGTAATGTGTTATGTGTTTAAAGTTTACATGCATGATTTGAATATAATCAACCGCATGCTTAGACGACAATTAGTTGTGCGTGGTCCGGTAGCATGCGGGCTGCGGGATTACCATACCAGCAAAGGTGCTGAGCCCCCTGGGGGGCCACCCTTTCTTCTCTTTCCTATTTCAGGTACAAGGAGCTGGAAGCCGTTCGAGAGTAGGACGGGGTAGTTGTTTGTACATGGATAGCCATTTAAATTGTATATGTATTGTAGGTGTAGTAAGACCGAAATTGTTAACAGCATTAGTTTGTAAATACTCGGTACAGTTGGAATGTATATGTATGTTGGTTGTTGTTAATAGAAAGGGATAGTAATGTGTAGTTGCTCGGGAATCTAGTCCATCAGACCGGTACAATGTAAATATATTAGCCTTGTTAGCCACGTGGGTGGTTAACGGCGTGTAACACCAATGAGTTAAGTAATGTGATGAGTTAAGCTTTCCGCTGCAGTTTGTTGCTAAGTGTGTTGTTGTTAGGTGGGGTGTTACAAGGTTAATGTGAGAACACCCACCATAAGCACCAGAGGCTACCAATGTTACTCGCCTACATCAAGTTCTGAACTTGATGTAGTTGATGTCCAACAAACGAGGTAAGGTATGAGCTAGCCTCCATTGATGTTCAACAAACGAGGCAAGGTTCTGAACTTATCTCTATTGAGGTCCAACAAACGAGGCAAGGTATGAGTGTAACACCCTGAATATTACCTTAACTGAAAGAGCACGACAATACGAATCTAACGCCGCAGACAGAGTCGAGAACGGACTTCAAACGAGTCTTAAAACTGAGAAATAAGGTTTGTTCGAACTTGTGTCCGTACGTTGAAGTTCGGACACATGTTCCAATAAAATCAAATTCGTGGTCCAAACATTGGTCCGGACATGTAAGTTCGGACCAACGCTGAAACTTACAAGCCAGACCCATCCTCACATGCTGTCCTAACATGTAAGTTCGGACAGATGTTCGGACATCACTAATACTGCGAAAATAGAAGAACTCTCAGGGCCTGTCCGAACTTGCATGTCCGGACGGACGTTCGGACAAGTCCAAAGTTGTGAAAACCAACTGAAAACAACCTTAGAAAATGCACTTTTATAACACAACTTCAATTGCAATTAAAGATGAAGATTTCGTGAACACAATATGACAAAGGTTTACAATAAAATCACAGCGGAATGTAAATTGAATCTAGGGTATTACCGTCACACTCAACCCTTTGAGTGCTCAGGCTAATCTCTAACTAAACATCGAAGGTAAATATCCAAAACGTTGTGTTTCCAAAATAGCGTATCTCAATAATATAACAATACTCCTAGCATCTATGTGGTAACACGATCCCCGGCCCCAAGTCTCAGTCATCCATACCTGTGATCAAGAAACAAATGTATAAACAAAAAGGGATCGCGCAAATCAGTGAAACTGAGTAAATTCTGTCTCATTGTGTAAAATACATTTTGAAATTTCTTTTGAACATTTAACCAATCGAATAGGAGAATCACAAGTCAACAACCTTAAACCATTTTTCCAACAACCAATGTTCATCAGTAAAATCAACAGGGGAGCTTTCATCAGGAAACAATCACAACTTATACACGGACAGTCACCTATGGGACCGTCATAATACCACCTCACCCGAAGTCCTTAAGTGTGCACACCCCCCAGAAGGTACTTCTGACCCAAAGGAGTAAATCATAAAGCTTAACTGCGTTTTACTGTTCGCAGCGTAAAAATATATATATAAGGTATAAAATACCAACAACTCATATGGAGCACCTACGGGCTCCAACAACATACACGGTGCACCCAGGGCACCAACAAAGCAATGTTTCCAGTAAAAGGCTCCCAAAACCATTATGAATCTCAGTTGACAAACCACAATCATTAATTCACAACACACGGGAAAAATTTCCAAGTTCCAAATCCCTAATCAGGGTTTCAAATCATCTTTCCTATAATTGCAATCCACGCAGTAAATCAATCATGAGCACATAAATTTACCTTATATCACGTTTCACCACCAGAGAAGCTCAGACAATCCCACAAGTATCTCCTGTCGACGAATTCGGGATCTAGATTACAAGGACACCATTTTGGAACTCCCCAATTCGCAACCGAAAGAAAATAATTAACACTTTACCCTTGTCTATGTAATAGATCTTACCCTTCCAAGACTCTAATTGGCACCAGGGAAGAAGCTTCGAATAAAACAGAGGGAGAATGAGAGTTTTTGGTATTTGAGAAGATGTAAAGCGTCCCGCCGTCGATAATGAAGATGGAGAAGGGAAGGGAGTTTAAATAGAATAATTTATTTTAAAAGAAAGGAGGAATATAATGAGTAGTTTTAAAAGGAGAATAAATTATTATGGAGTAAATAATTTAGGAGCAGATAAAAAGTAATTAAATAATTAATTTGGAAGAAGGTAAGAAGTAAAATAATTAATCAGTTACGAAGGGATAAGAATGAACATAATTATCTTAGAGAGATAAGGATAATTATTTTAGAAATAGCTAAAAAGTAAAATTGGATGATTAATTGTAGAAGAAGATAAATCACCGTGGCAGAAGATAGGAATAATAATAATAATAATAAGTTATTTAGGAAAGCGAAAATAATATATTAAAAAAATGCTTAATTTAGAAGAGAGGGTAAAACAATTATTTCCACTTCCCAGGCCCATTACTAATCACTAACTTCAGATTAATCCAATAGCTCAATAACGACCCATTATAAAATTAAACCTAATCGTATTGATTAAATTAAACCTACGCGGGTATTTCATATGAGCTCACCTTCATTGATGTTTAACAAATGAGGCAAGAATTTAAACTCGCCTCCCTTGGTCTGTGTAGGAAGCGCCTACATCACAAGCAATGGAGGCAACCTGTATGTAATCACAGCAACTGGGGCAATTTATGTTGCCCTGATTGATCTTTTAATTTTTTAAAAATAAAATCATACAGATCTACATGAGCATGATGGACATGGCGTGTTGCTCATGCTACCCAGACAGCCATGCAAGCATACAATTCAAATACGATCGCTAACAACAATATTCTATTACAATTCAACAATATTCATAAGAACTGATGAAGTTAAATATGAATTGAATAACCAGCTGAAAACTGAAACATATACGTAAAATTGCATAATCAAATTATGTTGCTTAATTTTTGAACTTACAATCCATCCAATACGAGGGTATTTATTTACATTGTTTATAGTTTCCTTTTCTGACTTGGGATTGTATTCTAACAGTTTGATATTCCTCTAATTCGAAATCGAACAAGAACGATGATGAGGTAAGGAAGAAGAGGGGAGAAAGGACTTCTGTGTATTTCCAAAACTAAGAAGAATGGCTAACACCAAGACAGCATAGTAACATGTGTGTTTTTACATATAAAACCTAAGCATTGACCAACAGTCAAAAGACTATCTAACAGAGATAAAACTGTAACAGAACATAATTTAGACAGAGCTTAAGTTATTAATACAATACAACCACAACAGTTATAACATACTATACATCACATAATAATATAATAATAATAATAATAATAAAATAATAATACATCACAAAACAATAATAATTTTTATTGGTTCCAAAGTTTGCTATGTAATTCACCACTTATTAGTTAATGAATCATAATATCAATTTTAATGAATCATAATATCAAAGTTGATGAATCATATCTTCATAATAGTGTATCATCGTAAACATATAAAAATTAAGCAATAACACAACACAAAACAATATTGGTATGTATGGATAATACATGATTCACCATATAAGGCTTAAAATACACCATACAAAAATAATAATACACTACAAAAACAATAATGAGTTTTATCGGTTCCAAAGTTTGCTATCTAATTCACCAGTTATTAGTTAACGAATCATAATATCAGTTTTAATGATTAATATATATGATTGGTCTTGTTTTGAAGAGCTTGAATTTAGGTGAACAATGATATAATTTTTTCATTTTGGATTTATATATTAAAAGTTACAACCATTTAAAATTAATACAAATTTTCTTCTCACTCATGTGCCACATAAGGAATCATGAAAACCATTATGTAATTTTTTAAATGAGAAATAAACATGATAAAATAAAATTCTTTATTTATTAATTTATATATTTCAATTTTAATGTAATTTTTATGTCTCACTATATATCTAATATCAATTTTTAAAATATAATTATATATTGAAATATTATATACATTTAAAATTAAAAATAAAAAATTTTAAAATATTAATTAATATTAAAATAATTATCACCCCTTAAAAAAAATTCTGCTCCAGAAAGAAATCATATACGCAATGAAATTATTGAAATATCCACCATCTGTTAGCAAAAGAAGGCAAACAAAATATACACACGTTAAACCAGTAATACAAAAATATATGGACATGAATCATAGCCAAATTTTCAGTTAAAGAATGAAATATAATCGACCACGTGAAGTGGACGAAAGGAAGATTCAATATATATGCCAAACAATTTCTCAAAATTCTTAACGTTCAAACATGAGCCGTGTCACGTAATGTAATGGTGTTATGATTTTGAGCGATAAAAATGAGTTGGTTAAAGTAAGAGATAGCTATGAAGCTAAAGAAAGAAACGTGAACGAGAACCAATATATGGTTAGGTCCTATTTCATGGATGATGATGCTGATATTTACTGTACATCGGGTTACAAATTCTTTTTTTTTTTTGAATAAAGGATGTATATATTAAGTAAAGATAGCAAAGTGCAAGTACAAAGGTAAACCCTGCTAGAGGACAAGAAGTAGCGTGAGCTGACTAAAGAAACATAGAGCTAGAACAGTTATTGAGTAAAAACAGCGCTAATCAGCCCAAAATAGCATGTAAAGTACAATCGATAGCTAAACATGACGGTCTTAGGAGCAGAGCACCCTATCAAGCCAGTCGAAGTCTGCGCTGGATCGGTTTATCTTAATCCCAATAATGGCTTTATAAGTTGCAGCTTTGATGTCGGCAATAACGAGACTGGGATCTCTGGTTTGGTTGGCCATAGCTCGCTTGCACCTTTCTATCCAGATATGATAGACAACATTTGCTACTACTGCTCTTTTTACTAGGTCGATTGGTCTATGCCTCTTGCAGTAGCGAAGGATCCATGCTGCGCAGCTACGAAGACTTCTCCGGTTGGTTTGAATTCCCAGCCAGTCGCAGATAGGCCACCAGACCCTGCAAGAGTACCTGCAATGGAAGAAAAGATGGTTGCTTGTCTCTTGAGCATGCTCACAGAGCCAGCATCTATTAGCAAGACATATGCCCCATGATTGGAGCTTATCACAAGTTTTAAGTTTACCGTTCAAAGTAACCCACAAGATAAATTTGGCTTTGGGAATAGACCAACTTTTCCAGCATATATTATACCATTGGAAGATCTGGGGAGGGACGGAGACGTCTTTATAGAATAAGCTAACCCTAGGGGGGGGGGGGGGGGGGGGTAGGAGTTGAAGAGGGAGATGGCATCATTGGAAGAGCCACATTGCTTTAACCACCAGTCCCTAGCATAAAGGATAGCTTTCCAAGTCCATGGATCATTGCCTTTAGCAGTAGTCATCCAGATGGTGCTAGGGTTGTGCAGGAAGAGCTTGTGGATCCATTGGATCTAAAGGCGCTCCGAATCATGAGTGATGGCTGAGATGGTCTTTAGCATAAAACACATATTCCATTTGTGGATGTCCTTAAGTCCCAGACCACCATTTTTCTTGGTATTTGTGATAGAGTGCCAGACCACAGGAGGGGTGGCATTACCGTCTGTGTCCTCTGACCATAGAAACGACCGGAGGCAAGAAATGACTCTTTTGATGACGTTCTTAGGAATAGTGATGCAGGAGGCCCAGAAACCCACTACGCCAAAGAGAGTGCTCTGAATAAGGGAGAGCCTGCCTGCAAAGGAAAGGGATTTACTTCCCCAAGATGTGATTGCTTTGCGGATGCTATCAATGAGGGGGTTAAAGTCGGCGGCTCTAGGCTTCCTAGCAGTGATTGGGATGCCGAGATAGCGGAAAGGGAAGGAACCCTAATTAAACCCAGTTAATTGTACAAGCGTTTCGGCAAGGGTGGGGTTTACCCCTCCAAGGAATAAGTCAGATTTGGCTGGGTTAAGCTTAAGACCTGAGGTTTCAGAGAAGAGATTGACTTTGTTAAGCATGGATGTTATTGAGCTTTGGTCTCCTCTACAGAATAACAGGGCATCATCGGCAAAGAAGAGATGGGTGATACGGAGGGATTTGCAAGATGGGTGATAGCGGAAGTCTGGGGTGGTAAGGAGCTGGTCAAGCAGCCTAGAGAGCATATCCATAACAAGCGCAAAGAGGTAGGGGGAGAGGGGGTCCCCTTGGCGCATACCTCGTTCCCCTTTGAATGATGTCGAGGGCGAGCCACTGATGTTAATCGCGAAGGAGGTTGAGGTGACACATTGAATAATCCAGTTACTAAACTGTGGGGGGAAATTTAGGAAGGAGAGAGTATCCTGGAGGAACTTCCAGTCCACGGTGTCAAATGCCTTCCTGATATCCATTTGCATTGTACACCGAGGAGAAATGTTCGCCCTTTGGTAGTTTTTCATAAGGCACGAGCAGAGCTGGATATTATCTGAGATAAGGCGCCCTTTAATAAAAGCTCCTTGGCTGGGACTCATAAGAGAAGGGAGGACGTTCCTGAGCCTATCAGCCAGGATTTTGCTAATGAGCTTGTACAGGGTATTGCAGCAAGAGATAGGTCTATAGTCCCCCGGTGACGAGGCATTATCAGTTTTGGGAATAAGGGTGATAAGAGTTGCATTAATTTCTTTAAGTAGCCTTCCACTATGGAAGAAGCTTTTGATGGCGCCACAAATGTCCTCACCAATGATGTCCCAGGCTGCTTTGAAGAATTTAGCAGTGTAGCCATCCGGGCCAGGGGCTTTATCATCGCCAATGAAAGAGAGGGCTGATCTAATGTCACTATTCTCAACGGGCTGGGTTAAGAAAGACCATGATGAGTGGTCAAGAATTCTCACGTTTTCCAAGTTGAGCTCAGCAAAGGAGCGCTGAGGGGGAGCCCTGGAGCCTAGTGTTAGACGGAAGTGGCCAACCAGACAGTTTTCAATGTCGGAAGGGGTTTGGAGGATCTCCCCTTGATCATTCATAATTGATGCTATGGAGTTCTTGTTCCTTCTTGCCTTAATGGCTCTATGGAAAAAGGAAGTATTAGAGTCTGCCCACCTAAGCCAGCGGGTTTTTGAGAGCTGGCGAAGGAAAAGAAGCTCATGGGAGTCCCTTACAATGAGGTTGTGCCTAAGAGATTTTTCCTGAGAAATGAGGGCCGGGTTCCAAGGGTCTAGGTCCAGATTTCTTTGAACGTCACTAAGCTTATTTCTGATACTCTGACCTTTGTCCCCCAGGGATCCAAATTCAGATTTGTGGAGATTGATGAGGCCGAGTTTGAGGTGTTTGAGCCTTTGGACGATAGTGAAAAACTGGCTCCCACTTGGGGCAAGATCCCACGCATCCCGAACAAGGGGGAGAAAGGAGGGGTCCTTGGTCCAAAGATTGAGAAACTTGAAGCTTCTTTTTCGAGGGGTCGTAGCTGGAAGGGAGATCACCATGGGGCTATGATCCGAAATCAGGGGAGGAAGAAAGGAGGCATAACTGGTGGGGAACGCCAGGATCCAATCTTCGTTAACTAAGACCCGATCAATTTTCCCTAAAATGCGGTCATGGTCGTATTGGTTATTCCACCAGGTGAAGAATTGCCCATAAAAGCGAAGGTCTTGCAGCTCGGCCTTGGAGACACAGTCAGCAAAGTCTCGATAGTCTCTAGGGAGGGGGTTTCGACTACTGAGCCTATCTTGCGCATAGAGAATATTATTAAAGTCCCCCGCCACCACCCAGGGGCCAATGGTACTTTGGCTGAGATTGATAATATCCTCCCATAGCTGGGATCGCAGAGCTTGGTTGTTCCTCCCGTATACTACGGAAAGGGTAAGGTTCATGGTGCCCAAAATAGACAATTTGCAGGAGAGAATTTGGTCAGAGCAATGGATAGGGGTGAGGGCTATAACGGAAGGATTGAATAGTAGCCAGATGCGACCACTTTGATGCGCCCCATAGTTATGGACAAAGCTCCAAGATGGAAAGAAGCGAGCAAGAATAGAGGGGTGGTTGTTAAGGGAAACATGGGTTTCAAGGAGGCCAAAAGCACAAAGGTTATTGTTGGCCACAAATTTTTGGATCTCAAGGAGCTTGGGGTGATCGTTACAACCCCTAACATTCCAAACTGCAATATTCATAGGGAAGGTGGAATAAGAGGGTGAGAGGCAACACCCTTATCTAAGATATCAAAGGAGTTAGCTAGCTGGAGAGAGAGGTCTTCAGGAACAAAGTTTGCGGTTTTGTCCAGAGGGCTCCTCCCATTAGGGGGGACCACTTGCCAGCTTTCTCCAGGAAGGGGCTCGAGAACAAGCTGAAGGGAGGGCGACATGATCCCACTAGGGAGAATTGAGAGGGGAGAGGGACAGGAGACAAGAGCTTGCGGGAGGGCTTGGGGAACAGAGGAGGAGCTAGGAGGCAGGTCGAGGACTGGTTGAAAAGACGCGGTAGGAGGTTGGCCGACTGGTTGGGTTAAGACCGGAAGAGGAGAAGACGAAGGCTGAGCTTCGGCTGTCTAGGTAATACTCCCCTTCACAAGTACGGGGAGAGGTAACAGGGGAGGAGCGAGGCCTACCTCAGATTGCCTCAGAGCAAGGCCTAGAGGGGGAGGGGAAGAGCGGGAGTTAGAGTGCGAAGGCACCTGGGTTCGCCCTGAACCGACTGTCCGGGGGCAGAGGGGAGAGGAGTGCCCAAGAAGATTGCAGGAGGAGCAGGAAATGGGCTCCCATTCATAAATTACGTGCTGAACCACGGTGCCACTAGGGGCGCGAATCTCGATATCTCTAACCAATTCTAGGGTGAAATCAACTTCGACGAGGACTCTAGCATAGGATATTCTAGACTTAGAGGCTGTAGCTTGGTCGGTGTGCAGAGGAGAGCCAAGCTTAGAGCAGATTTTCCTAAGGCTCGATTGGGACCAAAGACTAGTATGGAGACTTGGAAGTTGGATCCAGACAGGGATACGATTGAGGTCTTTCGGATTGAAGGAAAAGTCGGGAGACCATTTTTTAAGCACCAACGGAGATGAATAGAGAAGCCAAGGGCCCTTATCAAGCACCTGTTGAAGGTCTTCCTCCTTATCAAATCGGAAGAGGAACCATCCCTCCTCACGTAGAAGAATTTGGGGGGTAGCTACAAAGCTCCAGGCGCGCTTCACAAATTCTTTGACAATATTAAAACTGTATTTTTTCCCCCAGATATAACCAACTAGTGCATTTCTCCAATAGTCAATTTCAGGAAACAGATCATGCTCCTCAATTGAAACATAAGGGCTACCAGAATTTAGCATGTCATCATCATCAAGGCGCAAGGACATGCCACAACTTGATTTTTGTTTAGTAAGCAGCATGTCAAGGAACGAGGGATTAGGTTTCGTACCTGTCGTCGGTTTAGGACGAGTAGATCTCTTGGCCAAGGCAATACGCTTAGAGGCTGGGCCTTTACTTCCCATTTGGGGGGTCTTGGAGAGAGCCGGGAATTCCTCGTCATCAACCCCATTAGACGGGGGGATGTGCTGATTTTGGAACTTCTGCAGATTCCGGTCAAATGGAGGACCTAAGGGGTCCATAATTATGTCATCGGGTTGCTCCCCCCCACACATCATTTGTTCACATGTTTGGACAGCACCATCGGAGGGGGCAATATTCTGTTGATCCAAATCATTCTGGATAATATCCAGGGGCGGTATTCAGGCAACTAGAGAGGTCAATAATTTGACCTTCAATAACAGTAGCCAAAGTGGAGTCGTGAGGGGGAATCCCAATACTGGGATCCAAGCTGTTCGCTACAGGAGAGGGGTGCGATGAGCTTGCTCCAGGACAGCCAATTGGCGTAGGCGACTGGATCTGAGGCGCAACAGAGGCAGAGGGCGGCGGAATAGAGGCGGCGACACCTGCTGGATCCACACATCGGCCAGAGCTAGAGGGGGGAGCCGCGGTAATGGTCAACGGCGCTTCCACACGCCTAGCTGAGGGAGGGACAGGACCAAGAAGAAGAGAGGAAAGCAGCTCCTGTCCTTTCTTGCTAGAGGCGGACTCCAGGGCGACGGTGAACAGAGGAGAGGACGACGGCGCCGGAGGAGCAGGCGGGGGAGCCGGTGACGCAGCGCCTTTGGATTTCTTGCGACCCATCAAAAGGAAGAGAGGGAGGGGAAGCACCTACGACGGGGACCTTGCCACCAGGCGGTGGCCTGGCGGCGCGGCGGGGACCGGCGGAGGCTCTCAGGTGGCGGCGAGCTTGAACAGGCTGGGGGCGGTGAAGAGCAGCGACGAGGGAGGAGAAGTCGAACTAGGAATTGGGGGAGGGGGGGTGCGCGTGAGGCGCGTACTGGAGCGCATTAATCAGAGTTGATCAAACGGGCGGGTGAACCAAGTTCGGGCTGGGTCGATATCGGGTTACAAATTCAATAGAGATAGATGCACTCAAATCTCACAACTATAATGCTCTAAAACCTCACCAGACACTTATAAATGTAATTATAGAATTTTATAATGTTATTCTCTTACACAAAACAGGGTCATATGGAAGAATGATGCATTCAGTGAACAGAGCCTCCTAAATTAGGGGGCCATAAATTTTTTTTAGTAGTTAAAATAGTAATTAATAAATATAACAAAATAAAATGGTGATGATTAAGATATTCAAATATCTTCAAAATAAAATTTATTTTTATCTAAAAGTTAATATAGTAAAGTAAAGTGACGTGAAATTTAATTTAATAATTTTTATATAGAAACATAATTTAATTCTATAACGGGTAGTTTGGTTCTTGGAATGTTAATTACTGGAATAACATTCCTGGAATAGAATTTCAAGAATAGAATATGACATCGTTTGATTGTTATGATAGAAATACTTGGAATTTGATGGTTTCTTTGATTGGTTGTCTAAATATATAATGATAGGAATAGACTTGGAATAAGTATCAAGTTACTAATAAATCATTGACATTTAACACGTTATTATTAGTTGTATGTTCAACTTTTAATTATATAAATTAAATTGAGAATTTGTAAAAATATATTTGATAAATAATAATAAAATTTACTTGTCATAATTATAAAAACCCAAAAACTAAGTCAATAAGTTATTTTTAAAATTTCTCTTAATTTCTATTTCAATTTTCTGGATAACATTAAATTGATATTATGAATATAAATTTGTAATTATTGAGCATGTAGAATGTAAAAGGAAACATTGAACTTATTATATATTGGCATGTAATATGTATGTGATTAATATAAACTAGTTCGTTTATGAAGTGAACTGATCTCAAAAGGTCATAAAACATATTACTAAGTATTCAAATGTAGTAAAACATTCTACACAAAAAAATAATAAAAATAACAATGTAAACTTTCATAACTAGATCAAACCAGATAAATAAATAGAAAATTTATTCAAAACAAAAAGATAAAGTGTCACATAGAAATGATTTTGAAAGCGTAGCAAAATTTAAAGAATAACAAGTTTGAGAAAAAAGTGTAGGATAAAAATAGAAGATAAATAATTAGTTGCATTTATATTGGGTGAAAATTATGAAATCTGTATTTATAATTAATTATCGCGTCTGTAGTGACGGTAGGAACTGACAAATCATTTGGAATTGCAATTCCTAGCTAAAAATCAGGGAATACTATTCCCAAAATAAGACCATAATTTGACAGTTAGCAAAATTCTTGGACTTCAAATTCCTTCAACCAAATAGTATAATTATTTCAATTCCACGAATTATAATTCTATTCTCATACCAAACGACCTGAGGGGTCTAGAAGTACAGGGTCCCAAAAATCGTTAAGACGGCCTTGAAGAAACTCTTTTAACGGGTGAAGAATATTTGAAGTTTGGATGAATCAGAAGTGCTAAAATCAGACTTCTATATATAGTGGTTGGTAATCTGTAGAATCTTTTAAACCACCATAGGTTACTTAATAAACTGCATGAAACAATCGAATTAATTTACACTTTAAATGTGATATTTGTTGTCAATGAAATAAGATAATATCCATAAATTGGAGTACAACTTCCGCCACTAACTCTACTTAAACTAAGAATTGAAGGCACGGTTGTAAATGGTAATTCAACAAACGATCAATATTTGTAAACCACACCATACAATTGCATTCTTGGTTTGATAGATATTATCTTATTTTTGTAAGGAAGAAACAGTCGTAGCCTGACCACACACGCTTCACGCACGCTTGAGAGGAGATCGAAGCCATTGCGTTGAACAATCATCATCACCATGTTTGTATCGTTCGCAATCTGTTCTACACGCATGATCAACGACGAAACGTGATAACTATATTATCACGAAAATTTTGTGGAAAAGCCCGCTTCTAAGACATACTATATTTTTTCTTTCGTATGCTAGAGCTGGAGTCAGAAATTAATTGTTAGGGAGTCAAAATATATTAACAAATATCAGTGGCGGACCCAGAGATTGAAAATTATAGGGTTACTGACAAATAGAAATCTCTATAATTAAATTTTTATGACATTTATGGGGCACTAAGACATAAAATATCTACTATTTTATAAAAAACTACATTAAAACTTACTATAATTAATTTTTTTTATAAAAGTCATGGGGTCACGTGACCCCACGTGACCCCACCTAGGTCCGCCCCTGACAAATATTATTTTTAGCTATACATATTAATGGTATGTAACAAAATGTTTTAAATATACATTTTGATTTATATGTAAACTATGTAAATTGTCTGAGATATTCAGTATCATATAGAAGTAATAATCTATTAAGAAATAAAAAATCACTATTATATAACATAAATGTCAAACAAGAACAATGAAGTAAACTATGAAATGATGGTACTAATAACTTAGCGAGTCTTCAAAACATATACACTAATCCAAGAAAAATACTTCATCATATTTTAAATATAAATTGTTTTAGCTGTAGACAATTTCGCTCTTACTTTTTGCATTATAAATTGAAATATATTAAAAAGTAGAATGTAATAGGAAAGACAAGGGGTAGAGATGGAAATTATAGGATTTAAACATGCTCAAACATCTATCATTTTGAAAATAATGAAAAGACCTATTTATTGAGAATAGAAGGGAGTAATAAACACCCTACAAATATAGCATATACTTAAAGTGGCTCTCTAATTGATAAGAAATTCAATATATTTTTCAAATGAGCAAACAAGCATTTATGGTAATTATCAAATTATTAAGGAGTCAAGTGACAATGAAAATAAGATACTACAAAAGAAGTTCTATTAGGTCACATGGTCTAATTTGTATAAGTTACTAATAACTGTAAAAAGTTGTACTTAAAATAATCAGAAATACAATCATCAAGGAGATAGCCCAAAAAGAATTTGATAAGTGAAATCAACCATTGATATGAATGTCCTTAAACAAACTACTTGTAAGATAATTAGAAGAAACCAAAAATTAAAGATTTACACTTAGTAAGATGGCATTTGATTGCATAGATTAGATCAGAACCCACATAAAATATGATTGAAAAGTTACCGTTAATGACGGCCTAATATATTTACTTTGCATGATAATTGTATTTTATTATCTAAAATATGATAATTTATTGTCATTCATATACTTTCAATTTTTTTCTCTTCGGGGTTGCCCCCTAATGACATATGTCGCTCTGCCACTGACATCATTCATTATTGCTTTGTGTAAAAAAAAAGTATTCTTCTAAGCAATTCGTTGTTCTAATAATGCCAGTCTATCTCTTTCTAAAAAAAAAATGCCAGGCTATCTTATCTCGTATTCTATCATATACATATAGGGTCTTTTTGTCAAATAATAAAAAATATATGATGTCCGTTTGGCTACGAGTTTTTTGAGCTCTACCCAAACGCAAACTTAATTAACTTATATTCATATAACGATTTATATAGAGGAATGCTCTCTTTGATATTTTATTTACTGATGAATGCAACGGTATAAATATACAAGATACGGAGGTTGTAGGTTGTTGGGAGGTTTTCTAAGATCCTAAAATCACTCTACTAATATCAACAACTTAAAGAATAATAATAACATACTGAAAATCTGTAACAGAAAGATAAGTATGCTAATTACAAATATAATAAATAACTAATCTCTAACACGCCCCCGCAAGCTGGACGGCCTGTGGGAAAGTCCTAGCTTGTTGATGATGGAATTGAAAGGCGCCCGAGGTAATGGTTTGGTTAGAACATCCGCAATCTGATCACCAGTGGATACATGAGTGATACGAAAAACTCCACGCTGGACATTTTGCCGAACAAAGTGGTAGGCTATTGCAATGTGCTTCATGCGGGAGTGAAAAACCGGGTTTGAAGACAGGAAAGTGGCTCCCAAGTTATCACAGTATATAGACAGTTGATGGATGCGGTGGTGAAGTTCCTGGAACAATGATAGAAGCCATAAAACTTCAGAGGCATTGTCTGCAAGGGCACGGTGCTCTGCTTCTGTAGAAGACCGGGCAATGGCACGTTGTTTACGTGAGCTCCAGGAGATAGGGGAGGACCCTAGGTAAATGATTTAGCCAGTGGTCGAGACGTAGTCATCACGGTCACCTGCCCAATCAGAATCAAAGAACGCATGCACAGAGGTGGATGGTCCTGGGCAGATGCGAATACCCTTGTCAACAGTACCTGCTTGGTAGCGTAGTAATCGCTTCAGAGCAGCCCAGTGAGATGAGGTTGGATGTTGTAGAAACTGGGAGAGACGACTAACTGTGTAGGCAACATCAGGACGGGTTAAGCTCATATATTGGAGGCTTCCAACAAGAGACATGTAGTCGCTTAGAGTGGGTAGAGGATCACCATCATTGTGGAGAAGAGGAGTAGTGGCGCAAAGAGGTGTGGAAACAGGTTTGGCATCAGTCATGCCTGCTTTAAGGAGAAGGTCATTCACATACTTACGTTGTGAGAGAAACAGACCACCGGATTCATGCGGGAGCACTTCGACACCAAGAAAGTATTAAAGGGAGCCAAGGTCCTTTAGAGAAAATCGAGTAGCAAGTCGGTAAATAAGGTTGTTAACTGCTGAGTGTTTGTTGCCGGTGACAATAATGTCATCAACGTAGACTAAGAGAATGAGAAAAGTGGAAGAATGGGAGTATATAAATAGAGATGCATCAGCAGCAGAGTTTTGGAAACCAAGTTGTATAAGGAAATTGTAGAGTTCTGTGTACCATGCACATGGTGCTTGGCGTAGGCCATAGAGCGCTTTGTGGAGCTTACACACATGACGAGGTCTGGCCGGATCAACAAAACCAGGTGGTTGAGAGATGTACACATCTTCTGTGAGGGTACCTTGTAGAAAGGTATTATTAATGTCAAGTTGGCGTAATGTCCAGCCATTGGAGACAACCAGCGTGAGGACGACACACACGGTGACTGGTTTGACAACCGGACTGAATGTTTCATGGAAGTCCCAACCAGGGCGTTGGTGAAAACCCTTAGCAACAAGGCGGGCCTTAAGACGATCTATAGAGCCATCCGGTAAATACTTGATGTGGTATACCCATTTGCATCCCACAAGATTTTGGGTAGACTGAGGAGGAACAAGGGACTATGTGTTATTGGAGTTGAGGGCATCAAATTCTCGCTGCATGGCAGCGCGCCATGATGGGTCTTTGAGAGCTTGTGTGATTGTTTTGGGTTCAACAGGTAAGGGTTGAAGAGTAGTGTGCAGGTTGAGTTTCTGGATGGGTTTTGTAATGTTGTTTTGCGAGCGAGTGACAACGCCACGAGGGGGAATGAAATACCCCTAACCATTAAATAATTAAATAATGGGAATTAAAGGTTTATTTGTGGGATTATGAAACCATAAGAAAGCACAGAAACACTCAGGCGTTAAAAACGCACCTAAACCCCTTAAGGTCAAAAACGCGCGTTAAGCCGGACCTTGAGTTAACCAAGTTATACAAGATATAAAACTCATAAAAGATCAACTAATGATCATGATATATCATTTAAAACAAAAGGCTTGGAGTAAATTTTCAATTAAACGAAAAGTGCCTGGAGGAACCCTTGTGGGCCCCACAAACCCTAGAAAAGGCCCGGGAATGCCGAAGTGGCACGAAACCCTAAATAAATCATTCTTAGAGTTCCTACCACTATTAATTATCATTCTAAAGAGAATTCTCAGGTTAGACTTACAAGAATACACAGAATGCCCGGGAGAAACACTTAAAGCACAAAAAGGTCCAGGAATGTCTCGGGAATGTGTTTTGGGTCTATAAAACCCAATGAAACACCTATTAATACTCTGATAAATATAAATACTCATTAATATCACATTGGTAACTCTAAATCCAGAGATTTAAAATTTTCACAATTTTTACATTAAAATATTAGAGTAAATTACTCGGAACCCCCTTCAGGTATGGGCATAATACAGTTAACCCCCTTGTGTTTATCATAATTATTGGTAACCACCCTGAGGTTACAGTATCTCTGACTATGAGCCCCAAACTATAATTTTTTTATCAAAACGTTAACTATATGTTGACCCATTAGCTTAATCACATTATTAATGACATGTTGGACAAAAAACACTGCTTAATCATCATTCTTATTGTCTAAACAATGTCAACCCTACCTCGAAAATGCATCCAAATTGGGATGAGGGAGACTTAAACGATGTTGATTAAGTAGTTTTGTTGTCGAGAGCTAGCATTAATAATGTGATTAAGCTGATGGGTCAACATATAGTTAACGTTTTGATAAAAAAAATTATAGTTCGGGGTTCATAGTCAGAGATACTGTAACCTCAGGGTGGTTACTAATAATTATGATAAACACAAGGGGGTTAACTGTATTATACCCATACCTGAAGGGGGTTCCGAGTAATTTACTCAAAATATTAATATAATAATATAATGTGAAATTAAGTCTCCTTTGACTAAGTTGGTCTACATTGACCATTGACCACGAAATTGACCCACCATAGCCGATTTATTAAGGCTCCTAACAAGGCATGTAGCCGTTGCCAATTGCAAAAAATGACTAAGCACCTTTACTTTATTAAAAGTAAAGATTAGTACACTTTTTAGTATTTTAATCAACCATTTTAAATTAAGCAATCTTGTCTACCCACCCCATGTGACCATGGCCGATTTTTGAGGCTGCTTTCCCTTGGTATATGCCGATTCCAAGCAATGGAAGGGTGACTCACCAATGTTGCTTTACTAAAGTAATAATAATCTTCTCTAAAGACATTAATTAGTCAAGACCCATCACCCACCATGCTCCATCATTGCCGCCTGCCTAGAAGCTCATCCTCATCCATTTAGCTACCTACAATAATTACTAATGAGTCATCAAGCATGGGAGACATTAAAATAAGACTAAAATGATATTAAAGGCAAAAATTGATTACTTACCTCCCATTACCTCTTCCAGCCGTGAACTCACCAGCCAAATACTCTCTTTGGCTCCTCCTTGACCGTAAGGAGACACCAAACTCAGTTGGTGTGAGCTCTTGCTCTAATGAAAATGTCCATTTTCTTCATCTTTCTTTCCTCTTTCCATTGAGCTAAGCTCCAGCCATTTCCATCCATGTATGTAGTGTGATTTGGAGGTTAAAAGAAGGGGAAATTTCGGCTGTAGCAAGGGAAGAAGGAGGGAAGTTCTAAGCTTGACCATTTCAGGTAAAAATGTGCTTTAAGCACATATCTCTTCTTCCTCTTCATTTCCGGTGGTATTCCTTAGTTTTACTAGCTCCTTATCTTGTTCTCTTCATATAAAATCAGTGGAGAAACCCACATCTTGAAGGAGGAGCTAGATCTAAGCCAAAGACCACATCTTGGCTAGCTTCGGTAATGGAAAAATACACCTTGTTCTTCCTTGTTATTACCGGTTTTCTTCCTTACTTTGGATGGTGTTGTAACACCTTTCTTTTTGGTCAGTTTGGAGGCGTAAACAGCCTTGGTACCCTTGCATTTCTAAGGTAATTTTACCTTGAATTTAAGTGCTAAAACACTTCCCATTACCTCATGCTTGGAGTTTAATCATGTCTTGTTTTCTGTATGAAGACAAGTAAATCAAGCTGTGGAGAAATTTTCCCTAAGGTGCTGAGACCTAACAAGGTCTTAACCTTGCTAAATCAAGGTATAAATCACTTAAACCTTAACTTTGATATGTTAAATGTGTTCCTAGGCTATTTCTACATAATTGCCGTGAGTGAACATGACCTAAATGGTCTGATTTTGACCTTAGGTGGTTAAGGAATGACTTAGTAAATTTATCTAAGTAATTAAGTAACCTAAATGTCAAATTAAGACTTTCTGTGGAAGATTTGGTAATTAATGGAAAATATATGGTGAGGCCGTGAGCTTATATGTATTTTGGGGCATTTATATGTAATTTATTTTATAAGCCAATGTTTGTAATAAGGCCATGTACTTTAGGCCATTTTAATTATGTATATTTAGTTTAAACTAGGTTTTAGGTAATAAATAAGTATTACCGCAAATTATAAGGGGTTAAACTATAATTTAAACAAATTTGGGGGCTAAATATTAATAAAGCTGAAAATTAATTAGGTGTTAAAATAAAAATTATAAGATTTTATAAAGTTTTGGGGTTAATTTGTAAATTCTGGAAAATTAATGGTTAAAACCGTAAATAAGGGAAAGTAATGGTCAAGGCAGTATTAAGGAGGTCAACCTTGACCATTGGGTAGGTTTTGACCAAATTTGGTAAGCTAGATAACTTATTTAAGGTTATATAATAAGATAAGTATTTAATTGTAACATTTTTATAACATATGGGGTAAGTATGGAGATTACCGAAAGTTAAGGGTGTAAAATGGTATTTTAAACACCCAGGGGCTATTAGGAATGTTTAGGATTTTATTGGGTTGAATTTGGAATTTAAATAAGCTATATATGTATAATACATAGTTATTATGTCATTGTTATACTTTGGAAAAGTAAATGGGGGTGGAAATGTAATAACCGAAAGTTTATGGGCTAGGAATGATATTTATAACCTTTTGGTATAGTTTGGTGATTTTTAGAATAATATAAGGTGTTTTAAATAAGATAAGTGTATAATATATAGTTTTGATGATATTATAAAACTATATGTTATTAAATGGGTCAAATTGTAATTATAAAAAGTTGGTGGGTTAAGAAATGAATTAGAACAGAATTTAGGTCCTGTTCGGAAATTTGGAATGTATATAACTATCGGTTATATTTAAATTAAGGTTTAAAATGTTATATTATATGGTATATATAACATGGTATAAATTATGGGGTGATTTTGTAATAAACATAAAGATATGGTAAGTTAATAAGATTGGTTTAAATGGTTATGCCTTTTCGGCAATTAATATTAGTTTTGTATAAAAACTATATGTTATAATCTATATAAGATAAAGATATCAAAGTATATGATATTAGTATATGGTATAACATTATATAATGTTATGTGGTCAAAATGAAATTTAAATAAGGTATAGTGTTGTACCGAATTTATAAAGGTTGGAAAATGAATTTTAGACTATGGTCTATAATGTTATAAATGTTATAACAATTATATGGTATTAATGTGTTTAAATGGAATTAATATAAGTAAGGATATTCACATTGAATAATGTGACAAACTATAAATAAATGAGATTTATAAACTAAGGTATATATTAAATAAACCTTAGGAGTTGAAATTATACAACATAAAATGTTACATAATATTAAGACAATGATCTTAATATAAGTTGTAACAGACCGATCGATCAAGTGAAAAGAGCGGCTATCGCCAACGTGGTCTACTTCCTGTGGATGGAGAGATGCAAGAGAGCCATGGCTAACCAATCAAGAGACTTTTCCCTCATTGTTGCGGACATCAAAAATGCTACTAAAGCCATTATCTGGATGAAGATGGCCCACTCCAACAAAGACTCTCATTGGCTTGACAAGACTCTCTGCTCCTAGACTCTTTTGTAATGGGTGGACTTTTGTATTTCCCCTGTAGCTGGATCCTCTATAGTACATGTTAGTGAGGGCTTTTGTACATCCCCCATTGTCTATTTTTATATATCTTGAGATGTCTGATATATAGTTCTCTATATATCATTTTTGTAAAAACACTCTCTATATTTATCAAATCATTACCTTTATTCAAAAAAAAAAACAATATAACACAATTAATGGGAATAATCATCTCACATAAGATGATAAAATGTGACATATGATATAAGAGTTTTATAACTCATGAAATTTACCTATATTGGTAAATATATACATATGCGAGAATTATGTATATAAGGATGGATATAAATTATGGTTGGAAACCATATAATATAATGGTGAAGGTTATTATATGAAAATAGTTTATAAACTATAGGTTATAAGTTGTTGAATTCAAATGTAGCTTATTACAAGATTAATGGATTACATAATACAATGTATTATAATGGATGGTGGGATAGTAATACTATATGATAAATAATGCATGTATACATGCAACCATAGGTTATAAAAATATATTATGCATGCAACTATAGGTTACACTACGTGCCTATGCATGCGATGAAACAGTCGAATTAAATGTACGAGAACGAACGAACTTATGTGAAAGCATAACGCTTATAAACTACTGTGAGTTGGATAAAATATAAACTCTTACGTTCAAAAACGTTAACTACGACGTTCTTATGAAACCGACTCCATTGTTAAACCGGGTATTAATACATACATTGAATAAGGAGTTTTAAGGGTAACAACACCTAAACTAACAACAGTTGAAATCCGGGGATGTAATACTGAGGTTACTGACATTATTCGGAAATACCGAGTCATTTTGTCATGTGGATTGACACCTAGCGTTCCTCGTATTTTTAGATCACATTTTAGACGTGCGCGCCCGACAAGCTTAGTGGACTACACTGCGCATCCTTGGTCTAAGGTGTACTGTATGTGAAGAAGGGTTTGATCGGGGTTGACCTGAGAAAGGGCCTGGAATTGTTTGATAACTTGTATGTTATGTGTGTGGATATGTGCATATAATGATGTGTGTTAATGCGTTACTTAATTATGCGTGAGCATCCTACGGGACTAACACTACGTCGACTATAGATCGACTTATATAAACATACATATGCGTTGATGTGATGACACGATGGTTACTTGATATAATACCCTTAGTATTAATATTAAGTATATAATAACCTAAGTAAAACACTTAGGTACGAGATACGACAATGTCGGTCTCTAGAGCATGGATCTCGAACATGAATATAACCTAGATTACTTCTAGGTATGCGTGAGACCCATTGGGCAGCAAATTAATAAATTGTATTCTTCATAAAAACCAATAGTTTATCTTAATCCTATGAGAGAATTGGTATGAGATGAGGGGAGGAATCCCGGTAGTTTACGAACTACCTGGTTGCGCATTTGTGATCACTGAGGGGTACCCGATCGGGTTCCGCTCCAGGAAATTCCCTAACGAGCCCTAATTGGATCGTGGGTCAGATGGTATCTGCTGTTGGTACACAGCTATGGCCTTTATATGGACGCCTTACGAGGCAAAGTGAATAGTCAGGGGCCTCCGGACCTCTGGCGAAATGAGCACCTTTTGTGTGTACGGGAGGACTACTGTCCATTGGTAAGGATAACCGGGTTGTCCCAACATGACGCCCAACTGGTAATTAAATTAAACATGGTTTGGATGGATGGGGCCTTGAAGGCGAAATAATATTAAATATGGAAACCGTTCGCTAAGGTGATTATATACAGTACTGTAATTGTTCGATACGTTCGTTTTTGTGACTGTCATTTGTGAAATATAATGTCTATTTGGAATGGATGGATGACTATGTGTTATGCATGATTATTACAGTATTTATTATATCTGTAAAATGGTAAAGCATGAAATCAATATAATATCAAGATGGTTAAAATGACAAGTGACCAATAGGGTCCAGGCCCGCATACTCAGCGTTTATCGTTGAGCCTTTATGGCATTGTTGCAGGTTGCTGATCATCGTCGAAGCAGAAGTGCGGGATTGGGTAGATGCTCACTTGTCGACGGTTATGGTTTTTGGACTTAGTATGATGAATAGGATTTATCTCGTTGTCACAGCGGTATGGTAGTGCTGTTTATTTTGGTTGTTGGATTTAGTTTCTACTTTGTTACTCACATGGGCGAGTAATGGCAGGTGACACCCGTGTGAGAGTTAATGTTGTTTATTCTTCCACTGTAAGACGTCTTTAATTATGCTACGTGAGGGATTATTACGTGTTTGTCGAGAGGGGTGTTACAGGGAATGACCTGGGTAGTGGAGGGGTTATGTTTGTTTGGGGAGTGGTAGGGGAAGGTGTATTTTGTGGAGATGGGGAAGGGGAAGTCGTGTGTGTGGTGGTAGGGGGGTGGAGGGGGGAGATGGGGAAGGGGGAAGGTGTGTGTGGGAGTGGAGGGTGAGGGGTGAGGGATTGGTGGGGAGAGGAGGTTCAGGTGGCGAGGTGGTGGTTGGGTTCGGGTGAGAAAGTGTGGGCGGTGAAGTAGGAGGTGGTGATGGTACTGATTGTGGGAGTAAGGGAAAAGAAAGAGTAGTCCATTGATCATTGGTTGACATTGGAGGATTGGACTTTTGTTGGTCTACAAGTGGAAAGACGGTGGGAACAAAACGGACATGACGGGAGGTGTAGATGCGGTGTGTGGTTGGGTCTAGACAGTAATAAGCATTTTGAGTGGTTTGAATAACCTACAACAACACAACCAAGAGATCTCGGTTCCAATTTATGGTTAGTATAAGGTCGTAACCAAGGATAACATAAACAACCAAAGCTTTTTAACTTCACATAGTTTGGATGTTTATTAAACACCCTGTAATATGGGGACGTGTTGTGAAGAGTTGGTGTGGGAAGGCGATTGATGAGGTAAACAGCTGTTTGAAATGCATGTGGCCAAAATTCAAGAGACATGCCAGAGTGGGTAAGTAGAGACAGTCCAGTTTCAGTAATATGGCTGTGTTTTCTCTCTGAGATACCGCTGTGTTCGGGTGTATGTGGTGGGGTTGTAAAGTGGCTTATGCCGTGGTTGCTGAGGTAGGGGCGAAGGGTGATGAATTCACCGCCATTGTCAGAGTATAAAATCTTGATCTTGGATTGAAAGGAAGTTTCAACGAGAGAACGAAACTTGATAAATATACTATGAACGTCAGATTTTCGTTTGTGGATAGATCTAAGTGTAGCGTGTGAAATGATCAACAAACACAACATAATATTTGAAACTGTCATAAGATATACATCCGAAAATATTATTTCTAAAAATTTTGTGGAACTAAGAGTAGAAGTTTGAATGGGAGCTTGTAGCTCTTATGTAAATGACAAGATGCGCAGGCTGCATAGTCCGGTGTGAGAGTTGAGAGGGGGAGATGCGGTTGCAGGAGCTTGAAAGTAGCAGTAGAAGAATGACATGCCGAGGATATGATGCCAAAAGGGGGTGGAGGTGCACTGGACTGACAGAGCAGTGGGAGTGCTGGAGGGCCACACGTACAAGCCATTGTGACAGGTTCCATTAAGGAGTGTTTTGCCTGTTTTGAGACACTATACATGAAAAGAACTCGGTAAGAAGGTGGCAGCACGGTGTAGTTGTATGGTTAGTTGAGGGACAGAAATAATGTTTTTGGAAATATTAGGAACACAAAGAGTATCGGAAAGAGAAAACATATGAGCAGGTGTATGAAGGGAGAGTGCCGGAGTTGGTAATTTGCAAACCTTCACCACTACCGGTAAACAGCTCATCAGGCCCACTATAGGGGTAGTGAAGGGATAGGTGATCAAGATTATTGACCACATGATGAGTAGCGCCACTGTCGACGACAAAGCTAGGAGGGTTGTTGGTGTGCGCGACATGAGCTTGAGGTGGTTGCGGTGTTGAAGAGTTGCGAGGCAGCTTGTGGTGGTTTGGAGTTTGGATGCTGTTGGCGGAAGAGGGGGCAGTAGGCGACAACATGCCCCTGTTCGCGGCACCACTGGCATCGACCAAGGAAGGGCCTGGCATTGGGTGGTGGGTTGGGCGAGGTGGATTGATAGCTGTTTGGCGATGGTAAAACAGGGGATTGACGAGAGCACTGAGAGCGGTTTCGAGACTGCAGGTTGAGTGTTGTTGCAAGGACGGACATATGTGTAGCAGCAGTTTTGAGTTCAAGCTTCTTTATGAGGAGTTTCTCATGTAGTTCATCGATTTTGATGGTTGAGTCACGTGCTTTAATGGCATCAACAACAGGCTGATATTTGGCATCTAGACCGTGGAGGATGAAGTTGACGGGATAATCATCGTCAGCTGGTTTATTCAGAGAAGCAAGTAGATCTGCGGTGGTAGTGATGGACTAAAGATATTCGGTAATGGATTGGGAGCCTTTGGTAGAAGAGCGCAACTTATCTTTGAGTTGGTTGACATGGCCTTTGGACTGGTTTGCATAAGTGCGAGCTAGGATGTCCCAGGCCTCCTTCGAAGTGGTGGCGCGGGTAACAAGAGGAGCAACGGAAGCAGAGAGTGTACCAACAAGGGCTCCATATAGGAGTTGATCCTGGCGCATCCAGAGGTATATGCCGGATTGGGACCAGTTGTTGTGCCGGTGGTGAGGGTCTTGGGAGGGGCTGGTAGATCACCATTGATGTATTTAAACAAATCATAGCCGGATAGAGTTGCTTTAATTTGGGATTGCCAGGTGATGTAGTTTGTGGAGGTAAGTTTGATTGCATTTGTGAAGTGAACGATAAAGAAGGGTTGATTGGTATCGTTTGGATTGGTAATGGTGGTGGAGAATTCTGCAGCCATGGATACGATTAGAGGTGGAAGGGATCTGAGGCTGATACCATATAGAGGAATGCTCTCTTTGATATTTTATTTACTGATGAATGCAACGGTATAAATATACAAGATACAGAGGTTGTAGGTTGTTGGAGGTTTTCTAAGATCCTAAAATCACTCTACTAATATCAACAACTTAAAGAATAATAACAACATACTGAAAATCTGTGACAGAAAGATAAGTATGCTAATTACAAATATAATAAATAACTAATCTCTAACAATTTAAATGTGTGTGGAGAAGGTAGTTCCCACCCAAAGAGATTGAAGAAGTGAAATGTGGTGATACTAGACATTTATTAAATGTAGTGTCCATTTTCGACGATAAACACAGGGGCAGACCCAGAGATTGAAAATTATGGGATCACTGACAAATAAAAATTTCTATAGTTAATTTTTTATGACATTTATGGGGTCACTAAGACATAAAATATCTACTATTTTATAAAAAAACTACATTAAAACTTAATATAATTAATTTTTTTTTTACAAAAGTCATGGGGTCACTTGACCCCATGTGACCCCTCTTCGGTCCACCCCTGGATAAACATCAAACAACCCCGCCTACGCTAAGAAGGCACGTAAAGTTAATCAATATTAAGCGTGTGACAGGACACCGGATCCGGTGGTCTATGGAGACAACTTTTATTGTCTCTAAAAACCAAAAAATTGCCTCTGTAGATATTTAGAGGCGACAAAAACATTGTCTCTAGGTTGCCTCTAAAGGGTCGCCCCAGTTGATTATGGAGGCGACTAAAATGTTTGCCTCAGTTGATTTTACCTATGGAGGCAAACTCAGTCGCCTCCATTGATCGTAATCTATTGGGGCAAGCACTATCTCACCTCTGTTGCTCTTAAACTACTGAGGCAACTAGATTAGCTGGCCTCCGTAGAGTATGCATTTGCTCTTTGTAGAAAATAGGCAACGGAGGCAACCAAAGTGGGTCGCCTCTATTGAGGTCTTACAAACGAGGCAAGGCTTCCAACTTGCCTCCGTTGCTATGTGTAGAGAATAAACATCAGGGGCAACCTTCTTCTACTCGCCTCTGTTGATGTTCAACAAGCGAGGCAAGACTTTTAGTTGCCTCCATTGCATTGTGTAGAGAATGAACAACAGAGACAACCTTGTTCTGCTCGCCTCCGTTGATATACAACAAGCGAGGCAAGGCTTTTAGTCGCCTCCGTTGCATTGTGTAGAGAATGAACAACAGAGGCAACCTTCTTCACCTCGCCTCTGTTGATGTCCAACAAGCGAGGCAAAAAAAAAATCACCCTGCATTATTATTGCAGAAAAAAGATTTGTAAAATCAAATCATGCGTTTCTAGCTGGGCATTTGACAAGTTGGAGAACACAAATCTAGAATAACCATAGCATACAAATCCAATGAGCAAAGATACATTTCAAACAATTCTCATTAAATATATCAAATTTACGTACAATTCTTGTATTGCGCTAGCTCAGTCACACACAAATATACATCAATTCTCCTATTTTATAATTCTTGAAAATACATTATCCACAGATTTTCCAAGATTGTTGCTGTCATAAAGGCAAAAATAAGCAGCATGACTACAGCCGCACCAGTTCTCTGTCCACATCTTTCGCTCGTAGTCCTTATTAGGTTTAAATCCCTTGCAGTAGAATTCATTGCAGGTATTGATCTGTCACAAGAAACAAATGAGCATAAATTGAAGCAAGGAAAATAGAAGAGTAGGCTTCTCAAAGAAAGCCTGAGTATCAATCATGATGAAAAGATGCGAACATCAAACCTTACCCTTGCGCCCAAACTATAAAAAAATGCAAATATTAATATGAATGACTAGCTTACAATTGGATCAGGGACAGTGTCCTGTTTGCACATAATCCATGGAACTCCAGTTTTGAGTCTAACAGCCATTGAAAGATGATCAAAAACAATGATACTGGTATTGAAATTGAAGCAGCAGATTAGAAAAGGGAAAACAAGATGAATGAGCAGTGCATAAAAAGAGGAAAAAAAGCAATTGCAGCATAAAAAATGATCATTTGACACAGACATTTACCTTCCAATATACTGATTAATATCAACTTTATTGGGCATGCGTGCCTGTAAGAAGTTATCAAACTCTTAAATACAGTCAAGTAAAAACCACTTGCTTGAGTTTGACCTTTGGTCTATGATCAAATTTCTTTTCTTTTTATTAAAAGAGGACTTTCCGTTCTAAGAAATGTGAAATGATACAAATTTCTTACCACAGGATCAGGAGGATCATTCTGTTGGTACATTATCCATGGAACACCAATGAGCTGAAAAAGAGCCATTTTGGCAGACCACATTGTATACATCTTTCATGCGTCCCCATATTCATAGTATCCATATTCATTCTTGATCAATGATGATTGAAAGAAGAATTTTATACTTTAGTTGCTCAAGTAAATATCAACATAGATTGTAGGAAACCTTCTTTCTTTTTCTTTGATTGCAGCAGGATAGAGATTACTAAGAAAGTAAATAAGTCAAGTGAAGGACGTTATCAAACTTTCTGAACGTGGTAAATAGCCATTACCTGAGCCAAGATAATTGGACCACCCAGTGATGTAAATAGTAATTTCCTTCTTCATGAGGTTTACAATATATGTTGTGAACTTCTGCATATAATGCAGAATTGCAACAAGAAAATCAGTCAATATTACCAAGTTATGACTGATATGAAATCATGTATGATTAATTAAGATTTATGAGAGAGGTTGGTAATGCTTAAGAGATTAGGATACACAGTGACTTAGTACACCTTGAATGGTGCATTGTCAGTTCTAAACACAGTTCCAGGAATATAGTGAAACCAAACTGGAACCCCTCTGCAAAACCAACACAACGCAGGATCAATCACTAACCAAAACCAACATATAGAAAAAGAGCTACCCAATAGTATAAGATGTCACAATCTTTTTCTCAGGCCTTAATGTACATTTGTGGATTACCCGTAGTTCCATTTTGCTGCCACAACTGGGCCGGTTCGAAGAATTACATACATCCCTGCCTCTTGAACAACCTTCACAAACTTGACCAGATCATATCGTTCCCCCAAAATATACTGAACACAAACACCCAAATTTCACCATCACGATAGATTAACGAAGGAAAACACTCAGAGGTCACAGAATCTGAGTGGGAATGGATGGTATTATATTCTACTCACATTATCTGGAGATAATTCATGGCCATTCCAGAACACAAAAGTTTTAATCACGTTAACTCCACCCTCCTTCGCAAGCTCCACAAGCCCTGGCCACATCTATTGATGATTCATAAGGATCACATCACCGATCAATAGGGAGAAAAAAATAAAAGAGGGAGAAATTAACCATGGACCAGGTGGAGCTCAAGCGATATAATGCAGGTGTATATGGTAAACACATGTACATCAATCAATTGCTGCTATGCTAGCTACATAATACTAAACACATGCAGATCTTAAAGTTCAGGTATCTTAAATTCTACATAACTGTCTGCCACATGATTGTTATACAATCATAAGGAACCCATTATTTTTGCATACTAGTGATCTGTTGTTGTCATGGTATCCATCACAGCATGCAGCCTATTTAGAGTTTAAACTATATAAGCATCAATTCATGCCCTTGGAGAAAACTTGCATGAACTACTTCAATGGAAAGAAAAAGGGTGGTGAGAGTAATCAATTTCTTTATTAGACATTGTTCACAGATAAAATAGCTAGTAGAATCAAAAGGGCTACAGCTGGAAGCAACGAGACTAGTAGTTGTATTATAGATACCACTTTGGATGGAGACTGGTTGACGACTTACATCATCAAATAAGATTTTGTATGCGTTCAAATCATGGTAAAGGGCACGTCCTTTGCTAGTACAATATTCTGAAGCTTCTGCAAGATACAATGCCACCGTTAATCGCATAGCCCAAATTCATACTATGACACAAAATACAACATAGCTAGGACTAAGTAACAATTACAAAACACTCATCATTACCTGTATGTCATGGAAATCCTTCCCACCATTTGGACTAACTTGATACAGAGAGTGCAAGTATAAATACAAAAAATGTCGAGAGTCAGCCAGGGTCAACAAGCTTAGCTGAGGAAGAAAAGAGGACGGAAGGATTGATTATAAAAGGGGAGAGCTAAAAGTCAAACAGACGCTTATATGTAATATTGTAAACCCTTATTTAGCTTTTGAGCCTTAAAGAAATGAATAATACAGTAGCTGAGCTGATTAGAATGGCAGCGTTGAAAACTTGTAGTTCGCAAAGCTACCTGATCACCTTTTACTTATAGGTAAACATGCATCAACTTTAATACTATAAAGAGATGAAAACTTCTAGTTCAGAAAGCTACTTGATCACCTTTGCCTTCAATTTTTGTCCGAACAGCACAAGATGCATTCACTTGATCTGTTCATGAAAACCAGCTATTATAACGAAATGAGAGCTAGATAATCAAATAACTGAGCACATTCAAACACTCAAAGGGACATGATTCTGCAATAAATCAGTGCACCCATGGTGAAATCATAGTCCAAACAAAATAATAAAATCTCTTTCTGAGACAACAACGAGAGTTAATGTGAGTGCCTACTCGCCTCCATTGATAAGACAAACAGAGGCAACTCTCTTGCTCGCCTCCCTTGCTTTCCTGCCACATATATTGTTGCCTCCTTTGATCTCATATAAATTGCCCCAACTGACACATATTGTTGTAGTGACTACCTGCCACCAAAAATGAATTAAATACACAATATAAAGATTACATTTCAAAGTAAATATATATTATAAGATCACATTATTCTCACCACCAAATTGGTATGGCTTAATATAAAATGTTGGGAAGCCAACTTACACCCAAAAAGACTGGCAGATTTCCATACGCTACTAGCTACTTTTGTTCTTTTGTCACCCAACCTCGTCATTACCCAAATTTGGACCACCCACCAACACTAAAGACACTGCGCATTATTCTGAATATGGCGTGCTTAGATAGAATGCTCATGTGGAACCAAGTTGTACCAGACAAGTCAAAATATGATCTCTTGTTTCATTTTTCATTCTGTCTTCTGTTAATGAAATGAAACTATGTACTAAGCTAAGATACATTCATGGAAGATGATGATACATGGGTAGTCTCCCAATGCATTTTTGTACTGTACAGACTAATGCTAAAAAGAACTATACCTAACACGTCTCTCTAAATGACTTCATATTCATATTGGAATGTCACTTCTGGTGGTAGCAGTTTTTTCAATTTTTCTCCTCAAGAATCGCAAATGAGCCGCTCGGGTCTTCTATGCAGATTTTTTTTATATCTTTACATTCATTTGCTAGTTTTGAGTCGATTGTTGAACAAAGGTTGTTTATCAGCTTTTACTGATGCGGTTTCAACTGCTCTTTTGGTGTGGCATCAGTTCTAAGTAAAGTTTGTTGATGTCTCTTAGTCATTGTACTGGACAAAACTGTTTTAACTCTTGGGTAGAACCGCTGTCACTTGAATTACTACTGTTCGTACTCTAATAATTGTTTAGAATCTTGTTACTAAACATTGTGATCTGCTACAATATATGCCATTACTATCATACTGGCTACATGAATGGTGTGTCTGAAGCTATGTTATGTGGAGTTCTATGGTTGTAGCTGTTAGTTCTTTCATCGTTTTCTTACACTGAATTGGCTATTTGTAAAACCAATCTGGAAGGAAAAGAGGAAGCCTAGAACAGATCGGAAGAAATATAAGAAATTGGAGAGGAAAGAGAACAGCACATCTAATGCAAAGGCTTTAAATGGATCTGGGGGGTAGCAGTTTTCCTTTTTACAATAACCACCACAAACTTTCAACTAATATTTTTCCTCACAAAATCTGCCAACTAATTTCTGGCAGCACGAATCAATCTGAGCCGGACTCCTATAAATAAGAAGACAAATTCTTAAGTAGCTGCTCGTCCTACTCCACGAGGCATTTTCTTTGAGCTTGGATCTTCAACATCCTTCATTTGGTAATAATGAGGAGCAATTTCAACAAGCCATTCTGGTTTTAATTCAGTGACCTGACGCATATACTCCTTTGTGGTTAAAACCAGCTCATGGTACATGACCCATCTTGGTTGAGGTTCCATCTGAGCCAAACCAGAATTAGGATGCATGTGGACTGTCTGAGGATATTTGACTGTTCGATATGAACCACTTTTCTGTAACCTTGCAGAGTGAGGAAAGAAGCCTGCTGTTATACACTTCTTGATTGCATCCAGATCATTGAGGCTGGAAGTCATCTCAATTTCAACTCTTTCCAGAAGGCCTTCCAACTGGTCTCTAATATCCCTTGCTCGTTTCATGCTTCTAACCTGAATGTAATTTTCATAACAGAACATAGTTCCATAGTCACATGCCTTCCAATCATTATAGACCTTAAGCAGAGCAATATGATCCCCAACGTTGCCCTCGTGAAATCTCATCCTTGCACTGTCTGCGTGGACCTGCTTATCCTTTGGACGATAAAAGATTGAGTTTCCTACAGATAGCATAGCAGCAATTGAGATAACCTCCTCTGAACATTTATATTTATCCGAAGCAACTATCACTTTGGAAAGCATAGGATCAAGAGGAAACTTTGCCATTCTTCTTCCAACTTTAGTCAACTCCCCTAGTTTATCAAGAGCACCCAACGCATACAACAGTTCAAGTGCCTTAAATAGTGCCTCTGAACGTGGTGGATCCATGAAATCAAAATGCAACAAATCATCAATGCCAAGACTCTTTAGAGTCAACACCACATTTGCAAGATTGGTCCTTTGTATCTCAGGCATGGTATTGTCCTCCAACTCTTGGTTGTAACTGTAAGCCGTATACAACCTGAAGCATTTACCAGGACCAGTCCTTCCTGATCGGCCAGCCCTTTGATTAGCAGAGGCCTTGGAGATAGGGCTTACGAGTAATGACTCGATCCCTGTCCTTGCATTGTATGTCTTCATTTTGACAAAACCAGGATCAATGACATACTTAATCCCATCAATTGTTAGAGAAGTTTCTGCTATATTTGTAGCCAACACAACCTTTCGAGCCCCTTCAGGAGTAGGCTCAAATATTTTGGCCTGCAAATCAGTTGGTAGATTAGCATAGATTGGGCATATAATAAGCTCAGCGATCTTGGTTCCAAGGCCCCTAGTTCTATGCTTCAAAATTTCTTCAGCTGTTTCAATCTCCTCTTGACCAGTCAAAAAAATAAGAATATCACCAGGCAATTGGGTCACATGTATTTGCAAAGCAGTCACAACAGCCGCATCCAAGTAATTGGCTTCTGGTGCTTTCGTGTAATGTATCTCAACAGGATACCGTCTCCCTGGTATTTTAAAAATTGGAGCAGAATCAAAATAGTCACTAAATTTTTCAGCATCAAGTGTGGCACTAGAGATGAGCAACTTTAGATCAGGTCTGAAACGAGCAACATCCTTCACTAGTCCAAATAACATATCAGTTGAAACTGTCCTTTCGTGGGCCTCATCAACCATTATAACACTATATGAAGCAAGGTCAGATTCACCTAAGAATTCTCTCAACAACATTCCATCTGTCATGTATTTTATAATTGTCTTCTCTGATGTGCAATCTTCAAATTGGATGGAGTAACCCACCTCATGGCCAAGTTTTGTTCCCATCTCCTGAGAAACACGAGCAGAAACACTCATTGCTGCCACCCTTCGTGGCTGAGTGCATCCAACCATTCCCTTTTTGGTGTACCCAGCTTCATGAAGATACTGGGGGATCTGAGTTGTTTTCCCTGATCCAGTTTCTCCAACGATAATAAGAACCTGATACTGGTCAACAGCTTGCAGCAGCTCATCCCTATAGGGGTAGATCGGCAATGTTTTTCTATCCTCCTGAAGCTTCTCAAAAGCAGACTGGGCTCTGGATTCCTCAAGTGACTGAACCATCGTATCATCCTCAAACTTGTCTCCATCCATAACAGAAGCCTTGATGAATTCAATCTGGTCCTCAAAAACAAATTTGTATTCCGCAGCCTTCTGCTTCTTGTCCTTTGACCCAAATTTAAGTGTGGCTTTCCCAATTTGGTGATCTTCCCATGCCTCTTGTTCCGCAAACGGATTCATTTTAGCCCCAGACTCTCCATCCCTGTAACGCTGAACAGCTACGGAGAATCTCTTTTCTTGATTTACTCCACCATCAACATCATAAGCTTCCGGCATCCTATACCCGATTATTTCACTGGCATCTTCTCTCTTGTGTTTATCTATGGCTTCAAATAGTTCTTTCTTGTACCTTATATTGAAACATTCTGCTTCAGTAAGCTGCTGTTCTTCAAACAAGTATTGCTCATCTATTATCTCATCTCTGAGTTCTTTGACCTTCTTTTGCTCCCTTTTCTTCAAATATTCTTGTCTTGAGACCTTTCTTAGGAAGTCTATTTCAGTTTGCTCCACAGCTTTAGACCTCCGAATTGCCTCTTCTTCATCCTTCTTTGACAACTTGTTCTCAGTCAACCTTTTGGTCCTAGCTGCATCCCTCATTTTCATATTTCTCTCTAACTCTTCTCTTTCCCTCTGATCTCGAAATCTTTCCTCCTCCGACTTAAGGTGTCGGTTCATGTTTCTAGTCCCGTTCTTGTCATCAGCATTAGCTCTCTTCTCATTAGGAGGAATGAACTCATACTGCTGCCAAATTGGGGAAAGCAGTTTCCGTACTCTCTTCTTACTCTTTGGCTGAACGTCGGATTGCTCATCTGTACAGTTAATTTCATTCTCCATGACCGAAACAAGTTTTAACCCCAGGGAAGTAGGTCTGCAACTATTGAACTGAAAGATGAGACCAAAGACGGCGTAGGTGCATGAAGATAGTAACTCGGAGAAAGACTTCTCAACACCAGGTTCTTCACCCCTTCGAACAGAGAAGGCCGGCACTCCGACGAAGGGGATAGCAACTCAAAGTCGGGTAATGTTAGAAATAGCTCGTAGCAGATAGATTTCAACAGAAACAAGCACCAGAAAAAAAAAAGAATGGAGAAAGAATATACCAATTTGCCACGGATGAAGTTAGTGACAAGGAATAATCGCTCTCCTGGACGCTCCCCTGCTGTGCGAAGTCGACGAAGAGAAAAGGAGAGTCGAAGGGGAAAACCTAAATCGAAGGCGTCGCTTGTCGATCTACAACGGAGGACCAGGAGCCGACCCACTGGTGCCAAGATTCACTCCCCAGTCTCTCTCGGCGGCAAATAGGGAGCAAACAAAACCAAAGTTTTTTTTGAGTTCAAAGCTCCTCTGGTGGATGGTATATTCTTATCAAATGTCACTATATTTTTTTTGCTAATTTATAAAATACCATCAAAAAAAGAAAGTTATAAAATGTCATTATTTTCTGAAAAGTCTATGAAATGTCACTATACCCTACTAATTAGCAAAATACTATTAAAGTTCACAATATATCCGTTGTTAAAAATTAATAAAAATATCAAAATATAATAAAAATAAAAAATTATGAAAATTAAAATATATATATAAATATAAAAATTAAAAACAATTAATAAAATTTATAAAAAGTATAAAAATTATAAAATTATAAATTAAAATAAAATATTAAAAAAATAAATATTTCATTTTTTAAATTTATTCAATACCATTAAAATAATATTGAGTTCTAAACAAAAAATTTATACTAATTTAGTACCATAATTTATACCATATTTTATAAATATTTAATGATATTTTCATGTTTTAATTTTTTATAATTTTTATAATTTTTTATAAAATGTTTAATTTTATAAATTTATATATATTTTAAATTTTTATAATTTTTTATATTTTTATTGTATTTTAATATTTTTGTTAATTTTTAACACTTATGGGCATATTGTGAACTTTAAAAGTAGTACATTGTTAACTAGTAGGGACATTTTTGACTTTTTTCCAACTATAGTGACATATCATGAACTTTTCCGAAAATGTAGTGACATTTCATGACTTTCTTTTTTTAGTGGTATTTCATTAATTTGCAAAAAAATATACTAATTTTCCTTTTTTTTTGTGATTTCCACAGAATCCAAATTTCTCTAGTTCTTCCAATTTTACTCGTAAAGCTAATCTTCTTCTTCCCGACTAAGACTAATGGTGACACTGGCACATTACTACTCCCTTTCTGCTGTGTTCACGCTTCATTGATCAGAACAACTCGAAAGAGGTGCGGAAAAGATTTGAGAAAGAACATGTGGGTCATAGCCGTAAAGCATCTTAGAGAATTGATAAGAAAATGAGTGGGATATATAAAATAAAGAGAAAATCCTGGTGACCATTCTATCCTTCTTATCATGGTGATGGTGGAGCATCATGGTCTAAGCCAATGAAGCATAGTAAGTAATTAGATTGAAATTAGTAGCTCGCTCCTCCTTGAAGAAGGGAATGCAAGTACCCCGTACTTAAATGTTGACTTTGTTTGGTTGGTAGAAGCAAAGAAGGTCCTTACCCCCCTTTTTGCCTCATTTTCCCAACACCAGATATATTCAGACTGCGCCATCTTGTTGACTTCTTTTCCTTTATTGGTAACCCTCCCCTATCCCTCCCTCATTCTAGAGATCGATGTTGATTTTTGTCCATAATCTATAACTGCTGTTTCTTAGAGAATCTTACTATCTTATTAATCTTTTTCCATGAACTTGAAATGTTGGTATTGGACATGTATAATTCTATATTCTTGAGCTTGATTGGTTGTTATTTGATTGGTAGATTTTAAATCGGTATTTCCATTGTCACTTGCATGTAGATTTTACACGCATCATTTCTTACTATTTGTTTTTCAGTAGCTAACAGGTCATGGGTAACTGAGGGCTCATAGTTAATCGCATGGACATTATGTCGTTGGATGTCATTAATGTAAAACTACTGGCAGATTCACGGTAGCTTTAGTATTTATTATAAATTTCATTGGGGAAGCCTAAAAGGGTACTATTGACGGTCAGCTATCAGTTCTTAACAGGTAAAAAAACAAGGGATAGAGTATGATGCTTTTGAGCATAAGGTTCAGGCCTCAAGGTCCTTGGCAGTTCTCTTTCTTTTTTTTTTTTTTGAGACATTTTCCTATTACATCTTTAGGACTTTTGCTTGCAACTATACTGTGTAATGCATAGGGTGAGTAGATCATGGTAATGAAATCTCACTCCCATTTCTTTACTTTGCACTGCCAAAACCAATAGTTTTAAATTCTAAGATTTTGTTTGGTTGGTTAAAAACCGTTGAATGTATGTACTCTATGCTTATTAGAGGTGTTTGTAGTTGTTTTAGGTAGACAACATCATAGAAAATATTGACAGCTCTGTTCTGTGCCCCCTGATTTCGTTGATTATGTTGGGTAAAAACGCTGAGGCTGAGTGCTGTACTTTACTAAGTGATAGTTATTGTAGTCTTTAAATTTTTTATTCGCAAAAAAAGATGTATGCAAATTGTTGGCTTTTTTATCCTGTGTGTTCCATAGCAGCAGTAGTGCAGAACTTGAAACTGTTGACATGAGCCTCCACATTCATTGAGATCAGAGATATGCTTTCTAGCTTCCAAAAAACCAGGAGTCTCAGCATGCATATCACCCCGCATTTCAGACGATCTTCCCCATTCTTACTTATCTTCTTTAATCGCATTGGTTTCATTTTCACATAAGGACTCATCCATAGAGTCAGAATCGTATTCCTCAGAGATCCATCCAATTCTGTGACGCTCTAAAACAGCAAGAACGTCCAGGGTCCTTTTTCAGCAGTCTTTCTCTGAAAGGTCACAATATAGACAATTAATAATTGATACAACGGGTATTTTAATAATTTGGATAATTAGTTAACTATGAAAGTAATAGTTTATGATAGTTATGTAGCATCTAGTTAATAAGAAAAACTAGAGTGGTATCCACATACTTTACAACATTTTATAATTTAGTTGATAAAAGACATGCTAGAACTAAAAATGTCTGTGATTGTTTTTGAAGTTAGGAAATGTAGCCTTATTTGATCTACATATCAGTTCATCTGCATCTATTTGCTGTTGCTGCTATGATCTATTTCAGTAGTTTTAGTCTTACAATAATGCTAGTAAGACGTGCAAGAACTAAAGATGTCTGTGATTGTTTTTGAAGTTAGGAAATGTAGTCTTATTTGATCTACATATCAGTTCATCTGCATCTATTTGCTGCTGCAGCTATGATCAATTTCAGCAGTTTAAGTCTTACAATAATGCTAGTAAGACGTGCTAGAACTAAAGATGTCTGTGATTGTTTTTGAAGTTAGGAAATGTAGTCTTATTTGATCTACATATCAGTTCCTCTGCATCTATTTGCTGCTGCTGCTATGATCAATTTCAGCAGTTTAAGTCTTACAATAATGCTAGTAAGACGTGCTAGAACTAAAGATGTCAGTGATTGTTTTTTAAATTAGGAAATGTAGTCTTATTTGATCTACATATCAGTTCCTCCGCATCTATTTGCTGCTGCTGCTATGATCAATTTCAGCAGTTTAAGTCTTATAATAATGCTAGTAAGACGTGCTAGAACTAAAGATGTCTGTGATTGTCTTTGAAGTTAGGAAATGTAGTCTTATTTGATCTACATATCAGTTCCTCTGCATCTATTTGCTGCTGCTACTATGATCAATTTCAGCAGTTTAAGTCATACAATAATGCTAGTAAGACATGCTAGAACTAAAGATGTTTGTGATTGTTTTTGAAGTTAGGAAATGTAGTCTTATTTGATCTACATATCAGTTCCTCTGCATCTATTTGCTGCAGCTACTATGATCAATTTCAGCAGTTTAAGTCTTACAATAATGCTAGTAAGACGTGCTAGAACTAAAGATGTCTGTGATTGTCTTTGAAGTTAGGAAATGTAGTCTTATTTGATCTACATATCAGTTCCTCTGCATCTATTTGCTGCTGCTACTATGATCAATTTCAGCAGTTTAAGTCATACAATAATGCTAGTAAGACATGCTAGAACTAAAGATGTTTGTGATTGTTTTTGAAGTTAGGAAATGTAGTCTTATCTGATCTACATATCAGTTCCTCTGCATCTATTTGCTGCAGCTACTATGATCAATTTCAGCAGTTTAAGTCTTACAATAATGCTAGTAAGACGTGCTAGAACTAAAGATGTCTGTGATTGTTTTTGAAGTTAGGAAATTTAGTCTTATTTGATCTACATATCAGTTCCTCTGTATCTATTTGCTGTTGTTGCTATGATCAATTTCAGCAGTTTAAGTCATACAATAATGCTAGTAAGACATGCTAGAACTAAAGATGTTTGTGATTGTTTTTGAAGTTAGGAAATGTAGTCTTATTTGATCTACATATCAGCTCTTCTGCATCTATTTGCTGCTGGTGTTATGATCAATTTCAGCAGTTTAAGTCATACAATAATGCTAGTAAGACGTGCTAGAACTAAAGATGTCTGTGATTGTTTTTGAAGTTAGGAAATGTAGTCTTATTTGATCTACATATCAGCTCTTCTGCATCTATTTGCTGCTGGTGCTATGATCAATTTCAGCAGTTTAAGTCATACAATAATGCTAGTAAGACGTGCTAGAACTAAAGATGTCTGTGATTGTTTTTGAAGTTAGGAAATGTAGTCTTATTTGATCTACATATCAGTTCCTCTGCATCTATTTGTTGTTGCTGCTATGATCAATTTCAGCAGTTTAAGTCTTACAATAATGCTAGTAAGACGTGCTAGAACTAAAGATGTCTGTGATTGTTTTTGAAGTTAGGAAATGTAGTCTTATTTGATCTTCATATCTGTTCCTCTGCATCTATTTGCTGCTGCTATGATCAATTTCAGCAGTTTAATATTGCTAGTAAGACGTGTTAGAACTAAAGATGTCTGTGATTGTTTTTGAAGTTTGGAAATGTAGTCTTATTTGATCCACATATCAGTTCCTCTGCATATGCGTCTATGTTTGTTCTTGATTCAGCTAAACAAGTACTATAAGCTTGCTGGAAGTTCTTTGGGGAGAGTCTTCCAATTCGTTCTCAGGTATGATTCTGGTGTATTGTAAACATAAAATTACTCTAGTGTATGAATTGACAAGATGACTCACTATTGAAGCAATTGATATGTTAACAAGTTCTGCTTTTTATTTCCTAATTTGTTGAGTAATCTCTTGTTAACTTCATATCTCAGATACAGTTTTGATGCGTTCTTCCAGTGCAGCGATTGCATTCAATTGTTTCAATTTGGCATTAGGCTTCTTCGATTGATCTTTTATCTTTCATTTTAGGTACGCTGATTTTGAAGAGAATCCTTTGTTTTTCATTTTTATATTGTACAATGTCTCACTAGGTTATGTCCACACTTCAATTGATTTTTTGGTTGATAAAATGCATAAAGGCCATTATGGTATAGAATTGAATAGGTTTATGGTGTGGTAGTCATGCTTAGGATTGAATATTTCTATAAGATTAGCTTAAAATTGATGTTCTTGTCTGTACCTCATTTATATCTGTTGTTGTTTTGTTTTTCTATTTCACTCTTCTTATTTATGATTTAGTTTTACTTAGTGAACTTGTAATTTGAAGTCTACGATTGTTGAATTCAGATGGTCCTATCTGGCCAAACTAACAACACTGGCACTTGTTGATTTTAAATGGTTCTATCTAAAATAAATGTACAATGAAACCTAAGTCCCAATAACTATATTAGATTGTTAAAGTGTTTCATCCTATGCAGAAGGCTAGAATCTATGATATTGACTTTTGTCTTTTTGTTTGTTTATATGCACTGCTGGAAAAAAAAAAGAATAAACAACGCCGTTTTTAAACCGGTTATATTTGTAAATCATTTTTTTTAGCATTTTATAGAACGATTATAATGTAAGGCGTTGTATTTATGGTTTAGGCCGGACATTTTAAAGAACGCTTCACTTAGGAAGCGTTCTTTATTGTATCGCGCCCAAAGACAAAAAAACGCTTGGAAAATAAGCGTTCTTTATATGAAACATATAATGAACGCTTCACGTATAAAGCGTTTTTTATGTCTCTGGAACGCTCAGCATAAAGAATGCTTCCGTTTAGAAGCGTTTTTTATGTTTTTTTCTCTCAGCATAAAAAACGCTTTTGAAGTGAAGCGTTCTTTATGTTGCCTGAATAATTCACCAAAAATTTAATCTCTCCCGCGTGTAACCCTCAAGAGCTATAGCTACCTCTCTCTCGACTGAGCTCACATACGTACCCCGGCCAGTACCGTCCGCTAGCTACTGCGCCATCGCGCCACTGCCGCGTCGCCGTCCGTGCCGCCGCCACGCTTTCCGGCCGGTCTCTCGCGCCTGCTACGCGTTGATTTCTCCCGATATTTGCGCCCTGATGATCATCGATCGATCGACCCAAATATGCATGCCTAGCTGTCGATCGCCTCCGTTTCGGTAATTCATCAAATTTGCGAACATGTACAGGAACATATATATTTCTGCTCTTTCACTCTTATTAATTTTGCAACCTGCTATCGAACAGGAACATACATGCCCGTCGCCTCAGTACATACGTATATCATCTGTAGTAATTAGTTTTACAACCCAACTAGCGTAATATCGATCCATGCTCTATCGCTTATATTCTTGACTCTGCTGGAGGTAATTTTGCTAACCAAACTGAATGGTCAGAAACATATACATGTTGTGGTTGGGATTAATGTGTTTAATTATTATGATTAAGTGCATGTTTGGGATTAATTAATTTTGCAAACCAATTAAACTGTCGCCTGAGCTGATTTTTGGTAGTATATACTTGCTGGTTGTGTCCACATGGACTTGAGATTAATATGTTATTAGGCAAAAAATATAAGTGTTTGGGCATACAAATATAGCCACGTAGTTATGGTGAAATTTTGCAAAACCAAACTGTCGATCAGGAAGATATATGCTCTGTTTGAGATTAATGTGTTTATTAGAATTAAGTGTATTTGGGATTAATTTTGCAAACCAAACTGTCGCCTCTTGTCCATGCTCTATTGTGGTGAAACCCTATATTTTTAGGGGGGATTCTATCGGATTTCCCAGAAAATTTTGTCAAAGTATTGAATTATTGGATTCGAAATGTAATTATTCTTGTGTACAAACTATCTTCTGCAGGCATTGGTAGTAACTTTCATTGTCACACCTCATACGGGCTGGTTGATTGAAGTCTAGCAATATTCACATCAGGACTAAGCAGACTACTAGGTTAGTTTATAATTTTTCTCTAATTACTTCTTAATTGTTCATATAGTGTTTCTCTGAATAGCTATATATTAAATGACTATATAGACTATATATTTTGTAATGATATTGTGCAGATTATGGATGCCAACGATCATGAGATGCTCCTACAATGTGATGAGGATATGAGATGGAGATAGATGCAGAGATGCAGTTAACGGAGCGTACACAGATTGTCGTTGCCGATGATGCTCCTACGACCTCTCAGGACCCCCTACGACCTCTCAGGGCCCTCCACGAAAGACACGAGGACCGTCACGTGGTCTAAATGAGAAGAAGGAGAGTGGCATGATTGATCTGGTGTGGGATAGGTATATGTTACACCTATATGTTATGTCTTATTTTTTCATATATATACTGATATTTGTACATTTATACGTAGTACTATTATATTACGTATGACTAACATATATACTGTTAATATTAAGGTATCTTAGACCCACTGGGCGTCTAAGCAGAAGTTTGCCAGCCCATGGGTCGATTGGTTAGAGACCCATTGCTGTATCAACAAAAAAATGGAGGA
>CM041778.1:365856111-365886626 GCA_023374045.1 Limonium bicolor
AGTGGCATTTCGTGACTTTCTTTTTTTTAGTGGTATTTCATGAATTAGCCAAAAATATAGTGGCATTTCATGAAATTTGCCAAAAAATAATAATAAAAAATACCAACGGTTTACTGACCATTGGTCTAGTATTTGGCAGTATGTGGTCGGTAATTAGTTGGAAAAAGGTAGCAAACCAATTGCACAGATGGTCGGTAATTAGTCGGTAAAATAGAAGGTCATCGATAAATAGTCGATAATACCAAGCGTAATAGTTGTCGGTAAAATAGAAGGTTGTTGGGTAATGAACGACTGATGTCATTGTCACAATTTCGTCGGTAAAATAACAGGTTATCGACAAATAGTTGGTAATCAACGACGGATATATTTGTCGCTATTTTGTCGGTAAAAAAAAGATTACCGACAACCTGTATCGATCGACAAGTCGTCGGTAATTACCAACGGTGGTCTCCCTTTTGGTCAGCATTTGAATTACTGATGAGGGATTACCGATGACCAAATTGATCGGTAAGTCATCGGTAATTTCGTTTACTAACGACTTACCGACCAATTTGGTGGTCGATAAATACTGTTTTTCTAGTAGTGAGATCAATGTGAAGATTTTATTAAATTATCGACAACACCCGTGGTCGGCAAAGTGAAACGTTAAACACTACGTTTTGCTAAATAATAGTTGAGCTTTTAGAAAAATTACCGACCACTCTTGTCGTCGGTAATTTTAGACCATAAAACACCGTGTTTTAGTTATAAATTTCCGACCGTATCTGTCATCAATAATTTGAGACGTTTTGTTAATAAAAATACCGACCACTAGCTGTCGTAGCTAAATTAATTTACATTACCGACCACTATTTTGGTCGGTAATCCGTTGGTATATTTTCCGCGTTTCCTGGCGCCAATGATACCGCCAATGTACCGACGACTCTTACCGATGAAATTGGTCGTTGGTAAACGGTTTGTCAAAAATTGGTCGGTAAATGGTTATTAATTCTTTTCCATGGATGATGATTTAATTTGGTCGGCATGTAGTCGGTAATTCGTAAGTAATTACCGATCAAAATTACTGACCGCGAATGATAGTCGGTAATTTTCGTCATTATTTTATGTTTTTCTTGTAGAGTTATAAGTTAACGTTCACCTTGTATTATGTAAAGGAATATTGGATACATTAAATTAGAGTGTCTAAGTTACAACTATCCACAAATTCCTTAGCGTGACAACAAAGACCCTAAATTGTGGCAAATTATTGGCTCAAAAATAGCTACATTTACTATACAACCAACAATGAAAACATGTACAATGAATAAGGCTAACATGTACAATAAACAATTATATTAAAAATACTATTTTTGTGTTCAATATTTGTTATATAAGTAATGTACAGATTTTATAGGTGTAATGTACATGTTACTTCTACTACATGTACATGTAATGTAGCTATCTTTGGCTACATGTGGATGTAGCCAAGACATGTTGTTAACCTATAGACGCCAGAGTTATTAAGATGTCTCTACACTTTACAATTTAGTACAATAGTCTTAATTTCAAATCAAAAGAGATGTAACCTCAAAGCTAGCGTAACTCTAAAAGAAAGTTGACAATCGATAATTATCAATTTGGACCACTTACCTATATGCAGCTGCATGTTTTACGATAGAATTGTCTTAGCTCCTTGGTCTATATGTAATACCGTAATTAGTGTTAGGTTGTTAGTTGTGCTCTCTGTTGTAGTATGTTAGTTGGTTTATTATAGTTAGAGCACTGAGTGAAAATACTATAGTTTTATATAGATCAGAAAGAGAAAGGACAAAGATAACATATTGTAACTCTAATTAATGGGTTGATTGCTCTACTAATAGAAGGTTTTTTTTCCGTGGCATTATTCTTGAAGACTCCAGCACATATCTCCTTTGATTCTTTTCTCGGTATCAGAGAGGTAGATCCAACCTCTCGTAGTGCAAATAGTATAGAATATGAACCCTCTGACTATTATGAAGCTATTAAGAATGAAAAATGGATTGAGGCAATGAAAGAGGAGTTTGAGGCACTAGAGAGAAATAGAACCTATTAGAATTATATTCCTTTCTTCATAGTTTCCTTCTTTATTTTTAGTTAGTTTCCCTTCTCTAATTAAGTCTAGATTTTAGTTAGTTTCCCTTCTCTAATTAAGTCTAGATTTTATTTCCTTATTCGATATCTCTTTTCTCCTATATATATGTACCCATTCTTTTCATATAGAAGCAAGTAATAAGAAAGACATTCTTTCTGTATCTCCACACTCCATCTTTCTCGATCTGCTCTCTCCCTCTTTCTCGCTGTAGAATACAACTACCGATTCACAGCAATCCAACATGGTACCAGAGCAGGATTCTGTTCCTCTTCGTTTTTTCGCGAATCCCTTCTAGGGTTTCCGTCCCGTCTGCGATAGCCATGGCCAACGAAGGAGGGGAGAACGAATTGACTCGTCTCCTCACTCAAATCCTGACGAATGTCGCGACGACCAGTGTTGGCGCAACCAAGGTTGATGCTTCTGATCCTTACTATATTCACCCGAGCGACTATCCTGGGATGATTATTGCCGGGAAATTTACTGGTAAAAATTTTTCACGATGGAAGAAGGCTGTCATCCTTTCCCTTACTGCCAAAAACAAGCTTGGATTTATAAATGGGAAGATTACGAAGCCTGATTCTGCATCCAGTAACTATGATCAATGGGAACGATGTAATAGTCTGGTTCAATCTTGGCTTGAACACGCTCTTGACGAGTCAATAGCTCAGAGTTTCCTCACTGCAAATTCCGCGCGCGATTTATGGAACGAGTTGCTGGCGAAGTATGAAACAAGCAATGGTGTTCAATTATATCAGATCAGACAAGCCATTAGTTCTCTAAAACAAGAGAACGACAGCGTTACTGAATACCATACCAAACTCAAGAAGCTATGGGATGAGATGGATATGATGTTTCCGACTCCCCCTTGCAACTGTGAGCAATCGAAGGAAAACCTAAAATACCACCAGAACCAGAGATTGGTGGAGTTTCTTATGGGGTTGAACTCATCCTATAAAACTATCCGTGGTAACATTCTGATGAAGAAGACTTTACCTTCTATCGAACAAGCTTACTCTCTTTTGCTGCAAGAAGAAAACCAAAATCAACCTACTGAAACAAAGAAAGAGAGTGAATCGATGAGCTTTGCTAACCAGAGTTACAGGCCTGCGCTAGAAAACAAGTGGCAAAATGAGAAGAAGAAGAATCTGCATTGCAACTTCTGCAATAAAAGGGGGCACATTGAGGAAGATTGCTTCTTTAAATCTGGAAAAATAATTCAGTGCACATATTGTGGTAAGAAAGGTCATTTGGAAGAGAAATGCTTCGCAAAGCATGGTTTCCCAAAGGGAAATAAGACCGGGAGAAATAACAGAGGTATGGTGGCTCAGACCAGCTTTGAATATGAGGAAAAACAGTCAAGAGAAAACAATCAGTTAACCGCAGGTTTCACACCACAACAACTGCAACAACTCTCTGAGATATTCAATGGAAAAGGAAAAACTGCCATGTGCAGTTTTTCAGGTAAATCCTTATGTCTTAGTGCAGCTGTTCGTAGTAATAAGTCCAGGGATTTTTGGATTCTCGATTCAGGTGCCTCTGATCATATCTGTTGTGATAAATCAATCATGAATTCTATTATAAAAAATGCTAAGCTGAAGCAAGTAAAAATGCCAGATAATCATATTAAGGTTGTAGACTATATTGGACATGTCCAAATATGTCCTGACTTCAACTTACCTGATGTTCTTTGTGTTGAAGAATTAAGTTTCAATCTTTTATCAGTTCACAAACTGGCTGCACAGTTAAACAGTTTAATCTCCTTTGGAAGTGGGGGTTGTTTTGTGCAGGACCAATTGAAGACTGATTTCATTCAAATTGGAACAGTTAAAGAAGGACTGTACATTTTGGACATCCAGCAGTTCGAGCAATACTACAGCAAGAGAAGGAGTCTTGTGTGTAATTCAATTTCTGTCATCAACAAATGGCACGATAGGTTGGGCCATGTGCCATTAGAAAAATTAAGAAGCCTAGATGTGATAGATAGTATTAGACAGAAAGATGTAGATAAATTTTTCTGTGAAGCATGTAATAAATCAAAGGGACATAGGCTGCCTTTCAGTAGCAGCAGCATAAAAACTACATGTATTTTTGAGATGGTTCACGTAGACACATGGGGCCCCTTTCATGTAAAGACCCACGATGGTTTTTCATATTTTGTTACTATTGTTGAAGATTTCAGCCGCGCTACATGGGTCTATATGATAAAAAATAAAAGTGATGCTTTTCAAGTGATTAAACAATTCGTCCAGTATGTAGAAACTCAGTTTTCTGCAAAAATAAAAGTGATCAGGTCTGATAATGCAAGGGAACTTGGCACCAGCTTAGAAGGAAAAGAATTTTATCAGGGGCGTGGTATTAAACATGAAACGACCTGTCCTAACACGCCCCAGCAAAATGGAATAGCTGAAAGAAAGCATAGATATCTTCTTGAGACAGCAAGGGCTCTATATTTCAAATCCAATGTTCCTCTTGAGTTTTGGGGAGAGTGCATACTCCACGCTGTCTATCTCATTAACAGACTTCCCAGTAAACCAATTAACATGCAAACACCATATGAAATTTTGTTCAATAAGAAACCAGAATATACACACTTAAGGGTGTTCGGTTGCCTGTGTTTCGCAACTATCACCTCCAGAATTGGGAATAAATTCAATCCAAGATCAACAGCTTGTATCTACCTGGGTCAGTCCATGCATCAGAAGGGATATAAATTGCTAAACCTAGAAACCAGAGATATCTTTGTCAATCGAGATGTAGTTTTCTATGAAAATTTGTTTCCTTTCAAACAAATACCAAACCATCTTAATCTTGACTTGAAGAAATACCTTTTACCCTCTGAAATAGAGAGACTGGTCGTCCCTTTACCAGACCAAACCACCCAATCTGTCGAAAATCATCATCCTATTTTTGAAGATTGGGTCCCTGATGTGGTCCAATATAACAACAATCAAGATACACCCACTACAGAGGGGGGCATCGAAGTAGAGGGGGCTCACAATCAATCAGATACCAGTGATGATCAATCTCAAGCTGAACAACAAGCAAATCAGCCACCTGTTTCCAGAAGGTCTGAGCGCATCAGGCATGTTCCCGCACATCTCCAAGATTACCTTCTGGGGAACGTCACAATAAACACGCTCACAGACGTTATTCCGTCTAGATGTATGAGCATTCAGTCCCAATTAGAGCAAGACATAACCGAGCCAGAGTCATATGAAGAAGCAGTATCCAAAGGAGAATGGGTTTCTGCCATGAATGATGAATTACATGCGTTAGAAGCTAACCAAACTTGGGAGCTGGTGGAACCGTGTAAAACTAAGAAACCCATTGGTAGTCGTTGGGTATACAAGGTCAAGCTTACATCTGATGGAGGAATTGAGCGCTATAAAGCAAGGGTTGTCGCCAAGGGATACACCCAGAAAGAAGGTATAGACTACCAAGAAACGTATTCACCAGTGGCTAAGATGACAACAGTCCGTTCCTTCCTAGCTGTCGCAGTCAAGAGAGGATGGAAAATTCACCAATTCGACGTTAACAACGCATTTCTAAATGGTGATTTAGATGAGGAGGTATACATGCTCCCTCCAAGGGGATACCTGAAAGAAGGGGACAAACGAGTCTGCAAGTTGAAGAAATCAATATACGGACTAAAACAGTCCTCGAGACAGTGGAATTCAAAGCTTACCAGTTTCCTTGAAATCCTTGGTTATACTCAATCCCTCAACGATTATTCTCTCTTCACTAAAAAGGAGCAAGGCCAGTCCACATACATCCTAGTTTATGTCGACGATATTCTTGCCACGGGGAACAGCAGTGTAGAAATAAACAAAGTCAAGAAAGAGCTCAACACTGTTTTCAAAATCAAGGATCTTGGTTTAATCCGATACTTTCTGGGAATGGAGTTTTTAAACACCCCAGAGGGAGTGGTTGTCACTCAAAGGAAATTCATCCAGGAAACATTGAACAAGTTCTGCCACTCTGAGTGCAAACCCACTGTCGCTCCTATGGAATACAATTTGAAGTTTGAAGACAACTGCAAACCTCTTGCTGATCCCACTGTATATAGGCAAATTGTTGGAAAATTAAACTATTTGACAAACACGAGACCGGATTTATGTTTTACAGTTCAGTTCTTAAGCCAATTTTCCAGCAGCCCAACAGAAGCTCATCTCAGTGCTGCTCATCATGCCCTTAGATATGTCAAGGGAACTATTGGCTTCGGACTCTTGATGAATAACAGCAGCCTCATCGATATGATCGCCTATTGCGATGCTGATTGGGCTACTTGTTCATCCACCAGAAAATCCGTTAGTGGATTCTTTATTACTTTGGGAGCCTCTCCTATCTCCTGGAAATCAAAGAAACAAAGCACCGTTGCTTTATCCACTGCCGAAGCTGAATATAGGTCGATGAGAAGACTCACAAAGAACTAGCATGGTTAACCAGACTGTTATCTGAACTGGAAGTGCCTACCGTTGTGCCTGTCCCCGTCAAATGCGATAATCAGGCAGCGGTATACATAGCCAAAAACCCTGTGTTCCATGAGAGGACTAAGCACATTGATCTAGACTGTCATTATGTACGTGAGAAGCTGAAACAAGGACTTATTTCAGTGGAGTTTATACCTGGCCGTCTACAGCTCGCGGATCCTTTCACCAAAGTCATTACAGGGAAACAATACCATTCTGTTCTTCCTCAGTTGGGGTTACATGATTATACTGGAATTTTGTAATCTAATCCAATCTCTATGGTCTCGACCCTAGAGCTTGAGAGGGGGTATTAGAATTATATTCCTTTCTTCATAGTTTCCTTCTTTATTTTTAGTTAGTTTCCCTTCTCTAATTAAGTCTAGATTTTAGTTAGTTTCCCTTCTCTAATTAAGTATAGATTTTATTTCCTTATTCGATATCTCTTTTCTCCTATATATATGTACCCATTCTTTTCATATAGAAGCAAGTAATAAGAAAGACATTCTTTCTGTATCTCCACACTCCATCTTTCTCGATCTGCTCTCTCCCTCTTTCTCGCTGTAGAATACAACTACCGATTCACAGCAATCCAACAGAACCTGGGAAGTTATAGAACTTCCTAAAGGAAAAAAAGGTGATAGGGTGCAAATGGGTCCATAAACTTAAGCATAGGGCAGATGGAGTGCTAGAGAGATTCAAGGCTAGGTTGGTAGTTAAGGGATATACACAAAATAATGGAATAGACTATTAAGAAACATTTTCCTCAGTAGTAAAATTTGGTATAATTCGAGCCCTCATTTCAGTAGCTTGCAAAAGGAATTGGATGATCAATCAATTAGACATTAATAATATCTTCTTGCATGGGGATCTTGGAGAAGAAGTCTACATGGAATTGCCTTTAGGTTATAAAGCCACACATCCTAATCAAGTTTGTAAACTTCAAAAATCTTTTATGAACTCAAGCAAACATCTAGGCAACGACATAACAACTTAGCCATTTCCTTTTAAATTTTGGATTTCAGTAGTCTTAAAATGACTATTCTCTCTTTGTAAGGAAACATGATAATAAGTCTATTTTTCTAGTTGTATACGTGGATGACATCCTCTTAACAAGGGATGTCAAATTAACATATATACGATTCATGTCATATAGGAAAGACTGGATCTGGAATTTAAAATCAAGGACCTAGGTGTTGTAAGAAACTTTCTTGGAATGCATTTCATGCAAGTTAGAGATGGAATGATAGTTGCACAAAAACAATATGCAGAAAATGTTGTTAAAGAATTATTTCATTGTAACAAAGAATGAGTTGTTGTAGGACCGCTGGAATTTAATACAAAGTTACTACAAAATGTGGGAAAATTGTGAACTGAGCCACTCCTCTACAAAACACTGGTAGGGAAGATTAGTTTACTTGCCCGCACTCACCCTGATCTCTGTTTTGCCATACAAACTTTGAGTCAATTCCTACAAAAACCAACTGAACACCATTGGGCAGTAGCACTCCATACATTGAGATACTTTAAACATTCTATAAGGTATGATCTGTTCTTTAATAAAACAACTAACTTTTGCTTGAATGCACTTTGTGATGCAGATTGGGTAGGTTGCCCTAATACTAGGATATTCACAAGTGGCTTCTACATCAAGTTAGGAGGCTCTCCTCTATCATGGAAGACTAAGAAATAGGGAAGTGTAGCTCTATCCTCTATAGAGGATGAATACCGCTCTATGCAACAAGCCATAGTGGAGATCAACTAGTTGAGCAGAATCTTACATGAGCTTGAAGTGAATGATATCCTGCCCAACCATTAAAGTCAGATAGCCAATATATAGTGCATATAGCGAGAAACCCGGTATTCAACCAGAGGACGAAGCACATTGAAGTGGAATGTCATTTTGTCTGCTAGAAAATACAGTAAGGCCTCATCGAAGTGAAGTTGATTCCCTCACATCTACAGCTAGTTGATGTTCTCACCAAAACATTTACAAGAAAGGATTATCCATTGATCAAAGAGCAGTTGGGGATTCGACAGATTTAATCTTACACTCACACACCTAAGGAGCACTTAGCAAAGTCTTACATCTCTGTAAGCTTTGGGAGGGGGTGTTACGATAGAATTACCTTAGCTCCTTAGTCTATGTGTAACACTTAATTAGTGTTAGGTTGTTAATTGTTCTCTTTGTTGTAGTATGTTAATTGGTTGATTACCATTAGAGCACTAAGTGAACATTATGTAGTTTTATATAGATGAGAAAGAGAAAGGACAAAGATAACATACTATAAATCCTCTAATTAATGGGCTGATTACTCTACTAATAGAAGGTTTTTCTTTGTGGCGTTAATCTTGAAGACTCCCACACATATATCCTTTGATTCTTTTCAGCATGCAGTTCAGCTAATAGCCTTATACTAATTTGAGGTTGAGGGTTGCAACCTAAGTTGCACGGAAACGCCATCCCACTAGCAAGATGCATTACAACTACGGTGTGACCCGAAATATAGTGGGAGTGCTTGCGTCGAGAGTTTCAGTGTAAAACTTCAATTCAAGTCAGCTTTTAAATTTAAGTCGAAGTTATAAATCAATCTCCATATATTAATCTAACATAAATTAAGTAAATAATGTCAAAACTTAGTTGGGTGTTAATGTCTTTATCACAAATGCTATGAGTGTTAAGGTTCTGGATTGTGCCATTCGTTCAAAGATTTAATTTTGTAATGTAAATAAGGGTGCTTCAAAAGAGCTGAGAACAATAACTAACTTGCGAAGAATTACATTTTTTAAAGGCAACTTCATTCAAATGGGAACCCAGATCAAAGCTAAGAGCAACCAATCAATCCGAACACGGCAGCAAGCACAAGCCAGCAAAATAGGTTAGGTATGATCAGATAGCCACCACCAGTTGCAACCGAACCCAACATGGGATGTTGCATGAGTGGTACTACGACACAGATGATCATAGACTAACCATCGAACCAACTAAACAAGAAAACCTAGGCAAATAGATATCCTAATGACATAAACTAAGCAGCAAGCAAGAAAATCTAGAGGAGGTTCATTTATTAAATGTCAACCAAATCCCAGAGCTAAACATAAGATATTATGGCATAATAGAATGAGAGGGGTCGGGAGTTGAGTTCGACATGAGTCCTCGTGAAAGATCCAAGATCAATGAGATCTCAGGTGGGTGAGACATAGGCCTGGTTAGCTTAATGGCTTTACCTTTTTTTATCTTCGGCTCAACATGAAGCGATGATTCAAACCCCTCCTATAAACCTTTAGGGGCGCGTTGGTCCCAAGATCTCTTGCCTAACCCAGCTTGCACAGCTTTGTCCTCTCCCTTTTTTTCTCTTCGAGCGGCCATATATATGAACAACCGACTCCTTTGACGAAGCTGGTGATGAGGGTCCTTTAGCATGTGACTCTACTTTATGCTTTTCACCCATCACCTCCTCTGTTTCTCTCGGAGCCTGGTTGGAGCTTTTGTCATCTTTCCATTTTGTGAGCAGCTGTCCAAGCACTCTTATTTTGAGCCAAAACAACATGTTGGCTTGGTCTGATCGATTGGGCCCTTAGCTAGGAACCATACGAGAAGGTCCCATTAGCTAGAGTTCCTTAAATAGAACAATCTTTTGCCACATGCGTAAAGAGGTCACACTGGAAGCAAATAGAAGATATTTGCTCATATATAATGCAAAGAACCTTAGCCTAGTTAGCAACGTTAATAGAAATACATCTAAGAGCTGACTTCTTAACATCAAAAGGGGCTTTGACTCGTATAAATTCACCGTTAATTTGATTCTCATCTTCCCCGAAATTGAGGAAATAATCCAACCAATTCCCTATCCTCCTGGCAAATTTTTTATGCTAATAAATAAATGACACATAATGAACTCTAGCCCACATCGTGAACCCATTGAATTCATGTTCCCTTGGCTCTTTATGCTTGTCCAATCTTTACGGAAAAATAAATGTTAGTAGTTAGAAATTTACACGTTAGTATGTGAAGTTTAAAGCACAAAATAGTAAAATGAGACACAATCAACCAGGGGAAAAATTCTTTCCAATTTTTAAATTTTTATATATTTTATGATTTGTTAAACAACGAGTAGATTAACAACTAGAATCATTTTATAATGATTAAAAAATTAAGTGACAAGAGTTAAGCAAAAAGTAAACTAGTGACATTTCATGAATTCTCATACAGTGTTATGAGCTAACCTCTTATGTTATAAAATTGAGTAACAGTTTATGAATTAAGCAAATTTTGAGGGACATTTTATGAACTTTCTATATGCATAGTGATTACGAGTTGACGTTTCATGACACTCAGAAAAAGAGTGGGAACAAGAGTCTCCCTTCAGTTGGGTGTTCTCCTTTCTCCCCACATCTCCACCGTCACTTCGCTTCCACAGTCTTCTTAAGGATTTCTATTTTCACAATTTTCTAGTGAATTTTGAAGTTGTGGCTACTAATTTTCTTCCTTACAAGAGGTGTGGGATAATTTTATAAGTTCTAGATTTTATTTTTCCCTATGTGGGTAATCCTCTTCCTTCTGCTTTCTTGTTTCCCTGTAATTCCCATTCGCCTCTCTTCTTCCTCTTTTCTCGTCAAAAATCCTTATGCATGTTGAGTCTTTAGCGATTATATTGTGTTTTTTGTTTTCTAATCAGTTTCGTATTATGTTAGTAGTGGAGTGTGTTTTATCGATCACCTTGTTGATGTTCCTAGGACTTACAGGCAGCTGGCAATGGGTCAGGTTCGGGTCGGGTGAAGCTTCACCCGCACCCGTCACCCATTTCCACCCGTTCCACCCGAACCCAACTCGTTACCGATAAGGATCACCTGAACCCAACCCGATCGAATCCGTGGGTGAAACGGGTGGGTCGGGTGATAAACGAGTGAGATATTTGTTGTATGTTTTTTGTAACTTTTTAAAAAATAAGAGTTTGAATGTACACTGATAGTACCTTGTGGGATAAAATGTAATTTATATAAACATTTTGTGAATTTAACTGTAATTCTTAGTAAAATGTGAGGGGTCTTATCATAATTTTTTGAAAAATATTTGGGTCAAAGTATAAATGGGTGATGGGTCGGGTGAAAACCGGTGATGGGTAAAAAATTCTCACCCGCACCAGCCTCATCCATCACCCGTTTTTCACACCCATTTATTTTAAGTTTTCACACCCATTTTATATGGGTCCCGTAGACGGATGGATCAGTTACCCAATGGGTATTGTCACCCCTACTCACCGGTCAGTTGGGTGGAATAGATTAATGTGTGAGGTAATTTACAACAATTCAAGAATCACAAGTTAGTATCGTCGCGATGGATTCTGAAAAGGAGGAGATACGACGGCTGAGGTGTGCTCTGATGATACCGATGTCGGGAGGTCAGCCCGTTCTGTCTTTTACTTTCAAAATTTGTTAGTGTTATAGTATGTTGTACCTCTGTTTTTCTAGGAATTTGAAGTGAACAATTCTTGTTTGTGCTGACATATTCTATCAAAAGGGTATGGTGCAATTGAACGGTCGGTTCCAGAAGTGTATAAGGGTGGGGTGGCTTCCGTTGGATCAATTCAAAGTCGGAACCTATAATTGACTTGTGGAGGATCCAAGAGCATGCTTATCTTGAAGCTGAAAAACTCAACCATCGAAAGGTTGGACATGCATCCTGCATTCATACTGAAAAGGATAGCAGCAGGCTTAGAGAAGTTGCATGGTGGCTACCCTCTTCAAGAACCGTGGCACAAAGGGACTTTGGCAAGACGTAAGGAGAAGAAAGTTCAAGTAACCATTCCTTCAGGCAATATTGGTACAACCGGGATATGAATGAGTACTGCCACAAAGGTGATGCTGGGCAAATCCCAGGATCGCCAAGATGGATGATCGGAAGGGTGACAGACTGTTTGAGCATGAGTGCGAGTCTTGCAACCTAGGTTTTGTCTCTAGATGGTGTAGTCTTGTGCCCTTTTTGTTAATTCGACTGCACTCTGTTAGGAAACATGTTTGTCTCATCTTATACTACATGTCTCCTATGTGTCTTTTCTTTCCTCTTTATTAGCCTAATTAGTGTTTCCCCCTCCCGTTGTTTAACGGTCTCTTATGTTTGATATATTAGTGTTTCCTTCTGTTGTTATAATCATAAGAGATAATACACAATTAAACACTTTCCTTTCTTTCTCTCTGCTCTCTTATCACACCAGTTCGTCACTTCAATTCCTTACCTCCGCGTCTCAATTCTTCTCCTCTGCGTCTCAATTCTTTCTTCCGCATCCAATATGATATCAGAGCGGTGACATCTGCATCTCGACTCTATCTTCTTCTTCGTGGTGACATCCGCATCTCGACTCCATTTCCTTTCAATGTCGACACAATCCGACGAAGAAGAAGGTGAATCTTCTGAAGACGAGGAAGAATCCTCAGATTCGGAGAAGGAAGAAATAATCAATAAAAGGAAGAATAGGAGACGCATCGACTCAGATCCGCTCACCGTGTCAAACTCGGAGACTCCTAGAGTTTCCCTCACATCTACCAAGTTCGACGGCAAAAAGGGTTTTCAAAATTGGAAGAAGAAGGTTGAGATATGTCTTCTGGCTAAAAACAAAATCAAGATGATAGACGGCACTTTGAAGAGATCTAAGGTTCCCAAAAACCATCGAGACGCCTGGGATAGATGCGACGGCTTGGTTAGATCGTGGATTCTCGCCTCCGTTGAAACCACCATTGGCGATAGTCTCGTCTCCTGCTCGACCTCTTTCGACATGTGGAAACGCCTCATTCAAAGGTTCGATCAAGTTGACGGTACGAGATTATTTGAATTGAATCGTGATTTATCTAGAATCGAACAAGGAAATGCTTCTGTTACTGAGTATTTTACTAAGCTCACAAGCATTTGGGACGACATCTCTGCTATGACGAATATATCTTCTTGTGTTTGCGGTTATAGTGAAAAAGTTGCTAAACACTCTGAGAACCAAAAGTTGTTTCAGTTTTTATTGGGATTGCGTGAGGAATTTATCAACATTAGGGGTAACCTTCTCATGAAAAAGCCTCTTCCAAGCCTTGATTCTGCATATGCTGTGATACTCCAAGAAGAGAGGCAGCGAGTCAATGGGAAAGGCGAGAGGGAAATTTCTGATATTTCCTTTGCTAACAATACCAGTAGAACAGAAGCCACATCTGGTGAAAGAGGAAAGTTTAGAAAGGAAAAGGATAATACCGGTAAGAAAAGTTCGAACTTCTGTACTCACTGCGGCAAAACTGGCCATCTGAAGAGTGGATGTTTTGAGCTCAAGGGTTATCCGGACTGGTGGAAAGGATCAAGAAACAACACCGCAACCAATACTACTGACAAGAAAGGGGAAGGTATCAAAGGTCTCTCTGTTTTAAGCATAGATAAATTGAATAAACTCTGCAATTTGCTTGAACAAACAGGGAAGATCACTGAGAAAAATGCCTCAAGCAACAGTGCTTCTGGAAGCAGAGATGTCTCTCACTTTGCAGGTATTATCCACCCTAAATGTAATAGTTCTTACCGAAAACATGTTGATAATCGATGGCTTTTAGATTCTGGAGCTAGCGAACATTTAATTGGTGATTAATCTTTGCTTAGTGATAAAAAACAGACCTCTGATATGCATCATGTTACAATGCCTAATGGGCATATCGAGACTGTAGATACTATGGGATCTGTTATTCTTACTAACGGTTTTAGGCTTGAAAACGTTTTACATGTTCCTAGTTTCAAGCTTTCGCTTGATTCTGTTAGTAGACTGGCTCAGCAATATAAGTGTGAGATTTCTTTTGATTCTAACACTTGCTATATGCAGGCCCGTACTTGGAAGAATAAGGAGCAAATCGGATATCAGGAAGATGGGCTGTACTTTCTTGACTCTAGATTGTTGCGCAAGATTTTTGATAGTTGTAATAATGACAATTTTTCTGGATCTGCTTACTGTTGTGGCTCTCGTCTGATAGCTCTGCATAGAAAAATGGGACATCCTCCCTTAAATAAGATGGTTAAGATGGGTCTCATCCAAAAACATGATATTCCTGATAATTTTGTTTGTGATGTATGTTTTAGAGCTAAGGGCCATAGATTGTCTTTCCCTCACTCTAAGAATAGGTCTAAGCATTGTTTTGATCTCATTCATGTTGATACTTGGGGTCCTTGCCCTACTATTAATCATGATGGTTGCCGATATTTTCTTACGATTGTTGATGATGCTAGTAGATGTACATGGGTTCTTCTTATGAAACTCAAATCTGATGCATCCCAACACATACAAAACTTCATAAGCCTAGTTGAACGGCAATTCAATAAGCTTGTTAAAATTGTCCATTCAGACAACGCTTATGAGCTTGGATTATCTAGGTCCTTACAAGATTTTTTTAATAAAAAGGGGATAATCCATCAAACCACCTGTGTCTACACTCCGCAACAGAATGAAGTCGTCGAAAGAAAACATCGATATTTGTTAGAAACTGCTCGCGCTTTATTTTTTCAATCCGGGCTCAGTATTACATATAGGGGTGAAAGCATTACAATGGCTACATTTCTCATTAATAGATTGCCATCCTCCACTTTAAATGGCTTATCACCTTATGAATGCTTGTATGGTTATCCTCCTAACTTGAGTAGCATTAAGACCTTCGGGTCATTAGTGTATCACACTGGTCCTCCTACCAATAAAGGAAAATTCAATGATCGTGGATTAAAGGGGTTTACTGTAACACCCCTAAAACCGGCCTAAGAGTTAAGGGTGCTACACGCCGCGTATTACTACCTAATAACGCAAGGCTCTAAAACACTCAACGCAATAAAGGCCCAAAACGAAGTTTACGTAAACATTGTAAACCAATGTATTCAAATACAGCGGAACTAATACCAAATCCCAAATACAAAACCGAGTCAGAAACAAAAGTCAAAAGCATAAGGCCCGAAGGCTACAACATCTCAGAGTATCAAACTGAAAGAACATAAAAGCTAATTACTATAGCTCCAGAACTTAGGATGATCCTCGCTGATCAATCTGCAAAAATGTTAGAAGTAGGGGAATGAGCACACAACTATGCCCAGTAAGCAGCGACCGTCATCAGCAAGGTCGCTCAAAACAATTGAAATCAGAAGAAGAGAAGATAAACATCTTATGCACAATTCTCAAATAGTCCGAAGCTTTCAGAAACAGAAGCAGAGTGGAACACAAGGGGTTCCCATTTCAGAAACAGTCAGAGCACTTAAACAGAAAGGGGACAAAACACAATGCACACACTCAGAAGGGTCGAAGACCCATAGACCATACCAGGTCTCTCGGCAACGCAGAAATGACTCGAAAGAGCCAAAGGGTTCGTCAACCCCACAGAACAGAAAGGGAATGACCCACACTCAGAACGACGTCTACATGGTATACCACGGAATAGCTCGACCCAGCCATTCACGGCTCAGAAACAAAGTGCAATGTCCCAAAACAGAAAGGTTGCTTAAACAGAAGCAAAGTTGCATTTAAATATGCCAAAACACTCATAAATCAGTAGCACAGATCATAAGGAAACCAATGCCGCAGACGGCACTCAAATCGGAGTTCAAACGAAGAAGTTATGCTGAAAACAGAGGGGTGTCCGAACTTGTGTCCGGACATCGAAGTTCGGACACAAGTCGAGACTCAGAAACCAGAGAAAGCCAAATGTCCGAACTTGTGTCCGGACATCAATGTTCGGACACAAGTCGAGTTGAAATCAGATAGAGGAGTTCAGCATGTCCGAACATCCAAGTTCGGACGGATGTTCGGACAGGTTTTACGGGAAAACACGCGGAAGGTCCGACCTTGTGTCCGGACGTCGAAGTTCGGACACAGGTCGAACTTAAACCAGAGGGAAAACCTGAGGGTGTGTCCGAACATCCAGTTCGGACAGATGTTCGGACATACCCCGAACTCGCAAATCAGAAAGGCAGAAACGCACTGTCCGAACTTCAAAGCTCGGACGGAAGTTCGGACAGTGCGAAAAATGCAGTTTCCAGAAGACGAACAGAGCAGAAAAACAACACAAATCAATGCCTCAAAATGCCAATTAAGCACACACACCAAATCAGACATTAAAACAGGAAACCATGGGGGTTTAGCCATTCTAAAACGCAACCAAACAGACATCACAAACAGAAATCACACACGAACAGAACATTGCAATCCCCATGGCTGAACTTCCAAACTGAATCGAGTAACCACCTACCTCAGAGTGCAATCCACAGAGCAGCAACAGCACACGAACGAAACCTCAACCAGACACCGAAACAGCCACTGAATTCCCAAATGATAATCCAAAATCAGAAAAACGGAAGAGACAAACCGAGACAACACAACCCTTAATCTGCAACACGAACCTGAACCCAATGTGCAGAGAATCCAACAATTCGCAACAGCTCACAGCCCGTGCAAACCACAGATCGACAGCAACCCCGTTGTCTCTGAATTCAGCAATTCGAAGTTTCAAAAATCAGGAAACAGAAGAGGGAAGAACGCAACACCGACCGACACAATCAGAGAATCCAAACCTGAGTAACGAAGGCGGAACACACAGCAGCGAAGATCTCCAATCTGATTGCAGCAGAACATTCACCGTTTCAGCAAAGTGAGAAATTGAGAGAGAGAGAGAGGGCAGAGAAAACTGTCGTTCAAACCACGATGAGAGGCGCTCCTCACGACCGAACTGACGTGAATGAATTGATCGGGAATTAGAAGTGATTAAGAAGGAAAATAAATAAGTAATTCCTTTACTTATTATCAAATAATCTGATTACCTTAAATAGCAGGGGTAATGACCTCCTCGCCCTTGGCAATTAAAAGAATACCACCGGAGTCCCAACTGACAGCAAAGAAATCAATAATCCAACTCAGAAAAACATTGCAACTGATATAACCTAAGGTATGAATTATGCGGGTTATAACATCACCTCCCCCTTAAAAGAATCTCGTCCTCGAGATTAACTCACCTTACTGCTCGAACAGAGAGGGAAACTTGGCACGCAGCTCATCTTCGAGCTCCCACGTAGCTTCACTCTCTAACTGATCTGACCACTGGACCTTCACCATAGGTAGGGTCTTGCTACGAAGCTGACGGACGTCCCTGGCTAGAATACGAGTAGGCACCGCCTCGAAGCTGCAATCCTCTCTCAGCTGAAGCTGGCTGTAGTCGATCACGTGAGACGGATCATGCAGATACTTCCTCAACATGGACACATGGAAAACTCCGTGGACAGCAGACAAAGCAGGTGGCAAGCCAAACGGTAAGCCACAGGGCCAATCCTCTCCAGAATCTCAAACGGTCCAACGAACCTCGGGCTAAGCTTCCCACGCTTCCCAAACCGAACCACGCCTCTGACCGGCGACACTCGCAGATAGACATGATCACCAACATCGAACTCAAGCGGCCTGCGCCTCTGATCTGCATAGCACTTCTGTCTGCTCTGAGCAACAAGCAAACGCTCCCGAATCGTCCTGATCTTCTCTACGCTCCCTGTACCAGCTCGGGTCCAACTAAGACCCTCTCCTTCAGGTCATCCCAACAGATGGGTGACCTGCACCTCCTACCGTACAACGCTTCAAACGGAGCCATACCAATGCTCGCCTGAAAGCTGTTGTTGTAGGCGAACTCAATCAGAGTCACATGCTGCTCCCAGCTACCACCAAAGTCCAGGACACATGCACGAAGCATGTCCTCCAAAACCTGATTAGTCCTCCGTCTGGCCATCCGACTGAGGATGGTAAGCTGAACTGAACGCTAAATTCGTACCCAAGGCCTTATGCAAACTGCGCCAAAATCTCGAAACAAAACGTGGGTCACGATCAGACACAATAGTAGTAGGCACACCGTGAAGCCTCACTATCTCATCCAGATATAAACGAGCTAGGCGCTCCAGACTGAAGGTCTTCTTCACCGGCAGAAAATGAGCAGACTTCGTCAGACGATCAACTATCACCCAACAGCATCACAACCCGAAGGAGTCCTGGGCAAACCCATAACAAAATCCATCCCCACACTCTCCCACTTCCACTCAGGAATGGGAAGGGGCTGAAGCAAACCGCTGGCCTCTGGTGCTCAGCCTTAATCTGCTGACAGGTCTGGCACTTCGAGACAAACTCTGAGATATCACGCTTCATCCCAGACCACCAGAATGACTCTCTGAGGTCTCGATACATCTTCACCCCTCCTGGGTGAACTGAATAAGGCGCTCCATGGGCCTCCTGAAGGATCTCTCTGCGCAGCACTGCATCGTCTGGCACACATACACGGTCTCTGAAACGCAGACAACCCATCGCTGGAGACACTGAAATCTGAACTCTGCTCTGAAGACAGCCCCTCTCTGATCCGACAAAGCTGATCTGCCTCCTGACCAACCCGATCCTGTCGACCAACGAAGACTGAACCTGAAGCGCTGCTATCACACTGGCACTGGCTGGTCTGACTACCCAAACCCCATACGCTGAAGCTCTAAGGCGGACCTCTGAACTCCTGACAAGGCACAAGCTACCCGAAGCACCTCTCCGGCTCAAGGCATCTGCAACAACATTCGCTCTACCCGGGTGGTAGAGGATCTCTAAATCGTAGTCATGAAGTAGCTCCAACCACCTCCTCTGTCTCAAGTTCAGCTCCTTCTGAGTGAACAAATACTTGAGGCTCTTGTGGTCAGTGTAAACCTTACACGACGCTCCATATAAATAATGTCTCCAAATCTTCAGCGCGAACACTACAGCTGCCAGCTCCAGATCGTGGGTAGGGTAGTTCTTCTCATAGGGCTTAAGCTGTCGGGAGCCATAAGCCACTACCTTACCCTGCTGCATCAAAACACATCCCAGTCCCTTATGGGACGCATCACAGAAGACCTCGAACCCCTCGGTCCCAGAAGGCAAAGTCAGAATCGGTGCCGTCGTCAGTCTCTTCTTAATCTCCTGGAAACTCTGCTCGCAAGCCTCGCTCCACTCATACTTGATCTCCTTCCTCAACAGACGGGTCAGCGGGGATACAATCTTAGAAAAACCCTCTACAAACTTCCTGTAGTACCCAGCTAACCCAAGGAAACTGCGAATCTCAGCAACATTCGTGGGCCTCGCCCACTCCATCACAGCTCTAACCTTCTCAGGATCTACTGAGATACCGTCCTTCGAGACCACATGTCCCAAGAATACGACGCGATCAAGCCAGAAGTCACTTCTTCAACTTAGCATACAGCTCACGATCCTTCAGCGTCTGCAAAACAATCCTCAGATGCTCCTCATGCTCCTCTGCACTCCTGGAGTACACCAAGATATCATCTATGAAGACCACTACGAACTGATCCAGATAGGGTTTAAAAACCCGGTTCATCATATCCATGAATACTGACGGAGCATTAGTCAAACCAAACGGCATGACTAGGAACTCGTAATGACCATAACGAGTCCTAAAAGCGGACTTAGGCACATCCTCGGCCTTAATCCTCAACTGATGGTAGCCTGAACGAAGATCAATCTTCGAGAACACTGTGGCACCCGCCAACTGGTCAAACAAATCGTCGATGCGCGGAAGGGGATAGCGATTCTTGATGGTCACCTTGTTCAACTCTCTGTAATCGATGCACAAACGGAAGGTCCCATCCTTCTTCTTCACAAACAGCACTGGCGCTCCCCAAGGCGAAACACTAGGGCGTATGAAGCCCTTATCCAACAGCTCCTGAAGCTGGACCTTTAGCTCCTTCAACTCCGCCGGACTCATACGGTAAGGGGCCCTAGAGATGGGCTGAGTCTCTGGCGCTAAATCGATGGTGAACTCCACCTCTCGCACTGGTGGAAGTCCGGGCACGTCGTCCTGGAAGACCTCAGGAAACTCCTGACAATCGGGATGCTCTCCAAGCTAGATCCCTCACGCACCTCTGGCAGATAACATAAGAAGCCCTGGCAGCCCTTCCTCAAGAAACTGGCTGCCTGCATCGCTGACACAATCACCGGCGCACATGGAACTGCATTCCCAGAGAAAGCAAAACGAGACCCGTCTGGCAAGTCGAACACCACCCTCGCTGCACAATCTATATGGGCATGGTGCTCTGCTAGCCAATCCATGCCCAGAATCACATCAAAACAGGTCATCCGCATCGGGATGAGGTCAGCAAAGAAAGTCTTGTCCCTAACTACTATGGGACAAGCCTTACACACAGAATCCAGCACACAAGGGGCAACCCCACCTAATGGACTACTCACACACAAGTCTATCTCACTAGGCACAGCAGTCAGTCCAAGATCATCCAACAAATCATAGCAGACAAAGGAATGCGTAGCTCCAGAATCAAACAGACAAAACACATCTCGAGAATGGATCTGGAGAATACCTGAGACGACGCGATCACCAGCTCGATCACGCTCTCCAGCCATAGCATAAACCCGGGCCTGAGTCTGAGGCTTCTTCTGATCGGACCTCGCCCCTGAATCTGAGCCGGTACCTCTATCCCCTGAGCCTCTACTGGACGCCTGAGGCACTGAGCAATCCGGTGCTCCATCGACCCGCACTTAAAGCAGGCACCGGTCTTCTTGTAGCACTCCCTACCAGGATGGGAGCGACCACAAGACCCACACTTCGTCCCAGCTGACGAAGATGAAGAAGCTCCCCGGCGATCTCCATAGGTCTGCTTCTTCTGAGGAGGAGCAGCCTCCTTCTTCTGAGGCTCTCAGCACGCCTCTTCCCTTATGGTCTCTGCCCGCCTGTCTGCCCTTGATGTCAGCCTCTACCAGCAAGGCGACATCCGCCACATCTCTGAAGGTCCGGTGACGAAGAGGTGTCACCGCCGACCTGATGTCTGGCCTCAATCCGCTCTCGAACTTACGAGCCTTCCTGTGCTCATCCGGCTCTGGAGCATACTTCGACAGCGTCACAAACTTCCTACATACTCCTCTACAGACATATCTCTCCCCTGGCGCAGCCGGTTATACTCGTTGATCTTCTGGTCTTTGTACACATCCGGATAGAACTGCTTGTTGAACTCCAAGCAGAACTGATCCCAGGTCCAAGGCTGGGGATGCCTACCCATCACCATGCGCCACCACTCCTTCGCCTCCCCCTTAAAGAGGAACGTAGCGAAGTCCACCTTCTGGTCATCCTCCGACCCCATCACTCTCAGCAGGTCCTCGACCTCTGTAATCCAGTGGCTCGCCTCCTGAGGGTCACCACAGCCATCAAAGGATGGAGGCTTAAGCTTCATGAACTCCTGGAGAGCTCGGACTCGGCCTCCCACAGCATTCGCTCCTGCTGGGCCAGCACCACCAGCTCCTCCACCAGCTCCCCCAGCAGCTGCAGCCATCGTCTGCATCAACTGCGTCACAAACTGCTGCACTACATCCGCAGCATCTCCCTGAGGGGTCACTGGTGTCCTACGAGGAGCCATTCTGAGATATACAAATCCAAAACTTGTCAGAACTAACTCATACAGTCAACCACTGTCACAACTGACTCTCACACAAGCAAACACACCCACAGACACCAAAGAAAGCCAAACCTGGCTCTGATACCACTAAATGTAACACCCCTAAAACCGGCCTAAGAGTTAAGGGTGCTACACGCCGCGTATTACTACCTAATAACGCAAGGCTCTAAAACACTCAAACGCAATAAAGGCCCAAAACGAAGTTTACGTAAACATTGTAAACCAATGTATTCAAATACAGCGGAACTAATACCAAATCCCAAATACAAAACCGAGTCAGAAACAAAAGTCAAAAGCATAAGGCCCGAAGGCTACAACATCTCAGAGTATCAAACGAAAGAACATAAAAGCTAATTACTATAGCTCCAGAACTTAGGATGATCCTCGCTGATCAATCTGCAAAAATGTTAGAAGTAGGGGAATGAGCACACAACTATGCCCAGTAAGCAGCGACCGTCATCAGCAAGGTCGCTCAAAACAATTGAAATCAGAAGAAGAGAAGATAAACATCTTATGCACAATTCTCAAATAGTCGAAGCTTTCAGAAACAGAAGCAGAGTGGAACACAAGGGGTTCCCATTTCAGAAACAGTCAGAGCACTTAAACAGAAAGGGGACAAAACACAATGCACACACTCAGAAGGGTCGAAGACCCATAGACCATACCAGGTCTCTCGGCAACGCAGAAATGACTCGAAAGAGCCAAAGGGTTCGTCAACCCCACAGAACAGAAAGGGAATGACCCACACTCAGAACGACGTCTACATGGTATACCACGGAATAGCTCGACCCAGCCATTCACGGCTCAGAAACAAAGTGCAATGTCCCAAAACAGAAAGGTTGCTTAAACAGAAGCAAAGTTGCATTTAAATATGCCAAAACACTCATAAATCAGTAGCACAGATCATAAGGAAACCAATGCCGCAGACGGCACTCAAATCGGAGTTCAAACGAAGAAGTTATGTTGAAAACAGAGGGGTGTCCGAACTTGTGTCCGGACATCGAAGTTCGGACACAAGTCGAGACTCAGAAACCAGAGAAAGCCAAATGTCCGAACTTGTGTCCGGACATCAATGTTCGGACACAAGTCGAGTTGAAATCAGATAGAGGAGTTCAGCATGTCCGAACATCCAAGTTCGGACGGATGTTCGGACAGGTTTTACGGGAAAACACGCGGAAGGTCCGACCTTGTGTCCGGACGTCGAAGTTCGGACACAGGTCGAACTTAAACCAGAGGGAAAACCTGAGGGTGTGTCCGAACATCCAGTTCGGACAGATGTTCGGACATACCCCGAACTCGCAAATCAGAAAGGCAGAAACGCACTGTCCGAACTTCAAAGCTCGGACGGAAGTTCGGACAGTGCGAAAAATGCAGTTTCCAGAAGACGAACAGAGCAGAAAAACAACACAAATCAATGCCTCAAAATGCCAATTAAGCACACACACCAAATCAGACATTAAAACAGGAAACCATGGGGGTTTAGCCATTCTAAAACGCAACCAAACAGACATCACAAACAGAAATCACACACGAACAGAACCATTGCAATCCCCATGGCTGAACTTCCAAGCTGAATCGAGTAACCACCTACCTCAATAATCAGCACAATCCAACGGTTTGAGCAGTTCACAGCAACACGAAACGAAACCGCCAACCAGACACCGATCAACGAGCACTGATTTCCACAATGACAAATCCAAAATCAGAAAAACGGAAGAGACAAACCGAGACAACACAACCCTTAATCTGCAACACGAACCTGAACCCAATGTGCAGAGAATCCAACAATTCGCAACAGCTCACAGCCCGTGCAAACCACAGATCGACAGCAACCCCGTTGTCTCTGAATTCAGCAATTCGAAGTTTCAAAAATCAGGAAACAGAAGAGGGAAGAACGCAACACCGACCGACACAATCAGAGAATCCAAACCTGAGTAACGAAGGCGGAACACACAGCAGCGAAGATCTCCAATCTGATTGCAGCAGTACATTCACCGTTTCAGCAAAGTGAGAAATTGAGAGAGAGAGAGGGCAGAGAAAACTGTCGTTCAAACCACGATGAGAGGCGCTCCTCACGACCGAACTGACGTGAATGAATTGATCGGGAATTAGAAGTGATTAAGAAGGAAAATAAATAAGTAATTCCTTTACTTATTATCAAATAATCTGATTACCTTAAATAGCAGGGGTAATGACCTCCTCGCCCTTGGCAATTAAAAGAATACCACCGGAGTCCCAACTGACAGCAAAGAAATCAATAATCCAACTCAGAAAAACATTGCAACTGATATAACCTAAGGTATGAATTATGCGGGTTATAACATTTACCTTGGGCCGGGGTTATGCAAAAAAGGTCATCGGGTTCTCCTTATCAATGAAAACAAGGTTATTACCAGTCGAGATTTAACCTTTTTTGAAGATGTTTTCCCCTTGCAGGTGCAGCCACAGTCCAATGAGACAAATTGCTCAGACCAGCCCACCTTTTCCTCTTTTCCCATCACTGTTGATGAAGAAAGCGACAGTGAATTGTCTCACGATAATATTCCGCGTCGATCAGGCCCACCTATCACACGGCCCAATAAATCCACCGCTTCTATTCCCGACAAGGACCATCACGCCTCTGACTCTGTCGTGTCGGAGCCCACCGGTGATCAGCCTGATTATAATTCGACCAACAATTATGACTCCCTTGGTCATATTACACGGGATGAGAATGTGAATCCAGACGAATCCAACTCTGGGCCACCCGATCAACACGTTACTACTGCATCTTACACCGACAATGATCAAGCCCAGAAAGGTGAACAAGTTTCCACTTTCTCTGAACCACAAGGGGTCCGACGTTCTACGAGAATAAAACAGGCCCCTTTCAGACTTACAGACTATGAATGCAATCAAGTCACGCGTGACCCTTTTACCCATCTTCTCTCCTCTCGGCTTGAAAATTCCAGGCCCAATCCTCTACCCACCTTGAATTCAATCACTGACTTTATTCCTTCTCGTATCTTATGTTCCCAGGTCCAAATGCAGTGCCCTTTGGAACCATCATCTTATAAGGTTGTTGTTCTACACCCGGAATGGAGAGCTGCAATGAATTCAGAACTTCAAGCCCTTGAAGAGAATCACACATGGACGCTTGTTAAGCTTCCAAAAGGGAAAAGATGCATCACATGCCGGTGGGTGTATCGCACCAAACACAAAGCCGATGGAACCATCGAACGATACAAGGCTCGTTTGGTTGTTCACGGATTCCCACAAAGAGAAGGGGAAGATTTTCATGAAACTTTTTCTCCGGTTGTCAAAATGACAACCATTCGTACCTTGATAAGTGTTGCCATAAAACGACGTTGGATGATTCATCAACTTGATATCAACAACGCGTTTATCCATGGTGATCTTCACGAAGAGATTTACATGAAAATTCCCGAGGGTTTGATCACTCCCACCAACGGTTTAGTGTGCAAATTGTAAAATTTTTTATACGGGTTAAAACAAGCTTCCCGCCAATGGTATGCTAAACTTTCTACTAGTCTCACTAACCTTGGCTTTGTTCTTTCAGATAATGACCACTCTTTATTCAAATGAGAGTCATGGGAATTCCATCCTCTTCCTTGGAGTCTACGTCGATGATATCATTTGTGCGGCAACAATGATACCAAGATTCTCCAAGTTAAGGAAACCCTTCATAATTCCTTCAAGATCAAAGACCTTGGCAATCTCACATACTTCCTTGGTCTTGAGTTCCATTACACCTCTGACGGAGTCGACATCACATAAAAAGATTCGCTTCTGACCTCCTTAAGGACTACAACATTTTGTCTAAGCGACCGGTTGCTAGCCCCCTCGCTCCCGGCATCAAGCTCCACTTACAAGATGGTCCTCTTCTTCCCAACGCTACTGAATATCGTCGGCTCATCGGCAAGTTAAACTACCTCATCAACACCCGCCCGGATCTCAACTTCAGCGTCCAGCTTCCGAGCCAATTCAATCAACATCCCTGTCAAAAATCATGGAATGCCGCCATCCATGTCCTCTAGTACATCAAAGGAACGCTTGGTTATGGCATTTTTCTAAATAACAAATCTGATTATTCTCTCTTTGCATATTGCGATTCTAACTAGGCTACTTACCCCATTTCTCGCAAATCCGTTAGCGGATATTACATTCTATTCGGAGGCTCTCCTATTTCTTGGAAGTCCAAGAAACAAGCATCCGTCTCCCTCTCGTCCGCCGAAGCTGAATACCGTGCTCTTCGACGTGTCACCACCGAATTGGCTTGGCTTTCCCGTCTTCTCAATGAACTTGGCGTCCACGACATCACTCCTATACCGCTGAGGTGCGACAACAAATCGGCTGTCTATATCGCACACAACCCCGTTCTCCACGAACGCACGAAGCACATTGAAATAGATGTCCATTATTTTCGTGACCAAATCAAAGCCGGCCTCATTGATGTTGTCCACATCTCCAACTCACATCAAAAGGCGGATATGCTCACCAAGCCGTTAACGGGAAAGGATTATCGTCATCAACTACATCAATGGGAATGCTAAACACTTCAAACCTAACAAAATAACTCCTTTTCTTAGGTTTGGGGGGGGGGGGGGGGTGTTAGGAAACATGTTTGTCTCATCTTATACTACATGTCTCCTACGTGTCTTTTCTTTCCTCTTTATTAGCCTAATTAGTTGTTTCCCCCTCCCGTTGTTTAACGGTCTCTTATGTTTGTATATATTAGTGTTTCCTTCTGTTGTTATAATCAGAAGAGATAATACACAATTAAGCACTTTCCTTCTTTCTCTCTGCTCTCTTATCACCAGTTCGTCACTTCAATTCCTTACCTCCGCGCCTCAATTCTTCTCCTATGCGTCTCAATTTTTCTTCCGCATCCAATACACTCTTTTGTTGTTATATATGCTAATTTCTAGATGTAAGTTCTGTTGGTTACTGTTTTCATGCATCTTCATTATTGTCTTATTGTTTTGGTCGTGCTCAATTATAAGCTCAAGTGGAGATTACCATGTAAAAGTTAGATTAGGATGTTGGAAAAGCTAGACATGCTTCAAGAGACTCTGTCTCACATGACACCGGTCAGGGGCGGATTCAAAGGGGGCCGGGGGCACCGGCCCCCGAAACTTTTGAAAAAGAGTAACAGTGTCAAAAAAATTTTTTGTCCCTGAGACAAAGCTTCTGAATCCGCTACTGTCACCGGTAGTACTGTATGCTAGATGGAGTATATCATGTATATAAGGTGGGTGAAGTTCTTGCACCTCGTTTTGGAAAACCGTTAGTGGTAATCTCCCGTTGTTTATCTATTATCTTGTATGGTAGGGGTCTGATATAAGTGGTTGATTATCTTTCACCATAGTTGGACACTAGGTTTGTATTCTCTTCTTTTAACTTAATCTATGCACCTTTTTTTTTAATCTATGCACTTTTGCGAAAGAAATAAAAAGAGTGGAAACACTTGTAATCTGGTTTTAGTAACTTTGTAAGAAATCGGACGCACACCTCAAATAATTTTGGGTTTTCAATATATGTTTTACCGAACACACACATTTCAGGACCAACCTCAAAGGACATGAGTGGGGCCACCGGTCATCCCCTTTTTATGCATACAAACACCGAAACCTAGCTATGCTGGAAGAAGAAATCGCAGACACATCACTCATGAAACCCTCCCGTGTCATCAATAGTAGTTAGTGAGTATTTACTTTTAATTAGAGGATGAAACCATATGCTTAACAAGTGCCTGTTGAAGCCCCTCCTTAACCCCGACCAACTTCTCAAGTATCATCCCCTTCCTCAGGAACATGAATGTGGGGGTTGCATTAACACCCCAATCAACAGTAACAGAGTTTAGCTCATTCACGTCCACTTCAAGAAATATAACATTAGGGTATCTCCTAGCCAACTCAGTAAAGTAGGGAGAAATGGTTCTAGATGGTTCACACCAGGTTGCATTAAAATCAACAACAATCAGTTTTTTGGTATCATTAGCCTTGTGGAGCCACTGATCCCACTCTTGGATGGTGTGCAAAGTGATCACTTGTCCTGAACCCTCATGTTTATAGGAACAATAGATAGGTGGCTGACATGGAGTTGGGTATGCTTGACTGGGATGAGAGGGAGATAGAGCAGTGTAATATGAAGTGGCAGGTTGAGTATAAGGCTTTGCAGGAGGGACGGGATAAGGTTGGACTGGAGCAGAAGGATAATATTTTGGAGTAGGAGGATAAGGTTGAATTGCTGAATGTGATGAACCATGAAAAGAATGTTGAGTTGCAAAGCTTGGTCCTTGTTGCTGCTGCTAGATACAACACAATACTTCATGTTACAGTCAAAGGTTTGAGCTATGCATTGCATATTAATTACAAATATGTACATTAGATAAACATACCATAAGATCGGGCTGGATAGAATTAAACAAACTGTACCAGCAGTCCTGTGGCCAAATCAATCAAGATGTATATAAATGATACAAATTAAGAAGATGAGACATGTAGAGATTGGAATGGTGGCAGGCAGTATTGAATTCTTTTACCTTTTATTAGTTAGAGTGTAGATATCAACGATAGGCTCGTCATTACCCAGAGAAATGAATTTCCTGAGGTTAACACTGGATAGTAGAGGAAAAACACTAATTGATGTTAATTAGAACAAAAATGGACGATGAATTGCTATCAAATCACAAAATCATTGGCTTCTATATATGGGATCCCCACCTTCCCTTGCCAATGAGGGTATCTTTAGTAACGTGTGGGCATTATGAACCGATATGTTCATCTTTTCAACCCTTCAATAAGGGTGAAACTGAAACCGTTCTCCAAATTTAGGGTTTGTACCACCACCTACACCAAATTATAAGAATGTTAATGGTTTGATCCCGTAAAACAAGCAATTCTTACAAGTCCAACAACCATGGAGCTAGCTTGGATATATAAATTGGTTACCTCGACATATAGTACGAAAACTAGTGCCTCCGTATTCAAGACAGACATAAGGATCTTGGGATGTTAATGTCGAAAGTGTCCTTCAAATCAGTACATCTCATAACTGAGTAAATACCAAAATAACCACAACACCAGTTAGTATAAGTCAACTATAATTAATAAGAAGTAAATCTCCTTGAGCAATAATGAACATACCTAAAACATGAGCGTCTTTCCTTGGATTGAGATACACGACATACTGTAGAGCTATGATCAGATCGAACCAGACCTCAGTGAGAAGTAAAATGGGGCGCAGAGGCTATTTATGCATCTGTGCAGGATTGAGTTATTCCCAACTGACTTTGTAATCAAAAGTCTTCTCTCCTATTTTAATCGGTTAACGCGCCCATTCATTCTTTACTAAGCACGATTTGTAGAAACAACGGCTTTAGAAAGAGGAAATAATATCTGACCTCATGACTTTCTAACAGACGAAGATGCATCATACATTATAATAATGTCAACGCACGACTTTAGAACCATCACCCACGTAACCTAAACCCACCTCTTCAGCTGATAAAATAAAGGATTACTTACATTGGAAGCTAAATATATGTTTCAAGTCATGACTGATCGCCAGATTTATTATAAAGTTTGAGAGGTTCTCATTTGGCTTGTATTCCTGTTCGAGATGTCTCCCTAATGATCATATATATAATTACGAATGTTTTCCCATATTTAAGGAACTTAATTACATGCTTATCTGATGTGGAAATTTTTTGGCTTTCTGTCACATTAATTTATATTCTCTAATAAAACTACTTTCTATTACAAGTGGTATCTTCAAATAAACAGTAATAAAAAAACTTCTGCCCGTTGGGAAATATACGCGCCTACGATCCCCTGTTTTCCCATCGTCTTCCTTCTAGCCGACGCCCTCGCCCGCGCTTCTACCGTTGCCTTCCTGAAGCCGCCGCCCCTGAGCACCGTCGGGCTCCCTCCGGTGCGCCGGGCCGCCGCCTGGTGACAAGGCCCCCCCGAGAGTGGTGCTCCCCCCCCCTCCTCCTCCGTCTTTTTCAACCCCAATGGGGCGCAAGAGGATTGGAACCAGGGCCACCCCGCTCCTCTGTCTCGCCGGTTCCCCTCTCCCCTGTCGCCTCCACTCGCATCGCGTCGTTCACTGCGCCCTCCCTGGTTGGCGTGTCGCAGAGGCAAGCTAGTCACCGTCGGTTCTACGACTCCTCTCCCTGCTCCAGTGGTGTCGAGTGCGTCGCTCCTTCTGGCCTCCTCCACCGGCCTTGGTCTGACCTCCCCCGGTTGAGGCGCGTCGTTGGAGCTCAAGATGGAGGCGTGCCCTTGAAGTTGCTGGGGAGTCGCATGCGCCGGCTCTTCCCGCTCCAACCGTGGATGTTATTGTTGGTTCGAAAGACATTTTTCAATTCTAATGGCTTCGTCGGCCTTTGGTAGAGCCGTTTTGAGCTTCAGTGCGCCTACTATTGGGGTGAATCTGTTGAGGTCTTCTGGAGGCTCAATGGGCTGGTACCCCAGAA
>CM041778.1:365887126-365918593 GCA_023374045.1 Limonium bicolor
GCTCGAGTGTTCTTCCCTTGATTTTCACTAGCCTTTAAATTCTCAAAACCCTTGTCCTGATTCTTAACACTGCCATTGTAACACACTAGCTAATTACTTACATAAATAATTGTTATGAGTAGAAGTAGTAACTTGATTTAATAACTGATATGCATAATATAAACAATTTAGTTGTAGGTGATGTTAGGTCGTAAGGAGAATGAGAGTATGTATAATCGTCCCTCGTGAATCGAGACTTTGAAACAGCTTAGCAGTCTGTTTGCTGAAAAAGACTAACTCAACGTGGTATTGATTTTTAGGGGTTTTGTTGTCCGTTAGAATGTCCAGAGATTAGATACTTTTCTCTAGCTTCATATTTAAATGTATCCTACGTACCTTTCTCATTAAGAAGAGATCAATGAGGTTTTGCAATTAAATAGTAAGTAGATGCTTGATCTAGTTTAGAAAAGACTTTGACTAATTAGAAGTCAACTCGAAAAATAAAATGCAACCCAGATGCCTTTTAAACAAACCTTTTCGCCATTTTTAGTTTTAGCAGGGTTGATTCTGATGATATCGATCTCAGCAGGAAAGCAGCAGCGCAGCAGCAGCATGTCTTCTATCTTGATCCAAGGAAAGACGCTCACGGTTAGAGGTAACATTCATCAATTGTCGAGGAATTTAATTTCCTTTCTTGATAGTTCACATCGAATATATATAATGCACCTTAATTACTTAGAAATGGTCTTGACTTATTTTGTTTCCTTGATTTCTCATCAGTTCTGAATTGCACTGACCTGAAGGATGTTGCGTGGATCAAAAAGCAAAATCCTTATGTCTGTCTTAAATATGGAAACACCATTTATCGTACAAGAATATGTATAGGTGACAGATAATGTTGACCATCAATTTTCTAGGCCCCTGCAGGGGTGTATGACTCAACTGAGATCTTCTTGTTTGGTTTCTGGAATCAAACCGTAAATGTTTCTTTCTCTATTTTGTAGCCGGTGATAAAAACCCCACTTTTCAAGACAAGTTCGAATTCACCCTTATTCAAGGACTGATGGAGATTACCATCTCGGTCTACAACCACCACACTTTACTTAGCCATGACTTCATAGGCAAGGGAAGGTAACTAAAGTGGAGCGTTTTCATTGAAGATTCATATTCCATGAATTTGTTTTAATATAAATGTTTTTCTCCAACTATATTACTCCAGTGTTCAGCTCAACAAATTGATTTCTCAAGGCCATGACAGTTGTGACTGTTCCATTTACAGTGAAAGTAGACGGTAAAACGAAATCAATTAGTTCTACATTTTCGTGCTCTTTTGACTGCTCCATTTTCATATTCGTTTTATTTTTTGGTTACAGGAGTGCTGGAGAAGTTCGTCTAACTCTATATTGCCCAGATCTTATGGTATAACCATTTCCTTAACAGTTCTTAACTAATTTGGTTATACTTAAAACCATGGCTTGTTAATGAGCAAAAGACTCATAAATGTAATATAAAGTGTGCTGTTTTGTATGTAGCCGCAACAAGGATCAAGCTGTGCTTCACCACTAACGGGATACTTAACATATCAACATTCTTTTCCGCTACCACCACTTCCTGCAGACCAATATCCCTCTTCTTCATCAGTTCAGCCTTGTCCTCCAACTTCAGCAAATATTTATCCTTCTCTTTCAGCTGAACCTTGTCCTCCTCTTCAACAAATCTTTATCCTTCTCTTTCAGCTGAACCTTGTCCTCCTCAACTTCAACAAATCTTTATCCTTCTATTTCAGCTGAACCTTGTCCTCCTCCACCTTCAACAAATCTTTATCCTTCTATTTCAGCTGAACCTTGTCCTCCACCTTTTACAAATCTTTATCCTTCCACTGCAGATGAACCTTGTCCTCCACCATCAACAAATTATTTTTCTTCTCTTACAGCCCAACCGTGTTCTTCACTTCTTCTAGATCACATTTACTATCCTTCACCTTCAATCCAACCAGGGCCATGTGATACTGCGCAATATCTGCCATGCTGTCCATCTCCCGCTTATTCTTGTGAAGCTTACCCAATTCTAAATCAGCACTAACATAGTTCTTTATAATTCAATTTATCAAACATGTTTTTCTATATTCCAAGTTCTTTAATTTCCATTAGATAGTCTTCCATATTCAACAACTATCACATGTCACCACAGTGGTCCATCATTACCATCTCCACCAATCGTCGGTCTCCACCATCAAGGCGCCATTGTCACATTCATGGGTTATCATCAACCGCTAGCTTCTGGTGAAGACCTGCAGCTCATCCCATTTCACTAGCTACCCCTACGAATTTCAGTTGCATCATTTTGTGGAAAATGGTTTTGGAGGAAGTCACATTCTCATTTCTTGCACCATTTCCCTTGAAGCAAAAACACACACTTAATACATTGTACATGTTTTCAGTTTGTTTCTGCAGGCGTAATGGACACTTCATAACCATAAAAAGTACATAGATCTATTTGGAATCAGTGGTTTTTTTTTGTCATTGTATATAAAAAAAGAGCAGCGTGTGCAAATGATGGGACAGTATTTCCTCATTGGATGTTATTCTACAATCTTAATAGAAAGTGCTTATTTAGAAATTAGTAGATAGATAAAACTATTATAAACGATTAGAGCAGGTAGGAAAGTACTATGGTCATGATAGAAAAAACACTCCACATCAGCATGATAACCGACAGTGCTATTAGAAGCAGGAAACCATCCACCTGGTTTTTTTTTTATATATAATTTAGGCATATAGCCATTTATATATTATTACATGGGGAACCAGGTGGATGGGTTTGATTTTGGGCCTCGTTAAAACCTTTCCAAGCAAAACTCAATGGGAAAAAGCTTGAAGAAGAAAAAGAGTACCCACCCCATCCGATTACAACCTAGGGGACCAATTACAACAAAGGAAAACAACTCCAAACAACTAGAACAACAGCTAACGTCTACAAGTAATCCTTCACGGACGTGACTCCTACAAATGCGTTACAAGATAATGAGAAATCCTTCCACCATGTCTTAGTCCACCACCATACTCCCAACTTTATTTGGGTGATAATCCGGCTAACCTCACATGTATCCCCCCGGAAGATAACATTGTTTCGATGCAGCCAAATGTAATAAACGCCATAACAGAAGGTAGACTTCCAAACCCGTCGAGCCTTCGAGGCAAGCGGATAAGAGAACCAGGCCATATATATTTCTGCTACACTCCTTTGGAAAGTGAATGGGACATTCCACCACTGTAAGATACCCTCCCAAATCCGCCCGATAAGAGGGCAATGAAATACCACATGATCGAGTTGTTCCATTGCTCTTTTACACCATGGGCACCAAGTTTGGCCGATAGGGATTACATCTCTTTCAAATAGGAGCTCTCGAGTCATTAGCCTTCTTCTAAGAGCAAGCCATATCATTAACTCCACCCTAGGTTCACACAAACCTTTCCATAACGGTTTAAACTCAATCTCATTCGTAGTAGCCTGCCCTTCTACAGTTATATCATTCAAGGAGGAAATGATGTCCTTGGAGATAGTATACTTACCTAAGCTGGACCAGATGGCCTCATCACGAGTATGGGCACTGACTGGGGACAAGGAGGCATGCAGTAGTTCGTATAATGACGTCTCATGCTCCACCTCATAACCAAACAAAATTCGGCGCCATGATAGTCTCCAAACCCATTCATCATTTTGCCATTCTCCCGCCTGAGCAACCATGCAGTCCTGCTGTAAGCTAATTTGAAAGAGACGCGGGAATGCCTCCCTCAAACTCCCCACGTGTGTCCACCGATCATACCAGAATGATATATCACTTCCATCACCCAGCACAATTTTAACTTTACTATCCATGATGGTTTTGAGTGATGAGCAACCTTCCGTGGCCAGACAAATCGAGTGCCAAATTCCTCTCGGCCTAGGTGTATTCTCACACACATTCCCGGTGTGGATACCCCTCCTCGTGCTATATATTGATCTGACCACTTGCTTCTACAGGGGGGACTGATTTTTTGCAAAGCTAAATCTCCACTTGGCCAGGAATGCTAAGTTTTTCAATTGCAAATCTGTAAAACCAAGGCTACCTTTTTCTTTCGGACGTGTCATCTTCTTCCATGAGACCGGTGTTAAGAATTTATCCGTTTTCTTTCCCCAAAAAAATTGCCTTTGGATGGCCACTAGTTTTTTCCGAACCTTAACTGGGATCACAAATAAGCTAGCATAATAGAGGGGGATAGAGTCAAGAACGGACCTTATGAGAACTGCACGCCCGGCCCTAGAGAGACTCGTGGCCTTCCAAGTTGCAAGTTTGGACGTCACTTTTTGGATTACCGGGTCCCAAGTTGCAGCCTTTCTTGTGTTAGCTCCCAGTGGACATCCCAGATAGAAAGCCTTATTAGTGGACTATGCCTGAATTGGCAAGGCAAGAAGGATTTGTTATTTGGTTGATAGATCATGTTACTAGGACATGGAGGCAATCTTTAGTTGGAAAATGGTTTCATCCGCTTGATGTGAATAAATATAATTAAAACTCCATTAGCGCAACATCAAAAGTAGCGTGTAGAGGATAAATGGGGATGGGTATATACAAAGACACATGAATTCACTGTTTTTTTGATAGTTTACTGGAGAACCGGTTACAATGGAAATACTGTGGCATAGAGCCGTTCTCGCCAGATTTTAGAGAAAAGAGAGTACAATTATATATCATACAAAGAGAATACGACACAAATTTGAAATGAAATAACCCGGAAACAAAGAAGTATAGATTGCCGGTTTTGTCCGAGACTTGAGATAAATTGAATTCACTACTTAGCTCCACAGTAGTGGCACAATCGAGAGTGCCGAGAAAATAGCCCAAAAGCCATGGGGTAGAGCAGATGACCGAAGTAGCTTTTCGCAAAGAGCTTGGTTAGGCTGGAGCGCTCCACATTGCCTCTGCTTGAACGAAAAAAATTCGTATGAAACGTCTAATGCCGGGAGTTACGAATATGTTGATGACGGGGGTGTGAATTTTTCACTTTAGCTTTGGCCACCGGTCGGGGGAGTTTGTTGCCAACGGAGATGGTCTCGAGAATTGCTTAGGAGCTGGCTTTTCTCGGGCTGAATTATTACGCTTAAGGATGTGCCTGAAGTTTTGCAAGGAGGTTTCTGGATGAGGATAATGACAGCCAAGCCTACAGCCGAAATCAAGACAGGCTTGGGCTTCAGTAAGTGAAGGACTAGGGGGAGAGGAGGGAGAGGTATTTGAGAGAGATGGACCGAAGCTAGTTGCCGAACTAACAGGAAAAAGAACAACTTCTAGATTAATACCCGGGATTTGGGAAGCGGGAAAAGGGAGGGGAGTTGGAGGATCGCCCAACAATCGAAAGGGAAGGGAGCTTAGTGGACTGCTCTGAGGGGACGAGCAGGAAAAGGTTTGCCGAGGAGTAATTTGAGAATTATTTGATTTGGTGAAACTCGGGCTCAGTTGCAAAGGAAAGGAATTATAGCAGGATTGCGATTGGCTGGTGGGAGAGGATATCGATTGAGAGACAGGGGAATTTAAGGTTAGGGGTACTGAGATCTCTTGACTTTCAGAGGGGGGAAGTGGCAGAAAAAATTCTTTTTTTTTTTGAAATATGAGGTGATAAATATATTGAAAGAATAAAAGAGTTTATACAAAAGGAGATACATAGGAGCCCTATATATCAGATACCCAGGGATTTACAAGTCAATTGGGGACATAAAGGTTCCAAAAAGGTGGCGATGGACCAACCTAGTACATAAGTCAAAAAGGGCTCCCAACAAATAAGGAGGTCAAATTAGGACTCCAGAATCAGATTAAGCCATGTAGTATCTCGATTAGGAAGGAGATTAGTCCCGATGGTGCATTTAATTGCTCCCTTCATGTCCGCGATGATGAGAGCGGGATCTCTGGTATGGCCCATCATGGCTCTTCTACATCTTTCGATCCAGATGAAGTAAACGACATTAGCTATAGCCGCACGTCTAATGGAGTCTTTTGGTCTTCTCCTCTTGCTGTAGCGGGATAGCCAGTGTGCGCAGCTGCGAAGGTTAGACCTGTTGGTGGGGATCCCCAGCCAGTCACATATGGTCCACCAGATCCTGCAAGTAGTCCTGCAAAAAAAGAATAGGTGTCCACTAGTCTCTGGAGCTTGCTCACAGAGCCAGCATCTGTTAGCGAGGCTAATGCCTCAAGATTGCAGTTTATCACATGTTTTCAGTCTACCTTTTAGAGTAACCCAGAGAATGAACTTGGCTTTAGGGAGTGTCCAGATCCTCCAACAAATATTATACCAGGGAAAGTGCCTAGAAGGGGAAGAGACGTCCTGGTAGATGGTGTTGACACGAAGACGAACAGGGTAGGTGAGGAAAAGAGAAGTAGCGTCCTGCGTAGAGCCACACTGCTTGATCCACCACTCTCTGGCCTTAAGGATGGACTTCCAAATCCACGGGTCACCTCCGTTGGGAGTGACGGCCCAGATGTCGGAGTTCTCCAGGTAAACACTGTGGACAGAAAAAATTCTTGGGAAGAGGAGAAGGGCGGTGTTTCTTCTGACTGAGGGATCAAGTAACTAGAGAGTGTCTTTTCGAATCTGGCTTCCTGATTAGCAAGCGGTGGCTGGGGAAGCAATGAGTGTGTCTCCCCTCCTTTCCATTTCTTGAGAGAATAGAAAATTGTGCCAGTCTTGTTCCCGAGATACAAATTGGGGATTGGAACTCGGGTTCCTTTATTAGTGGTATTGGGAAACCAATGAGATTGTAATATTTCAGAGAAAATGAGGGGTCCCGCCTGTCTCAGATTGAAATTAAAATCCAGAGTATGTGAAGGTATTCCTTTAATTGTGATAGCAGCTTTATCATAAATATTTGCAGCAGTAATAACTGCACCCATATTTTTTGACGCTTCGTTTAACTCCTTCACGCCTCTTCCTATTTGAGAATACGACGTCGTAACTTGAGTCTGCAAGCCTCGTTGATCTTCACTCACGTGCCTCGCTTGTCTCTCCACCTGGCTTAATGGAGATCTTGAGTGTGCGCTGGGCATTTGAAAGAGTTGTTGGGGCATATCTATAAGTATGAAAGAGTTGTTGGGGCATTAGTGAAAGTGCAATTGGGAGAGCAATCAAACGAATATGGAAATGCAATGTAAGTAGGAAGAGGCGTGACGGAAGTCAATTATCCGTCACTGACGGAACTCTATTTTTTTTTTTTAATATATACAGACGCACGGGAAGAAGGGTCTGGGGAGGTACGAAAACTTGGACTGCATGTTTTTTTCTTTTACAATCAATTACTCCCTCCGTCCTAAATTGACCGTCCTGTTACTTTATGGCATGTTTTTCCACTTCAATATTAAGCATATAAGATAAAATAATTTTATAAAACTAAATTTTGTAACATATAGTTTATCATGTAAGGAATCATATGCAAAACTTAAATTTTCAAATTAATTTATCTTATATGTTAAAAATTGAAGTCAAACGACATGTCCAAATAGTAACAGGACGGTCAATTCAGGACGGAGGGAGTACTATAGAGTAATTTATCAATTGTATAAAACTTCTACGTATATTATAAATTTTTTAATACATGAGAAAAAAATGAATTTTTATTACGGACTCCGCAAATATTTTACTATATTTTCTATGAATATGCACGACATCTACAATGATCATAACTTTTGTTAATTAGAATATATTTATTTTGCGACAACAAAAAAGAATATATTTATTTTATCATTTTCATAATACCTCAATCATATACTTATTTATAAAATAAGTCCTTAATTATATAAAAATATAGCTAATTCATTTATATATATATCATTAAATAATTTTTATTTAATTTTTATAAAATCTGTCAATTATGAATACATGCAAAAACAGGGCATTTATAGATTCAAATGTACATATTTGAATTAATGTAAAAACACTAAGTTAATTATTCATAAGTTAAAAAAGAACATTCTTTCAAAAGAATAACAAACTTAGGTTATAAATTAATGTATAGTAGTTGTGTACATGTTTCTAATCATCAACATAAACACTTATTTATTTTGTGGATACATGAAAAAAAGGTTAACGAATACGTAAAATTGTATTCAACAACTCATTTTATCATTTCTAAACGTTTATAGCCTTCATGTTTATCAATCGATCAAGCTTTGTAAACTGATAAATGGTAATATATTCTTATACACAACGATTCGATAAGAACAGCCAAAGGAAAGATCTATAACAGTTAGTGTCACCGTTTCCATTTAGTGATGGAAACGATTATAGAAGGTTGTGTACATGTTTTCAATCACTAGTGGAGATGTTTATAAATTCTCATGGAAACGTTGTTGGAGTCAAATTTTACGTATTCATTAAACGTTTATAGCCTTCAGGTTTATCAATCAATCAAGCTCTGTAAGCTGATAAATAATAAGAAAATATTCTTATGCACAATGATTCAATGCGAACGGCATAGGGAAAAGATATATAACAGTTAGTGTCACCGTTTCCATTTAGTGATGGAAACGATTATAGAAGGTTGTGTACATGTTTTCAATCACCAGTGGAGACGTTTATAAATTCTCATGGAAACGTTGTTGGAGTCAAATTTTATGTATTCATTAAACGTTTATAGCCTTCAGGTTTATCAATCAATCAAGTTATGTAAGCTGATAAATAATAAGAAAATATTCTTATGCACAATGATTCAATGCGAACGGCATAGGGAAAAGATATATAACAGTTAGTGTCACCGTTTCCATTTAGTGATGGAAACGATTATAGAAGATTGTGTACATGTTTTCAATCACCAGTGGAGACGTTTATAAATTCTCATGGAATCGTTGTTGGAGTCAAATTTTACGTATTCATTAAACGTTTATAACCTTCAGGTTTATCAATCAATCAAGCTCTGTAAGCTAATAAATAATAAGAAAATATTCTTATGCACAATGATTCAATGAGAACAGCATAGGGAAACGATTTATAACAGTTAGTGTCACCGTTTCCATTTAGTGATGGAAACGATTATAGAAGGGTGTGTACATGTTTTCAATCACCAGTGGAGACGTTTATAAATTATCTTGGATATGTACAAATCAAGGTTAACGAATACGTAAAATTAAATCAACAGCTCAGTTGATCATTTTCAAATGTTTATAGCCTTCAGGTTTATTAAGTAGTAACTGATATAATGTTAAGAAATATTCTCATATACAATTGATTTGATAAGAACGACCAAATGAAAAGATATATTACAGTTAGTGTCATCTTATAGTGATGGAAGCGATTATAGAAGGTTGTGTACATATTTCTACTCATCAGTGGAAATGTTTTAAACTATCGTGGATACGTAAAAACTAGAGCTGATCAACTGGGCGGACGGGCCGGGTTCAGACCGGGCTAGACATAAATTTTCAGCCCAATCGGGCCAAGTGTTTAGTCCAAACCCGCCCAATCGGGCCAATCACCTGAACCCAACCCGCCCACCTAAAAAAATGCTCATGCCATAGCCCGGCCCACCCAGCCCACTTTTAACTCAAATTTCTCTATTTAGAAACATAGATTTTAAAGTATAGATACGTAGTATAGATTTTGAAGAGTGTGCACGGCACAAAACAAATTTTATAAGACGAAGAGTATGTGGTCCATTCTGAATAATTACTATTGTACTATTGTAAGTATTTTTTACTTTGTTTACATATTTACAATACATATACTAATGTAAGGTGTACTATGACATTCGGGCGGGCCGGGCCATCAACTGGCAAAATGTTTAGCCATACCCCGGCCCGAAAAAAAATTTGGGCTGTTTTTTTTTGTCAAACCGCCAGTTATTTAATCTACCCATACCCATTGGTCTAAAATATGGGCCGGGCCGGGCTGGGTGGTTGGGCTATCCTGATTATGACCGGCTCTAGTTAAAAACCAAGGTTAACGAATATGTAAAATTGAATCCAACAACTCAGCTTATCGTTCCAAATGTTTATAGTCTTCAAGTTTCTCAGTTAGTCAACATCTGTGAATTGATAAATGCTAATGAAATATTCTAATACACTAAGATTCGATAAGAACGGCCACAAGAAAAAGATATATAACAACTAGTGTCATCTTTTCTATAATAGTGATGGAAACGATTATAGAAGGTTGTGTACATGTTTCTAATTATTGGTGGGAACGTATTAAGTTATCGTGGATACATAAAACCCAAACATATCCGAAATCCCAAATCATCGAGGTTTATTTGGAGTTTGAAGTAAAGCATTTAGGGTTTACCGACAAATTGTAATATTATATAAGGATATAAAAGTGAATCACAAAAAGATACCTCTACTTAATTTTATGGGTTATTTTTTTGTTTCTTTTGATTTATTATTTATTCTATTGTAAATTTAGTAAAATGATTAAAGTTTAGGGTGTAAGGTTCAAAACTTTAACAATAAACTTTTTAGAGTTTCTTTCATATTTGAATTTAAGATTATATTATAAGTTTTGGTTTATTCTAACTTTTGTTGTGTATTTTATAATTTAAAATCAATTTCAGATTTTTAGATTTATTCAACAAATATTTATTTGAGTGATTATAAGTTTACAATTAATAAATGTATATTCCATAATAACTTATCATACATTTGTACTTACATATTGTCATTATCCTCCATTATAATTATACACACTAACACCCAAAATAGATTAACAAATAGAACTAATCTATTGTCACATGTTTTATTTTTTATTCTATTACTAAATTAATTTATATATTGTAATTTCACTCATCTTTTACCTCTTAATAAACACACATTAAAAATTGTAATATAAAAGAGATGAAGTAAATTAATTACTCCAACAAAAAAATCTTGCGCGATATCTCCCCCTCAAATAAGAATAAAAAGATGATAAAATAACTTATACCCACCTACTATAGCACATCTGCTATCTGTGAGATTAAAGTAACATAAAATTGAACAATGGTTGAGATTTAATCCGTCAATGACGGATAATTTCCTTCCGTCACCAAATCCCAATCTCAAAGTAAAGACATTTGGTTGGAAATTTCTGCATAAATTTATAGATAGTAAGGTAGTTATTTAGACTCGATGTCGGAACCAGTTGACATCTCTTGCTTATGTGGTGCCTTTAAAGCTTTTATACATGTTTTCATGTATTGTAAAGGAGTTGCTAATTTATGGGAAGCATGCTGTTTTCAAATTCCACATAATTTAACAGATGGTGCTTTCTACCACTGGTTTCATGTCCAGTGCGAGCAGTTGCCACGTATTTGTTTGTCTTAATTGCTATTTTTTCTTTGGAAAACTTGGTTCACAGGTTGCCAAGTGATGTTTGGAAAAGTAGGTGGACTGTAATGGGGTTGGTGCCAAGCGGATGTATTTATTCAGGTAGTTGATAAGTGCAAAATATATAGACTTTAAGGGTTTAATTTACCTATTATGTGCAATATTTCTCACTTATCATATGTTTTTCAATGATTTATGTTTAAATGATAGAAGATGCATTTAGCTAAACATCTTGAAATTATATATTTTATCTCACGAGGATTCATGCAACAAACAGAGAGAAATACAGAATTCACACGAAGAATCTAGACATTGAAGTTGTGTTCAAATATTTGTCTAGATCATTGTCCGGATCCAGACACACATATGTTTTACCCGAGCAAGTCACATTCACGGTGAATGCACATTGACAACAACATACAAATCTAATCACATACAAATGATTACACAATCGTTGGTTATCATGATTTGCTCACTATTAAGTTAATCACATCATTCACATGGTTTACAAAAGATAAAATAAAGATATAATATTGGATAGACATGGGGCTAACACACCATACATGATTGGTTAATGATCACTGCTCCATATATTAAATGCATCACACTATTTGTTGTGGACTCGGGGATATAAACGAAAGAGATTAGGGTTAGGGGGTTACGCCTCAAGTTGTCTTCGTCACTTTCAGCCTCTCATCTTTTCCACACACACAACTTCAGCATTATTAACACTCCACACTTCAGATAGAGGATTAATGCAGAGACACGTGACGTCAGAAGGTGGAGCAGAAGATCTTCTTAATAAAGTTTCTTCTTTCTTTTTATTTAATTTGTCAATGTATTTTTCCTTTGTTGATTTTGTTATTTTTAGCGTCATGTCTGAGTAGTTAGACTAGCTCCCCGGATTGGTGTAGCAAACTGGATCTAAATATTTATTTTGTAATCTTTTTACTAATTCATTAATTTAGTAGTTTAATTCCTGTTTTTCATGCGCTATAATTCTTCATCTAATCATTAAAGAACTGTTTGTAGTTTTCTAATCAAAATATGACGCAAAACTTAATTAACAAGACATAGGAAGTTAAACTGGATTAACGATTAGAGTAGTTTGCCTATAGGTTAGTCAGTCTTTAATATGAACTGGTTATAATGCGATTGGTTAGAATTGACTTGTAGCTATATTTAGTTGTTTTGTAGAATTCATAACTACTAACTAAACATATTGGGGATCCTATTAAAACGTGAAAAGAGTTTTATATCTATCTTCTCTATTAATAAGTTATTTTTTTATTATGTAGGCTATAGTATCAAACCAACACTAACTTCACATATTTTTGGGAAGCTTAATTATTGGAGGGGCAACACTAAAAACAAATTAAATTTTACTAAAAAAAATATATTTGTTGGAGGCCAAACACCACCACGCCCCTCCTCAACTCCACCCCTGGGTGGGAAAGTGGAAGTTGTATTTAGGTTGTGAGTATTGTATAGTTTAATAATATAGCTACATTACGTGTATATAGTAGAATAAACATGTATATTACACTTTTAAAACATGTACGTTACTTATATAACAAATATTGTACACAATAATAGTATTTTTAGTACAATTGTTTATTTTATAGATTTTCCTTATTCATTGTACATGTTTTCATTGTTGGTTGTACAATAAATATAGCTATCTTGACTACATATACATGTAGCCAAGAATTTACGTTCTAGAATACATACTGGTAAAATAAAGATCCAGTCCAAGGAACTTCACATCAAGATTGTCCCATTGGAGAGAAAGTGCTCTTGGGCCTGTCAATGGATTCTCGGGTTCTTTGGTAATCGGATGCCCACAATGATACCAAATTTGTCAAAAATTTCCAGATCGTTCCAACCCTCGAAGCTTGACTGATGTTATCGATGAAGACTGTTGCTCCCGGGATGTATTTTGGGTTTGCCATCGCAAGGGTTTGAATTTTGAATAAATGCTCGCAAGGGTTTGAATTTTGAATAACCGCTCCCTTTCTCAATTTGGAAATTTGAATTATGTATAAACATTCCCTTTAACAAGTTAGAGAGAGTTGGTGTTGAGTGTTTAGAGAGTGATGCAGGGTGTAGAGGATGGTAGATGGGTACAGCGGTGAGATGATTGTGGTGATGATGGATGATGAATGATGGTAGTGGTGCGTGACTGAACTGTGGCGGTGACAAAATTGATGTCGGTCGTGGATGTATGGTGACGGATGGTTCCAGACACCGGTCTCTGGCTTAATAGAATCGCATATAGTCGACAAATACCGAAATTAATTTAACTGGTACTGCAGCAACGCAATGTAGGACTCTGTAATCTGATCAGCACTAGGAAAACCCTAAACCATTTGCTTTTCTATGCCTATACTTGTTTTCGCTCTCTGATTCATCAATGTTTGCTCTTCTTTTTGGTTGCGTTTAGTGTGCTATGGCGAGGGAAATTAGCTGATCAAAAGTGAAAGCTAGGGTTTCTTTTGGAAGCGGAAATCAATAGGTGGCTCGACAATGGAAGTATCTTCACATGGAGGTGAGACATGGTTGCAGTTGCTAGGATGCATGCGTACTTCACTTATATGGTGAATCATGTATTTTCTGTACATACCAAATATTGTTTTGTGTTGTACTATAATTTAATTTTTTTAATTTTTATATGTTTACGATGATATAGTATTATAAATATTTGATTCATTAACTTTGATATTATGATTCATTAACTAATAAGTGGTGAATTACATAACAAACTTTGGAACCAATCAAAGTTATTATTGTTTTTGTGGTGTATTATTATTGTTTTGTGATGTGTCATTAATCTTTAATGATGTATCATTATTGTTTTGTGATGTATTATTTATATGTTTACAATGATATGTTATGATTCATTAATTTATATATTATAATTCATTAAAATTGATATTATGATTCATTAAAATTTATATTATGATTCATTAACTAATAAGTGGTAAATTAGATAATAATTTCAGAGCCACTAAAAGTCATGATTTTTGTGGTGTATTATTATGTTTGGTGATGCATTTTTGTTTTGTTTTATGGTGTATTATTATTATTATTATTATTATTTTATTATTAATATTATTATTATTTGTACGATGTATGTTAAGCCTTATATGGTGAATCACATATTTCACTTGCACATATGTTGTATTTTAAATTGTATATGGTGAATCATAAGTCTCATTCATATGAACAGATATATACATGTAAATAATATAAAGTTTTAAAATTATTAAAACATATCCATGTATGGTCTTGTTTAGAAAATATTAATTTAGATGAACAATTGTATTTTTTTTTCATTTTGAACTTATATTTTAAAAGTTACTTTCATCTAAAGTTAATATAATAAAAAGACAGCCTAGTCAGTAGCTAACTGAGACTGCCACATCAGATGAGCCGCACACAATATGATGTGGCACGCTGTAGTTGCACCCGATCATTTGTGTAACATAAACCCCCACAATAACCCTAGTGGTATACGACTACAACACATCGATGTTGCGGCTTGGCCGTGTATTACTTGGTGCGAGAGGTATGAGTTGGCAGTCCAGTCAACTACTAACTGGACTACTTTTTATTACATTAAATTCAATTGATTGTAATTTTTAATATATAAGTTCAAAATACAAAAACAATTATACCATTGTTCATCCAAATTTAAACTCTTCAAAACAAGACCAGATGTTGATTTGTTTTGACAACTTTAAAAGTTTATATTATTTACATGTATATATTTGTGCATATCAGCCATATTTGATTCACCATATATAATTTATAATAGACTACAAAACAATAACAATCCACTATCTATTTATGAAATGGTATGTCATAAAAACATATGTTTCACCACTTAATAATAATAATAACACATCACAAAACAGTAATGTCCCATTATTAGTTTTGAAGTTTGTAATTTTATTCATGATTTGTTAATTAATGACTCATAATATCAATTTTATTAAATCATATATTCAATTTAGTGTATCATCATAAACATATAAAAATAAAACAATTTAAACAATAATACAATAAAAAATTGATACTTAAGAAATATACATGATTCACCGTATAAGTTTTAAAATACATCAATAATACACCATAAAAGTAATAATTTTTTATCAGTTTAGAAATTTATTATCTAATTCACTACTTATTAGTTAGTGAATCATGGTATAACTTTAATGAATCATAATATCAAAATTGATGAATGATATTAGCATTTTAGTGTATCATCATAAATATATAAAATAAAATTTCTCAAAGTTGTCAAAATATATCTATGTATATGATCTTAATTTAAAGAGTTTGAATTTTGGTGAATGTACAATTTTTGTTTTTTTTATACACAGTCAGCATGACACATTAGTGCCGTGGCACATCCCGTTTCATTTTTGATGCGACACACTTTATAATTCTTTAAATGTATAAAACTTTTAAAGAACACAAAAAATAATCAAAAATCACATAACTTAAAAACAATTATCAAATGACTAAAAACTATAAAAACAAAAACACACAAATAAACTAATTAACATCATAAATTTTCAAAAAAATGACAAATGGCAAAAAAATAGAACTTCTAAGAAATGCAATAAATTGTTAAAATGTCACACAATTTAAAAAAATACCTTATAACTTTATAAGAGGTCAACGGTTGATCGGATGTATATATTTTTTCTTTTTTTGTTCTATAGCTTACCTTATAACTTTATGTCATTTGTTGTAATAGTTTCCAAATTGTGTGACATCTTAATAATTTATGTGTGATCTTAAATTCTTATTTTATTATTTAGTCATTTGTTATATATATATATAGTTTTAAAATTTTATGATATTAAATAGTTTTTTTGCCCCCTAAACTAAAATGATATCCAATAAGTACTAAAATAGATTGAAAAACTAAGACCAACTTATTGGTAGATACTGATCACTGGGATAAACCGAGAAAACAAATCAATTTTGGGACGATCAGTAACAAACTAAAGTGGAAACCTAACAGCTTCACATAGATTAAGCAATTGTAGTAAAATCACAAAATTTTCTCACCAAATGGCCACCATCAACTACCAACTATTTCATAGCTCATAGTTGACAGACGTAATTATTCATGTAAGCCAAGAGAGTGGTGGGAGACTCAAGCAGACGAGGAAAATGATCACTGACCTGGAAGTTGTTTGGTTTCATCAACTGGCATATCAACGCATAGTTCCTGCTATTGGCTGGAAAAACACACAAGAGATGTAGTAGTGTCCATGATAAATTTTTGTAGAGGCGCCACAGACACATGAAGAGAATGAAGATAGGGTTAGGGTTGCAAAATTATCGTGAGTGACCTGAAGATAAATAGACAATTTCTGCACAATTATGATCCTTGTTCTCCATTTAGGCTTGTAAAATTGCCATGAGTGAAATAAAGATAAAGTATTAGGGTTGCAAATGTGTGAGAGATACAATAATGATGAATCAGAGGCGCTGTTAAGAAGAATGAAAACAGGTTTAGGATTGCAACATTATCCTGAGTGAAGAGAATGATGATGGCCTGACTAAGACCTATAATTTTCAATTCCTTAATTGTCTATACTTTGTTCTCTCATATTCTAATTTATCATATAAAGGTATTGATGGTATCTTAATGGCTGGATTTTTTAAAACTTAAAAAACATAATATTTTGGCTCCAGTTTGATCACAAATACACATCATTCTTGTTTTTTATTAATTACCAAGGTGGTAAAAAAACATTACGAGAGTTCAATACAGACTATTGAGTGTGCACAATACGGATGAAACATGGAACCAATACTGATGAAAAATTGAAATTGAAATTATAAAAAACTTATATGAAATACTTATAAGAATAAAATATGTTCCACTGTGAACATAATATTTGTATTATGCTTATATCATTAAGTAAACCTTATATAAAGACAACATTTTTTCATTTAGGGATTCATTTTAATAAACTAAGGTTTTTTTTGTCTATCACCTGGTTCGTCCTATTGGACTACATCCGGATCAGGGATCAGCTCTAGGTGGATAGGTTCCAGGCCCCTCCCAATAGCCGTTGCGGGGGATCGAACCGAGATTCTCCCTACCAAATTTAGTCCCAATCACCACTGAACCAACGGGGTATCGTATAAACTAAGGGTTTTTTTTTTATATTTTATGTTTAGGACTTGAAACTTGGGAATGGTTTAAATGTTTATGAAGTTTGATAATAAAACTTAAACTTTTCACTTAAGGCATAACTAACTAAGATTGATATATTTATGTCCAAAGGAAGTTATGCAACAAATGAGGAAAATAAATATTCTCAATGGTACATTATTATGAAACATGGGATAGACTAGCGTTTAGAGGATGAATAATCTTCACCAGATTATTTCACCTACCAACATAACCTAAAATGTTTTATAAGATAGAGTAATGTGTATCATTACTATTTATATTACTCTATAAATTAAAAACTTAGGTTTCCTATATTTAGGACCCGGGGAATGGTTTGAATATTGATGGATGGGTGCGGGCACGTGACACGTGTGCGAGGCGGTGATAGATGGGTGTGGGTGCACGATGCTCACACGAGATAATGGGCGCTAGCGCAAGACGAACGCGGGGTGTGACGTGCGTACGATGGCGGGAGGCACAATGTTAGGCGTGGGCGGGGTATACAAGGGGTCGTGTGTCGGATATTAACCACTGATTCATAAAAATTTAATTTATACTTGGTCGATATAATTTGATTATGTCTAACCGATGCACAATAATAGTCTTGATCAAAAGTAACACTATATTTAAGAGAATTTGGAGTCAAATATGAAAATCAATACAAGTTACAATGGTTGCTTAAAATTCGTACTTCAAAATTTTTGTCAATCAAACATAAGTCAGACAAGTCACCTGAATTTGGGCCATAACATGAAAAAACCGAATGACGCAGAGACTAACCCGAACCGGGAAGCCCCTAAAATCTGAAATCAACCAAAACTGAAGTCACCCAAATCTAATTTAAACCAGATGAACCCACCTGAACCAAATATAAAATATGTTCAAATTGATTCAAACTAAACCCGAACAGAGTGACCTGAATTTCCAAGTCTACTCCTAACCAAAACCATTACATTTAACTAAAATATATGACATATTACATAGTTGGATGACCAACTAGCTATGTTTGATAAACAACTTTGAATAGAGATGCTATCACTGGTCTCAAGTCTCCTAGGTGTGGTAATCCCTTATACTTACTTAACTACTAACACAAAACTTATGCACAAGACAACTGGACCACCTAAGTGTCCATACCAGTCCAAACAAGGGCTATTAAACTTTTCGGGTCAATATCCATTCGGGTCATTAAACTTTTGGGTCATATCGGGTTCGGGTCATTCGCGTTCGGGTTGTAATAGTGTTAGATAGATCGGGTTTTGGTTATTTCGGGTCATAGTTAATATTTTTTGAAAAAAATTATAATACAAATATATACCTAATTTCTATAAGAATATACAACATATAGATTACAAACTTTCAATACAATGCCTATTCTGAATTTCATTCGGATATACTAAGTTGAATCAAGTTTTTTGTCATATTTATTTGGGTGATTTAAGTTTGGGATAATTTATGGTCACTATTATTTCATGTTATTTGAGTTTAGATAATTTTTAGTTACTATTATTCCGGGTCATTTTGGGTTCGGGTCAATTTCAGGTTATATATTTTTTGGGTCATTTCGGGATCGGGTCATTTCGGGTTTATCCCATCGGGTTTATTATATTTAAATATTTTCAGGTTTCGATTAGGTTTCGAGTTCGGATAAAACGGACGGGTTTTCGGGTCAGGTCAAATTTTGACAGCTCTAATCCACCAAACACGGATTTGAAACACAACATCTAATCATTATTGCCAGAAGAGCCATAGTCCCAACACTAATGATAGTGGTAGAAAGTTTGAAAACAACGCCATTGAGAAAAAGCTTCACCGAACTCGTCGAGCCCAGATCTAGAACTATGCATCGTCAACGGGCAGAATTTTATCTTCACATCCGTCAGAGCCCCCACCGTTTGCGTACCTGTTTCCAAAATCACCGTGAAGATGAAGCCATAGCGGTGACCAGTTTCAGCACAATTGGTGCCTAATTCCATGAGGACATGACACTTCTTTGCTGCAAAACCAAGAACTCGTTCTTTCAATTCTTCAACATGTGCACCCGAATGAATAAATCGCTGGTCCCTCTTGACTTGTAGGCCAGCGGCTAACAGGACATGCAAAGACAGCAGCAGCTCCCGCACATGCCTAACTGTGAATCGGTGATCTACTTCTTCTTAGACGATGAGGTTTTCTTGATCGATTTTCACCAAAAACTTAAAACCAACTAAAGCTAGCAACCCTAGTTAAAGCTAGTAAAAAAGTGATATGTAGAGAGTGTTTTTACCAATACAGTGAGGAAGTTAGAGAAGATCAAAAGGAAAAAGAAATAGAGAGAGAGGACATAAGAGGCCCATAGAAAAGAGAGTCATGACCCACCATAAGTACAAAAAGGGAATATTTCAACGGTTATAAAAGGTCTATTTACGCTAAAATAGAGCAACTATGGAGGTCGCTCCTAACTAACAACCACTGTCATAGGTGATAAAAAACACACCTCGGTGGTTCCTAGCTAACAACCGCCACCATAGGTATTTTTAATAAAAAAATTTAGCTTCCTCTTCTTCTTTCTCGGGAGCAAGATGCAGCAAATCCGGTGATGCATTTCTGTAGAGGCGCAACAAACGCAAGAGAATGAATAGTGGCGCAGAGCATGTATGCTCCTTGTTCGATCGCCTTGCAAAATTACCGTGAGTGAAGATACTGTAAAGGCATAAAGCACATTCCTTGTTCATCAGCTAGGGTAGTAAAATTACCGTGAGAAGAGAATGGAATAGGCCTATAAACAAGAAGAGAATAAAAATACATGCAAACACAAAGAAGAGAATAAGAAGGCGTAAAGCATGTATGTTTGTTGTTCTACAAATAGAAAGAGATAAGTTTGAGTATACTACCGGTTCCGGAATGAACTGCTTCAGTCCTGTCTTCAATTTGATGAGCGAGATGCAGCGGTTCACTGATTTATCACTAGATAGGTGCAGAAACAAGAAGAAAATAAAGAGATGCGCAATCACAAAGAAGAGAAAGACACATAGGATATATGTAGCTTGTTCTCCATAGAGAAAAAGATAAGTTCAAGTATATTACTGGTTCTAGAATGAACTACTTCCGTCTTCAATCTAGTGAGAGAGATGTAGAAGTGGAAAGCATGTATATTCACTAGTTAGAGTTGTAAAATTAACGTGAGAGAAGAGAGAGGATGAAGAGAAGTTTTGATATATGAAATGAAATAAAGTCTTTTTCGACGGTCTGAATTAAAAAAAAAATTAGGAAAACAGGCTTCCGAATACTTAAAGTCTAAATAGGCACCTATTTCAGTGATTCCTATCTAGGAAATTTATAATATATTCATTGATAATTTTATGATTATATGTTTGGTTATGACCATGCTAAGTGGAGCTTAGTGAGTGAGGTAGATAGTCTCTCATTATTTCTACCTGAGTATAAAATTCTTTATTCTTTTGATCCTGTTCTATTGAAAAAAGCATTGGATCCTCCTAGACATAAAGTCATACATGAGGCCCTTGAAGTGCTAGTCAGTCTAAAGGATATAAAGAAAACAATGCAAAGGGGTAGATATGTGCCTACATTTTATGGGCCTTTGCTTCCCACATTATCCCTTTCATTCAATGCCACTATTCTCGCACTTAAGTTTGGCACCATTGGAAAGCTACAAGAAGGGATACTACTTGGCATCTTGATAGACACAAAACCATGGCCCATTGTTCTACCATTTGGCCAGGGAAGTCTGGTATGCCGCTATCTTGACCAAGTTTATTACATACCTCATGTGGAAGCAGCGAGTGGCCATGGATGATGATCTTAGTTGTATGCTATTGTCTGGATAAGTTTGCAGAGTACACAAGCTTCTATGGTGTGTATTAAAGACACAACAATAGCCCAATCCAAATACAAGCCCAAGTCAGAAAAGGAAACTGTAACAATGTAAATAAATACCCTCCTCTTGGACGAAGCGGCTCAGGTGCCATCGCAAAAATCGATGTCCCGGTGACATCGCTAATTTTGGCCGTCAGATCACGTGATGACGTCATCAAAAATCAGCAAAAATCATCATACGGTCCAAAAACATGCGGACGTTTTCAGGGGTATGACGGTAAAATCGTTCATATATTCATACTTAACACTCACGTGCTTCTGAATGCCCGCCCAAACCCGCCCACGTCCAAGCCCATCCCATTGCTACCCGCCCACTCCACTGCCCGCCCGTCCACCCCCATCGACCCAACCACCCACCCCGCCGAAGAACATTAATGGTGCCCCCAACTTTTGATTTTTCACTTCTCCATCTTTTCCTCTTTTCACCGATTTTCTACTCTCCGGTTACTGTCGTCTCTTTCTTTGCTCTCACCGTTGTTTCCCGAACCCGGTTACTTATGTCCCGTTGTGTTGTCTGTCTTATTCAACGAAATTCCACCTAGTTGTCGTAGTTTGTCTCTCAGTTACTTTAAATCTTCACTCGTCAGTCTGTGGCGGCCGTTGCATTTTCGCATTCAGAGCAGGTATCACTAATCAGGTATGTACAACACTTTATTTCTTATTTCCTGATCTTGAATTTGCACTTTGTTTTTTTTCCCTGACTGAACCATCTAGAACCTGTAGTAGCAGTTGATTGAGTACTGTATGCTTCCCCGGCCCTTGAATTTGCAATTGTTACCCTCCTGTCTATTATGTTTCTTCGGCAAATATGAATACTACATATCCTTATTGATTTCGCTGCTTGCTGAAATACGTTCAGCATTCCTTCTAGTGCGTTTCGCATTTAACACCATATATATGGCCGTGGATAATTGACTATACATCCTAAGTGTTTGATTGTTTATCTATTGTTCATCTACTGGTAGTCTGGTGTGTGATTTCAATTTTTGCTTTAAGGTTGATGCGTTGTACTGTATAATCAAACCATTCAGGTTCACTTAATTAAATGGGTCGTAGTTTTACATCCAAAGCTGTCGGGGATAGAGAGGAGGAGCCGACTAAGGCAGTGCATCATCATGGCCCTGTACAGGAGGAAGTTAGTTTGCACCGTAAAAGAAAACATGAGGGTGCTCATGTCCCCGCTTACAGCTTCCAGAACAGATGCTCACCAAAGAAGTTTGTTGATATGTTAGACGATGCATTCCGTGGATCAATACCTTCCGCTGTGAGGGAAATTCTACGTCAGATTGGTTTTATTGGGTTGACGAAGGTCAATCTAACACGATTGGACCGGGGATTTATGGAGAGTGTTCTACCTCTATATGATAAGAAATCAAGGTCGTTCCGTTTGGGTGACGGAAAGGTGCTGACCGTGGGACCTGATGATGTGAAAAGGGTGTACGGTTTACCCTCTGGTAGTATGCCAGTCAGGTTGGTTGGTAGTACTAGTAGATCCAAACAACTTGCTAAAGAGCTAGGTCTGCATGTCACCAGCGCTTTATTTGCCAAAGGCAGGGATTTGGTATATAATATGGGTCGTGAACGGGATCCTGAAAACATTGCTAGGATGTTTGTGCTTTATGCCTTGGGCGTTCTTCTGTGCCCTGTGTCTGCTAGTCAGGTTAACATTAATTACGCAGAGTTCATGTATGACCTTGATCACATCACAAACTACGACTGGTGTAAGCACGTGTCCGATGTGTTACACAGTTGTCTGGAAAAATTCGTCGACAAATATGTCGGTTCCAATGATGCAAGCCCTTTGATCAGAGGGGATATCCACTTTCTGTTCGTAAGTTACAGTCGTTCAAAATAAGTTATTTATTTTTAGGGAAATTTCACCAAATACCACTGAGTTTTTGCTTAATTCACGATATACCACTGTGTAATCACACAGGATAACACTAAGTTTTTACTTATTTCATCAGATAACACTCTGTCTCATATTTTGTTAAATGTTCCATCAATATTCTAGGAAAATAACTAAACTACCCCTGTTATTAATTAACAACTTGAAAGTAATATGTCATTCTGATAAATTTCATTAGACACCACTTTTATTTAACTATTTATATGGGTACTTTAGTCTTTTTCTAGGGATATTAATGGAACATTTAACAAAATATGAGACAGAGTGTTATCTGGTGAAATAAGTAAAAACTTAGTGTTATCGTGTGTAATTTTAAAAACACAGTGGTATATCGTGAATTAGGCAAAAACTTAGTGGTATTTGGTGAAATTTCCCTTATTTTTATACCTGCTCTTATACCGTTGTATTACCCCCAGATTCATTTTCTAGACTGCCTTATGGTTGAAGATGAAATCTCATGTAATATTGTCCCTTCCTGCGGCCGTTGGACGAAAGAAGCAGTAGCAGAGAAGTTACGAGGTTTGAAAACAACTGCTGAAATATGCAGCTGTCGGGTCATATACCCTTCCACTAGTCATGGCCATCCATTTTCACTGAAGCCTAAAACTGGCGGCACCACCGAAACTCAGTATACCGGTCATGAGCTTTCTGACGATGAAATGCTTGCTATGACTGCATCAGAGGTGAAAAAAATTCTGCCATTGGGTGTTGTACGAGTTTTAGTGGATACCCTTATATTTAATAATGGTAATACGCAGGCAGCTGCAGCACATCATGAATGTATGGCCCAAATCGCCGTATTGACCCGAAGGGCGATGATACTGAATAACCACATACTCAAGCTCAATCGTGCAAGTGATGATGTTAGCGCTGAGGGAGAGGCTGTTCCTGCGGCAGCTACTGGATCACCAGGTGTAGGTAAGAGGAAGGCATGTGATAACGGGAGCACCATGCAGAAACATGAAAGCACCAAGAGGACTAAGACAGGGCAGGTATTATTTTATGACCCTTCTATAATTAATGTTGACAAACTATGTACTCCGTCATCGCATAGGCTAGAATGAAAATGCAGACGTTTTATATTGTTTTTGGCAACGTGGGTGCTGGTGTTTGACTATTAGTAATACCACCGAGAGAGTTTCTGTTCAACGGCTATATGATGATGACAGCGGAAACACTGTCTATGGGTCTTTTCTGAGGATACGTGCTGATATTGATCTGGTAATATTTTTTGTGTTGTCAAGAGTCAATCGAGGGTGTTTAGATGTTTCTAGGACTGATCATCCAGCATGCGGTTTAAAATTGCAGAACGTAGCGGTGGAGACGGATGCTGGAGGTAAAGCAGAAACAATATGCCAAGAGGGGGAGCATGATATATTGCAGGAAGTGAATGGTGCGGATTGCATGGAGGATGGAGATGTTGAAACGTACGGGCATGAGCGAGTTGGCCAGAAAGGGGAGGAGGCGGATGGCAGAGGGAAGGCGGAATGTGTGGCGGAGGAGGTGGATCGCAATGGCAAGGAAGAAGACATACCCCCAGCGAAGGGTACAGAAGATGTGACAATGCATGAGGGCGTGGACGTGGATCTGGTAGCGGGGGAGGACTTAGCGGAGGAGGTGGATGGCATCACCGAGGCAGAAGGTATACCCCTAATGGCGGACGGCCATGTTGGTCATGAAGCCAAAGTGGCCGATGGTATAGAGGGCTTAGAAGATATGACAACGCATGAGGGCGTGGATGTGGGTCTGGTACATCACGAGGAGGTAGTGGAGGAGGCGGATGGCAAAGGGAAGGCAGAAGATATACCAATAATGGCGGGGGGCGATGTCGGTCAGGAACCCAAAGGTGCGGATGGCATAGAGGGTACGGTTGATTTAAGAATGAATGGGGGTGCCGGTGGCTGTCAGGTAGCGACGGCGGCGGATGGTGATGGTGTAGGGAAGGCAGACGAACCACACCAAGAGGAAGACGAGCGTGTTGTCGATATAAATGAACCGGCCGGAGGTCAGAAGGATCAGCAGTCGGAGACTTTGGTGTCATCGTATACCCTAGATCTGACAACCAGAGGTAAACTAATCAATCTGACTAACGGTTCTCCAGGGAAAAGTGAAAAGGGTGACACTCCCTGTCCGATGCTGCCTAGGCAAGTGAAAAAAGGATGCCATGTCCGCTCGCCGTATGTCTCTACCACCACTAAGCGTACAGCGATGAAGTTGAGTGAGCTGCAGTATAAAATTGTCAAGTACGTGAGGGGAGCTGTCACTGACGACCCGGCGTAAGCTGCCACACTCAATAACATCAAGTTCTAATAGCATTGTTCGATTAATATCTTACTGATGAATTGTTATACAATCATGTTTCGCAGGAATATGTGTGTATTTCGGGATGGTATCACTGAACTGTCACAGGCTGACATCTTGACGTTGAATGATGACTCTTGGGTAAACTCAAACGTTGTCAACACCTTTGTGTACTACGTCAACCGTATTGTGTCTTCGAACAATTTGATCGAGTGCCTATTCTTGCCTGTGTACATGGTAAGTGTCACGAATATTTTTGGGCAAGCAGCTTGACAGCTGTGGCATGCCTTGTCGTTGGCCTTGTCTAGATGCATGTGATGGAAAATTAAATTGGTATGCCTTGTGCAAGTGCCATGGACATGGCCCAACCCTTTGGGGTTGGCCTGAGGGTTGGGCCTTGGGGCGTGTTGCCGAGGGCACACGACCCTTGTTGTGCGCAGCCGATGCCGCGCGAACCTTGTCTGTGCCTTGTGAGCACAACTGTGGTGTCGCAGGCACCCAGACTTTGTCCGGGGCACCCCGTGCCTGATGCCGCAGGAACCCTGGGCACTGCCGCAGGAACCCTGGGCACTGCCGCAGGAACCTGGGCACTGCCGCAGGCACCCTGGGCACTGCCGCAGGAACCCTGGGCACTGCCGCAGGACCCTGGGCACTGCCGCAGGAACCCTGGGCACTGCCGCAGGAACCCTGGGCACTGCCGCAGGAACCCTGGGCACTGCCGCAGGCACCCTGGGCACTGCCGCAGGCACCCTGGGCACTGCCGCAGGCACCGTGATGCAGCCGATATGAAGTTGGCTCAAAACGTGTGGGACTTTGACAACTTTGCTGAGGACCCAAGAAGACCAAAGGTCACCCTTGATTAATAAGAGATATTGGCAAAGTTTCGTGGCAATAGGAGCTTGCATCTGATTTTAGTGAATTTTTTAAGTATTTCTAGACTATGCCTGGTTTTGGCTGCAAAGGGGCATGTCTGGGTCTGGTCTGGCCTGAAAGGTACATTAACCTCTTTAGGGGGCTGGTTAGTTTCTGCCTGGCCTGTCCCCCAGGCAGCCTACACGGCTGTGTCCCGGCTGGGCACCTAAGTGCCCGAGGGCCTCAAAGGCTATGTTATACCCATGAATGGGGGATGTCGGGACGCTGGGAGCCTGGGACTCCTTGGCGGTGTTGGGCCCATGCAGTCCTCACCGGTGGCTTGGTGAACTAGCCGTGAGTCCCCCCCGGGGTGCCTGGAGAGCACCCGCTAGTCACAAGAGTGCCTAGAACATGTCTTTAGACATGTCCCACTATCTCTAGCTCGGGTACCAGCGTGCGCTTGTCGTATGACTGGTTCCGCACATGGGCAAGTGCGGGAGTGCGAGGGGCGACGCACTAAGTTGGGACTTGTGTCCGGCGTGGCCGAGATGGTCCGGGTGGTGGTGAGTGCACAGCGTTGCCCACGCTAGTGCGTCCCTACCGAAGGTGCTTGGCACTGGGGTTGCTCCACTAGGGAAGGTGTTCATTCAGTGGAGTGCTCCGCACATCCATGCCTTTGGGCAAAGGGATGTGAGGATGAGGGAACTCACCGTGGGGTGGTTCAAGACCACCCTTAGTCATGCTTGTGGCACAAGGGTGGTTCGGTTAGGCTGGTCGGGCCCCGACCCGACGCCGGTCGTGAGTGTTGCTTGTTTGGTTGCCTAGATGTTGTCCCTTGTCGATTGATGCGTGTGCTTGCGTGTGAAATGTGTGCTATGCATACCGCTGGACCTGGCTTCCAAGCCAAAAAATTTATTCTGGAAAAAAACTCATGCCAGTAAGCCACGATCTGTGTACTACAGCTCATCCGCAGATTACTGTTGTGTTCCATAATGCTGGATTATCATTTAACCATTGTCTTCGTTCCAGTCACAGGCATCTGTCCAAAAAGACTCATCGTGTGATGATAAACATTTTTAAAACAATTTGACAGCTTCACCAGATGTATTGGAATTGGCAGCGTCAACGCAATAAGAAAGTGTAAATATGTAAGTTAAAGGCCTTAAGACCCCTTCAGTCTTTATGTGTGATCCTGAAGTGGGCGATTGACTACTGCATGCCTTTCGTGCTGCAATGTTTTTCAACGTACAGTTTGTATTTCGGCGCTGTACGATGCGCACTATGTACTTGTGTTGTGAACATGGTTCATAGACGTCACCAGTGGTTGGACACCTTAGGCAACGCACAAAGACGATTCAACAACGTCAAGAGACATGCCATGGTCTTGGTAATATTGTCTGCCGATTATGTATCAGTTACTATTATCACGTGTGTACTCCCTGAACTTATATCTTTGCTCATACCCTGAAGGCTTCCATTGTCTCACGTACATTGCAGATTAAGAATGTATTGTGCTGGCTCATACATCATCAAATAGTCGATAGTTCGGTGACAGAGTGAAGAGTGGAAGTGGGATAACCACGTTGTTCGAACAGAACGATGGTGTGAGCTGCGGTGTCCACTGCATGAGGCTCATGGAGAATTACCTATCCTTGTTTACCAAACGTATGGTACCTGACAGATCACATTGGTCTGGTTGGACACGTAAGGATGCTCTTTCTTACCATCGAGAAAGAATCACTGCTGTTCTGCTGTTACAGCCTCAGAACTTGTTGAAGGATCACATAGTTGAAGCATCGTCGACAGCGACCGAGGCAGAAGATAAAAAAAGGCGAAGAACTCGAAGAGAAGGAATAAACGTTCGAATAGGGTAACGGGCAAGTAGGGCGGAGGTTTTTAGTTTCGTGCATGAGTCTCGGCTATATTTGTATGTAAGTAGAGAGTGTTGTAGTTGTTAGCATTATGTATTACTACCCATATATGATTTGTACCGATTGAACACATCTCTGTCTCTCTATGTCCGTATGTGTCTTGCTTAGTCTGCTCATTTTAGACATAAGTCACATTTTTTCTCACAACGACCGTTGTCCAATGCGTTTAACGAGAAGTCAGGGTGTGCTGATAAATAATCGGCATATGTCTAAAACCACAGTAGTCTTGAGTTTCGTGTATATTAGTCGTTCAGGCCCTTCAGGGTCCTGCTGAGTCCCGGAAACCATAAATCTGTGCTTACCTGCTTATTGACTTGCAATGACTGGATGATGTGAATTTCTTTTTTTTTTTTGTAATAATATGTGAAAATATATTGAAAGAATAATAGAGTTTACACCAAAGAGATACATAGGGGACCTATATATCAGATACCCAGGGAATTACAAGTGTAAAGGGTGCAAAGAGTTTCAAGTAGGTGGCGCAGGGCCAACCTATTACATCAAAGTTCAAAAAGGCCACCCATACTAGATGGTGGCTAAATAAATTAGGACTCTAAAATCTTGTTGAGCCACACACTATCTCGATTAGGAGATGATGTGAATTTCATTTACTCTGAACCGATTGTTTACATGCGCAGCGTGACCAATTTAATATGCTTAAACAAAAGCAGTATTAATCAGATTTTAGTACATATTGGCCACGCAGACAGCACTTGTCCATCCATTTACCATGTCCGGAACGTTATGCAATAGAATACTATTTGTTCTTCTGATTTGGTTGCTGACAAACAAACCCTCTGTTGAAAACAACACACATCGAGGTAATTCTGGGTTATGTGCTATGACGCCCCTCTCATTTACGTGTTTATTGTCTTTTGGTACGGGAGTAGGGGTTGGTAATACAGCGACCGCCATTTAATTGTATAGCAACGTCGATTCATCAAACGGCGGTTACAAACCTACCCTAGATATGTGCACGTAACAGAGCGCTTCGAAAATGCAGATAATGTTGGTTTGTGTACAACTACTACTACCGCTCCTGAACGCGTTCTGCTGTCTGTAAGTTTGTCACGTAAGTCGTTTTTTAAAGTCAAGCAAAAAACAATCAGGCGCGGGAGATTTTTTTTTTTGAGAAATGGTAGGCGCGGGAGACTTAAAAACGCTTACAACGTGCAATCGTACTTTATATTCATTTTATAAAAGACGTTTCTCTACAACCGTTATTTATAGACTAAAACGACGTTTCCCTGTAGTCGTCAAATTCTCGTCCGATATAACGATTTTATTAAAGCGTCCCGTAACGGAGAAATAAATCGTATTTTATCTCTCTCACTCCTGTTTCCACATCATCATTGGGTTAACGTGAGAAGTCATGTTTAATGAAGTTGTTATAATGTGTCAATGTAGGATTCCAGACCTAATTCACATGGACGATTTTAAACGAAATATATATTTAAAAAAACACATAAGTAGAAGATTAGTGTCCATGAAACACTTGGTTTAGAAAGTTAATTACGGTTAGTTTGAAACATTGGTCCTGGATTCAAAACCTCCCCACTTATCAATAGAAAAACCTCCAACGGTATCAGAATGAGGATGGTGATTGAGGCGACGATGGAGTTAATTAGTTTAACATGTCTTGCCTTCTTCCATTGAAGGAGCACTACTACATAATTGTTATATTCCCACACTTTAAGTTCAAATTTATACAAATAATATGTTGAAAATGAATTGCTTCAGTTATAAGTGTCTTCATAATAGATGTACAGATATTAGAGATCTTTATATTTTATATACATATCTGTACCTACATTTAGCAATAGCATTAACTATTACTCCCTCCTATTCTTTTTATTAGTCGTTTTAGCTATTTGAACTATATTCACATTACTTGTCGTTTTTGATGTATAAATGCACTCTTGTTCCTATCTTACCCTTCATTGCATCACAACAATCAATAAATGAAAAAAAGGGAAGAGAGTTAAGTTACGTCAATCCTTCTGTATCCTTTTTCTTCTTTTTAAAAAATAATTATAGAAATCCAAATACGTAGTATTGAATTTACGACCCTGCAACTTCTTCTCTTCTTAAAAAGAGAGTTCTGCATACTAAAAAATAGTCTAAGGAAGTCATAATTACTACTAGAAGCTATGTCTATTGTTATCCTTTCGTGCATATCGACTCAAGGGTAATTTTGGGTGAAATTGTTTTCCTTAAATATGTTGCAGCGACTTAAAACGACTAATATAAAGAATTATGAGGAGTATTATACATTCCTACATAAACATGTAACTAAATAGAGTGTTATATTAAAAAATTTACTACACTTTATCAAGTGTGATTAAAAAAATGTAATTGTCTATACTTTTTGTAGTAGTGGAATCTAAATCAGCTTTAGATGGATCGTCGACGTGGTGGAACTGGTTGCTACTAGGCGCTTAGTCTCCTGGTTGGTTGGCATAACTGGTGATGTTTTTGCTGTCTTACAACTTCCCCGAATATGCAACCATGACGATCTGGATTTTTATCAGAAGAGCTCACTGGGTTTAAGACGATAGTGTGGTACCTTTGTAGCAAAGGAACCGCTGACTGTTTATTGTTTGCAAGTAGGGGTTCACGACTATTGTTTTACTGATGGAACTAAGCAGCTTGTGTAGAATATGGGAGAAGAAGAACACACCCCTAGTTGCAGGGGCATAGTCACGGTTCTATCGAGTCCCTTTTTTTTTTTTCTTCAGAGCCTTATGTATTACTAACCAGGATCAAAGTTCAAGTACATCCACTTGCCTGGAATACCAAAAGCCAAAAACAGTCCGTCGTCCAGCAAGAAGATGTGCACTCTTACCCAGGCACATAATAAACGAAAAACACTATCCGAACATTCACCCAACAAATATCCAAAATTCAGATTGTTTCGTCATCTAACCTTCTCCTTAATTACCGGTCGTAAACAAAACCGAACCAAGCCAACAGTATGCGGAATACAATAACTTAGGTACTGTGGCGCCTGGATAATTATTAATTTCTTAACAATACAAGGTGAGGGACAGGGTGACATACATTCACATTTCAGGAGGTAAACTGCTGGCATGATGCC
>CM041778.1:365919093-365967643 GCA_023374045.1 Limonium bicolor
GCGCAACGGTGACAAAATTACAAGGCCCACCGGCCGAATACAAAACATTATGAAGTACACAGAGTTCACTAGCTACGTAAGGAGCTCCTATGAGCAGAGGATCCTATCTAGCCAATCAAAGTCCGTACTGGATGTATTCATCTTCATCCATATGATAGCTTTCATGGCCGCCTTGATGTCAGATATTATGAGAGAGGGGTCCTTGGCTTGGCTGGTCATGACACGCTTGCATCTTTTAATCCAGATATGGTAGACAACATTAGCTATAGCCGCTCTTCTCACCGAGTCAATAGGGCGGAGTCTCTTACAGTAGCGGTTGGTCCAGGATGCGCAGCTACTCAGACTTCTTCGATTTGTAGAGATCCCCAACCAATCACATATGGTCCACCAAACCCTGCGAGAGTACCTGCAATGGAAAAAAAGATGGTCCCTAGTCTCTTGAGCACGCTCACAGAGCCAGCACCTGTTAGCAAGAAAAATGCCCCATGATTGGAGCTTATCACAAGTTTTTAGTCTACCCTTAAAAGTAATCCACAAGATGAATTTGGCTTTGGGGGCCGACCAAGTGTTCCAGCAGATTTTGAACCAGTGAAAGGGCCGAGAGGGAATAGCTACGTCATTATAAAGCGAGCTCACTTTTGGGCGAGTTGGATAGGATTGGAAGAGAGAGTAGGCATCACTGAGTGACCCACATTGCTTAATCCACCAGTCTCTGGCATGAAGAATAGCTTTCCAGGTCCATGGATCGTTCCCTTTCGCAGTGGTCGTCCATATGGTGAGATTAGGCTGGAAGAGTTTATGGATCCATTGGATCCAGAGGCGTTCAGGATCATGGTCAATGGCGGAGATGGTCTTTAGCAAGAAGCACATGTTCCATTTATGAATGTCCTTAAGCCCAAGGCCCCCATTTTTCTTGGTGTTCGTAATAGCTCGCCAAGCCACAGGGGGGGTGCTGTTACTGTCAGCCTCCCCAGACCAGAGAAAAGAGCGAAAACATTTGATGACTCTTTTGATGACAACTTTCAGAATAGAGATGCAGGATGCCTAGAAGCCTACAATGCCAAAGAGAGTACTTTGGATGAGGGTAAGCCGTCCCGCAAACGAAAGGAATTTACTACCCCAAGATGTGATAGCTTTACGGATGCTGTCAATTAGGGGGTTGAAATCAGCCGCTCTAGGCTTCTTAGCCGTGATGGGGATGCCTAGATACCAGAATGGAAATGGCCCCTGGTTGCAACCCGTAAGCTGGATGAAGGTGTCAGCAAGTGGGGGGGTACCCCTCCGAGGAATAAGTCAGATTTGGAGGGGTTGAGCGTAAGACCAGAAGCCTCAGAGAAAAGGGTGATTTTGTTAAGCATGAGGCCAATGGAAGTGTGATCACCTCTTCAAAATAGTAGGGCATCATCAGCAAAGAATAAATGGGAGATACGAAGCGATCTACAAGAAGGATGGTAGTGGAAGCCAGGTGAAGAGTGAAGTTGATCCAGAACCCGCGAGAGCATATCCATTACCAATGCGAAAAGATATGGAGAAAGGGGATCCCCTTGGTGAAGCCCTCGCTCCCCTTTGAAAGTTGAAGAGGGGGAGCCATTGATGTTGATTGAGAAGGAAGTGGTGGAGACACATTGCATAATCTAGTTCCTAAATTCCGGGGGAAAGTTTAGGAAGGAGAGAATGTCCTGGAGGAATGTCCAGTCAACCGTGTCAAAAACCTTCTTTATATCCATCTTCATTGTGCAACGGGGGGAGATGTGAGCTCTTTGATAGTTTTTCATCAGGCAGGAGCAGAGCTAAATATTATCTGATATGAGGCGACCTTTGATAAACGCCCCTTGGCTAGCACTCACGATGGAGGGAAGGACATTCTTGAGCCTCTCCGCAAGAATTTTACTAATGATTTTATAAAGAGTGTTGCAGCAGGAGATAGGTCTGTAGTCCCCAGGGGATGAGGCATTGTCCGACTTTGGAATAAGCGTGATGAGGGTGGCATTTATCTCTTTGAGCAGCCTTCCGCTGTGGAAGAAACTTTTAACAGCATCACAAATGTCTTTACCTATCAGAGCCCAGGAAGCTTTAAAGAATTTGGCGTTGTACCCATCTGGACCCGGAGCTTTGTCATCTCCAATGGAAAAGAGAGCAGTTTTGATATCGCCATTCTCAACCGGTTGGATTAAGGAAGCCCAAGAAGATTGATCCAACAGCCTGCGATTGGCCAAATTTAGGTTGGTAAGGGAACTCCGCAGAGGGGCTCTAGTGCCTAGGGTTTGTTGGAAATGGTCGACCAAACATTTCTCAATGTCAGTAGGGGTATTAAGGACTTCCCCTAGATCATTCGTAATGGAGGCAATGGAGTTTTTGTTCCTTCTCGCTTTGATGACTCTATGGTAGAAAGAAGTATTAGAGTCCGCTAGCTTGAGCCAGCGGGTTTTCGAGAGTTGGCAAGGAACAGAAGCTCATGGGAATCCTAGCAAGGAGCTTATGCCTCAACTCTTTTTCTTGGGAGATCAGGGTCGGGTTCCAGGGGTCATGGTCCAAGCTTTTTTGAGCGTCCGAGAGCTCGTTTCTGATGCTCTGGCCTTTGTCTTCTATTGATCCAAACTCCTTTTTGTGGAGCCTACTAAGACCGATTCTAAGATGACGGAGCCTCTGGACAATAGCGTGTGCGACTCCCCCTAAGGGGGATGTCCCACGCTTCACGAACAAGGGGGAGGAAGGAGGGGTCCTTGGTCCAACATTGAGGAATTTAAAGGTTCTCCTACGGGGGACAGGAGCAGGGAGAGATATGATCATAGGGCTATGGTCCGAGACCAGGGGAGGAAGGAATGTAGCAAAACTAGTGGGGAATTTCAAGATCCATTCCTCATTAACTAGAACACGATCTATCTTCCCTAAGTTACACCTGTGGTCGGATTGATTGTTCCACCAGGTGAAAAATCTCCCATAAAAGCAGAGGTCCTGCAACTCATCCCTGGAGACACAATCAACAAATCCGCGGTAATCTCTCGGGTGAGGATTACGATTACTGATACATCTTGGGCATAAAGGATATTGTTGAAGTCCCCTGCAACAACCCACGGGCCCGTAATATTTTGAGCGAGGTTGATGATATCTTCCCATAAGGAAGTCCTGAGCCTGGGATTGTTGCTCCCATAGACAAGTGAGATTGTAAAGTCGAAGGTGCCAAGAATAGTAGCCTTGCACGAAAGGATTTGGTCAGTGGAATGCACGGGGATGAGGGTGATGATGGAAGGGTTATAGAGAAACCAGATGCTCCCATTCTGATGTACCCCCATAGTTATGGACCAGGCTCCATCTGGGAAAGAAACGAGCTATGATAGATTGGTGATTATGAACCGAAACATGAGTTTCGAGGAGGCCAAACGCACAAAGATCGTTATTAGCCACAAACTTTTGGATCTCAAGGAGCTTGGGGTGATCATTGCATCCCCTTATATTCCATACAGACAGATTCATAGAGAGGGTGTAGAGGAGGGGGTGGGAGGGTATCTCCCTTATCAAAGATTGCAAAGGAGTTGGCAAGTTGGAGGGAAAGATCCTCAGGGATAGGCTTCAGAGCCTTAGCAGGAGGGTTTCTACCATTATTGGGGATCTCCTGCCATGGTTCTTCAAAATTGGGCGAGAGCACAAGGTGGAGGGTGGGGGACATCATCAGTCTCGTGCTAATTGTGGGGGTGGAGGAATTTGTGCCCTCGGAGCGAACATGCTCTAGGGGATCGGGGTGGGCGCCAGGGGCCTGGCCATAGGGAAAACGCACATTCAGACTGGGGGAGGGAGGGCCAGATGACTGCGGCGAAGGATGGGTTCCAGGGGGCTGGACTATGTCAGGCTGAGGAGCCTCCTTCTCAACAACGGTGGGCTTGACTGAAATACCCCAAATTAATAAAACATGGATTAAATATTTAATCACATTAATTAAGGCCTAAACATGCCTTAAAAGTCAACTGAGAACAACAGCGGTCAACACAAAACAAGATGTTGCACCCTTTGACTGTTAAGGGTAAATAAATACCCAAATGAACTTCTTAGGACCTAAAAATTTGTCCTAAGTTTATTAACATAATATTAAACATATTATAATGGTTGGACAACACTCCAACACAAAGAACAAGCACTTTCATGCTTCAAGGTCAAAAAGGGCAAAAATGTGCTCTAAGAATACCTTAAAGGTCTAATGACCTCTAAATGATATAAAATTGGATAACATGGTCAAATATCATGTAAGGAACACAACAAAACCGTTGTCAAAGAAAACAGAGCTCAGAAACGCCTTGCGACACAAAATGTGCACTAAAACTCCTTAAAACACGTTTTTGTGTAATTGTCTTCTAAATTGGTCTTAAATGGGCTAAAAGGTTATAAATACCTTTAAATATAATAAAATATCATATTATATGATATTAGGAATTTAATTCCAAGAATTTACAAATTTTACAAATTTAATATTAAAATATTAATAAAACCCTAATGTGGGGCCCGTTTGGGTCAACATTGACTAAGTTGGTCAATGTTGACCATTGACCACGAAATGGACTACAAAAATCAGATAATTAAGTCTCTTAACAGACCAAGAGACAAGTCCCATGTGACAATTAAATATAGTCCTTTACTTTTGCATAAAATAACAAAAGACATACTTTACCTTATAAAACAAAAAAGGTGGGCTCCACTTACCTTACCCCATGTGAAGCCAGCCGGTTTTGGAGCCCCTCATTCCCTTGTATTTCGGTGCTCCAAGCAGGAACAAGACAAGCTAGGATGACTCATCTTACACTTGTTGACTAAAGTAACATATTTACTCCATTTTCAATCAAAATTGGAATCAAACACCACCCACCTTTGTCAATCAAGGAAGGCTGCCCCTTGTCATTGTCTCCTCCTTGTCTCCACCGAATTAGCTCCAATTATTCAACCCCAATCAGACATGATGAGTCATCAATTCACTAAAGTCATAAAAAAATGCAAAAAATGTGTTTTAAGCAAATTAGGTCATTCTTTCTCATTAGTCCCGTTCCAAACGTGGGACTCCTGGCCAAACTCTCTCCTTGGCTCCTCTTCCACCGTAGGTAAGTCTCCAAGCTCCATTGGAGAGAGCTCAAACTCTAGGTAAGCTCCTAAGGCATGAAAATGCCCATTTTCTTCATCTTTCTTTCCTTTTTCGATTGATCTAAGCTCCAACCACTTCCATCCATGAATCTAGGTTGTTTTGGAAGTTAAATGAAGGAAGAATCTCGGCCATAACAAGGGAAGAAGGTTGAGAAACTCAAACTTGTTCTTAAGGTACAAAAATGTGCTTTAAGCTCATATCTTTTGATTCCCTTCAAATTCGGCTGTGAAACCTTGTTCCTAGCCTTATTTTCTCTCCTTTTCATGTATATTCAGTTGGTATACCAAGATCTACAAGGAGTAGCTAGATCCAAGCCAAAAACACCATTTTTGGCATCTTAAACAAGGTAAAACTTAACTATCTTCCAAGCTAATTCACCCACGGTTTATACCTTGTTCTTGAGAGTGTTTTGATACTCTTTCTCTTCTGGAAAAATAGGGCCGAAGTAGATCTATACCAAGCTTGAAGATCTAAGGTAAAAATCCATGATTTTCATGACTTAAATTACTTCTTATGGTTAGATTTTTTTTTGGAGACTAACTAGGCCTTGTTTTCTGTTTGAAAACATGTAAGAGAAGCTTGGAGAAATTCTCCTTAAGGTGGCGAATCCAAACAAGGATTTACCTAAGCTAAATCAAGGTATAAATCACTTAAACATTAACTTTGCTAAGTTAAAATGTTCTAAGCTATTTCTATAATTATTGCCGTGAGTGAAGAAGTAAAATAAGGTCATGTTTGACCTTAAAATGATTAAGAAATGGTTTAATAAATTTTATAACTAATTAAACAAGCATAAATGTCAAATTTAAGACATTATGTGGAAGTTTGGTAAATAAATGAAAATTATATGGTGAGGCCGAAAATTTATATGTATTTTGGGACATTTATGTGTAATTTATTTTGCAAGCCAATGTTTGTAATAAGGCCATGTATTTTAGGCCATTTTATTTATGCATTTACAAGTTTTTATTTAAGTTTAGGTGATATATAATTATTACCGAAATGAAATGGGGTCTTAAGTGTAAATAAATCAAATTTATGGGCTTTATAAAAATAAGGCCGAAAATTAGAGGTAAAAAGGAGTTAAAATAAAGTTTATAAGATTTTATAAAGTTTTGGGGTTAAATGGTGATTTCTAGAAAGTTTGGGTGCAAACCGTAATTATAAGGAATTGGTGGTCAAGGAAATATTAAGGTGGTCAACCTTGACCATATGATAGGTTTTGACCAAATTAGATAAGTTAAATAACTTATTTAAGGTGTTATAATAAGATAAGTATCTTAAGGTAATATTTTTATAACTATGTGGTAAATATGTTATTACCAAAATAAAGGGTGTACAATGGTATTTTAAACACCCATGGGCTATTAGGAATTTTTAGGAATTTATTTGGTGGATTTTGGAATTTAAAATGAACTATATATGTATAATATATAGTTATAATGTCATTATGACACTTTGGAGAAAATAGATGGTGGAATGGTAAATATTGAAAGTATATGGGTTAATAAGGATATTTATAACCCTTTGGTGGAATTTGGTGATTTTTAATTATTAAGAATTTAATAAGTTATGTGTATAAAATATAGTTTTAATGATATGGTGAACTATATGTTATAAATAGGGCCAAATGGCAACTATAGAATAGCACAAGGGCTGTTCGGAATTTACAAAAAATAACCATAGGTTATACTCTTTTATAAGTTAGAAATGTTATATTAAATGGAATGTATAACATGGGATGATTTAAGGGGTGATTTTGTAAATTAAGGAAACTATGGTTTATAGAAAGAATAAGATTTTCTTATGGTGCCTAAGAGGCAATATGAAATAGTTTTGTATAAAAACTATAGGAATAAATTAAAGGGAATAAAAATCATATCAAATGATATTAGAATGTGGTATAACATTACATAATGTTAAGTGGTCAAAACGGAATTTAAATAAGTTAAGGGCTATACCGAGTTAACAAGAGTTTGGAAAATGAATTTTAGACTAAGGTCTATAGTGTTATAAATGTTATAGCAATTATATGGTTTAGATGGAATTAATATAAGGAAGGGTATTCACATAAAATAATGTGACAAACTATAAATAAATGGGATTTATAAACTAAGGTATTTATTGAATAAACCTTAGGAGTTGTAATTATACAACATAAAATGTTACTCATATTAGGATAATAATCTTAATATAAGTTGTACAATACAATACAACTAATGGGAATAATCATCTAACATAAGATGATAAAATGTAACATATGATATAAGAGTTTATTAAACTCATGGGAATTACCTACGTGGTAAATATATACATACACAAGGATAATGTATATAAGGTGGATATATGTTTTGGTTGGAAACCATATGATTTAATGGTGGTGGTTATTTAAAAAAATAAAAAAATATATAGTTATGAACTATAAGTTATGAGTTTTGGATACAATACAAAAAAGTAATGAGGTACTACAATCATGCATGCATACATGCAACTATAGGTTACGTACCTAAACTAGATGTGGATAAGATTAAAAGAAATATAAGGAATTAAACTTAACAGTTGAATGTTTTGACGTACGCGTTTTAAGTAACAAAACCGACTGTTTTAGAGAAACCCGTAACAAACAACTGTAGAAAACAGAGGTGAACTGTCGGGGTTACTTATTATTCGGAAATACCGGATGTAGTTAGTCATGGAGACTGACTTATAGTTTTAATACCGTTTAGATTATACTTCTGACAAGGACGCTTGACAAGCTAGCGGACTACACGGAGCATAGGATCTTGCTGATTCATACTCCACCGTAATACGATCAGGGTGAACGGTATGTAAAGGGGTTTGATCCGAGTTGTCCTAAGGTTGCTCCTTGGGCTCGGATTTGGTTGATATAACTTGTATGTTGTTATGAGTCTCTGATTGTCTCTGAGGGCTTCCTCAGTTCAGACTTCTGTGTGATCTGTGATAAGATTGTTTGTCTGAATGTGTTAATTAATATGCATGAATTGTATATTATAGCTGCTTATTATTTACTGTTGTTGAGTTAACAGTATTGGTTCGTATATATGAACCTATATATATAAAACGAACTAGCGGCTATGGTGCTATCTTATATGAAAATAAGGAACGTAAGTAAAACGTTGTAGCACTATGATAATAACATATACATACTATCTGAGACTTTTATACGGAGCATTGGCCTTTCTATACGCCGCTCTCGTATCTAACACTGGATCCCGAGTTTACAGACTCCGGATTGGACTAATGACCTTAGTCTGCTGTGTTAGAAAATTTGGTAATGCGATGCGATGGTATTAATTAATTAATGGAATGGAAGTAAAGCCAAGAGGATGTGGCTCTTGGTGCGCGTTGTGATCACAAAAACGATACCAGGATGTCCGCGTACGGGTCCGTAAGTATCAAGAAAATTTCCCGTGAGCTAGAATGGCTCGTTGGTCGAGACTCTACCGTTGGAGTGGCTACTGCCGTGGGTGACCCGCCATAATATATGGGTAACTAGAGACATGTCGTTTTAACGAGACATTGTCACTAGGTATAACTGGAACATGTTATGCCCCGGATTTTTTTTTATGTTTATCTTGTATTACTTCCTTTGATTCACAAAGGGGGTTCGAGTTAATCTTAATCTTCGTTAGTATGTTTATAACATTCTTAACGTTAATAAGTTAGCTTAAGGAAGGAGGGTTATAGACGTCTTTCCTGATTTGTTATTACTTAAGGAGTTAGGACTTATTATATTATTTCTCATTTTTATTTTTCCTAACCCTCCTTCTCAATTTTCTAATTCACGATCAATTAGTCCCTCTCCTTCATCTTTCTCATCGACAGTTCTATCGTTCATCCTCTTCGCGTAACTTCTTCTCCCTCTGCATCCTCTTCTTCAATCTCGCGTTCCTACAATTCAATGGTGCTGTGTTCGTTATTCGAGTCCGTGAGATCTCTAATTGAGGGTTTCGAGTTCTGATGATGCTTCTTCGTTTCCTTCTCCGGCGTTGGTCTCTCCTAAATTCGATCGAGTGTTCGTGGTTCGAGTAGAGATTCGAGTGGAGATTCAAGAAGAGTGTTTCGTAGAGTCCCAAGAGATTGCTTTGCGTCGGATGTGAGGTAGGTGGTGAATGGATTCGATTGTGTGTGTTCGTCCATGGGGATTTCTGATTTGTTTGTTCTTCGTATATGATGTTTTAAACTCTTTGATTTGGTGATGTTTTTGGTTGATTTTGATGTGCGTATGATGCGTTAAAACCCCATGGAAATGTTTTCGATTGGCTAATTTGCTACTATTATTGTATGTTTTGTGGGGGTTTTGTGGCTTGGTTCTGGCTGTTTTCCGTAATTGATTTGCAGTTTTCGGTATGTCCGAACATGTGTCCGAACATTGAAATTCGGACATCATACGCCGGAAGATTTTCTGACTCTCGAATTAGGTCCGAACATGCAAGGTCGGACGCATGTTCGGACCGGCCTTTGTTTTAGCATAACTTCTTCGTTTGAGCTCCGTTTTGAGTGCCGTTTGCGGCGTTGGATTCCTCTTTTCGAGTACTATCTGTTCTGGTATGTTTTGGTACATGTATATATGTACTTTTATTTGAAAGTCTTAAATAAGCCTTTGAACTCTGATTTGCTCTGAAGAGTGTTTGAGCTTCTATGCTTCTGGTTGTTTTCGTGTTTGCTAGTCAGTGTATGAATTTTGTTTTGATAAAGGATTATGATCCGTTTGATGTGATTTGGCCCTCTGTTCTATTCTGTTAAAGCTAATGCTTTCTGCTGTTTGACAAGGACTTTTGTCCGTTCTGTTTAAAGCTCTGTTTGTTAAGCTTCCGTTTTGGGACCTAGTTACTCTGCTTCTAAGCCGTGAATGGCTGGGTCGAGCTATTCCGTGGTATCCATGTAGATGTCATTCTGAGGTGGGTCATGCCCAATCTGTTCTGTGGGGTTGACGAACCCTTTGGCCTTCGGTCATTTCTGCGTTGTCGAGGGATCTGTAGATCCATGGGTCTTCGACCCTTTCTGAGTGTTATGCTTGGTGCTAGTGTCCCACTTCTGTTTGTGTTCTGTTCGGCTTCTGTTTGTTCTCTCTACTTTTGTATTTGACAGACTGCTGTGTGCTTTCTGTCCTTGAACACCTATGTTGTTTGTACTGCTTCCGCCAGTTCTGTTTGTTTTCAAACTCAGATAGGCTGCTGTGTGCTTCCTGTCTGTTGAGGATTTCTGATTTATAAAGTGCTCCACTTCGTCTGCTCTATCAGTATTTGGTTTGAGACGGTCTGCTGTGTGCTTACTGTCTTTTGCTAAGTTTCTGATTTTGCTAAGCTTCTTATTGTGTTTAAGCTTTTTGAGTTTGTTAAGCTTCTGATTTCGTCAAGCTTTCAGCTTCAGTTTACCTTACGCTATTAAGTGTATGTTTTGACCACCGCTTAGCTCCTTGTGTTTTAGACTTCAGTCTATTGAAAGACTTCTGCTTTGCATCTGATTTTGCTCTGGCTAAGCACTTTCGTATACGTTATATGTATGTTCAGTATCTGTTTTGAGCATGCTCAGCTGATGAAGTTTATCACCTGCTGAGCAATAGTTTTGCTCACCCCTATCTCCGTCTGATTTGCAGGTTTTAGTTCGTGCTTGGGAGATTCAGCTCTTACTTTTCGTTTTGGCATTTAAGTTTTGTATTTAGTTTGTTTGGCCTTAGGGCCCAGTTGTATTTAGATTATGCTTTGTAATTCAGTTTGGCTTCCGCCTGTGTATTGTAAAGACATTTTGTAATAGTTTATCTGGTAATATATGAGCATTAGTTTCTATTTTGGGGTTTCGATAGTGTAGCCTTGCGTGTCTTAGGTAATAAGCGCGCGGCGTGTAACGGTCTCTCAACCAGGGTGGTTTTGGGGTCGTTACAGAACAACTAAAACAATTGAGACTTATACAGTGGCGAACAATACCATGGACGAGACTAAATACTTGTTTATTATTCTCGTTGTTTCGCTTTTGTTCATTGGTTATACTAGTGGTTATTTTATTGTGTGTGATGGTGGATGGAGCCTACAAGGCCAAGGTAAATTAAATATGAACACTGTACGCTACAGCGAATGTACATTGTACATTATATTGTTATTGTTCGATACGTTCGATATATAGTTGTGGATTGGTTATTAAATGATTGTGGATTGGATGGATGGTTGATATCTATGAATTTGGATGGATGAATATGTATTTATACTGTTTATTTCAGTATTGTTATAACTGTAAAATGGTAAAGCATGAAACCGACCTAATAATAAATGGTTAAAATGACAAGTGACCATTAGGGTCCAGACCCGGCATCTCAGCGTCTATCGCTGATCTACACCATTTCAGGTTGTTGATCATTATCGGAGCTGAAGAGCAAACAAGGTAATTGGAGATGTTGTATAGTAATGAAGATGGTGTATGGTCTTATGGTAAGATTATGTATTTTTCAGGATTGGGTAGACGCTCACTGGTCGAAGTTTATGGATTATGGATTTAGTATGATGTATAGGAATTTCTCGTTATCACGCGGTTAGCATTTATTGTATGGAAGTTGGATGTAGTTTGGCTGCGTTGCTCGCATGGGCGAGTAACGGCCGGTGACACCCGAGTGAGTTTTGTAATTGTTATTTATTTTTCCGCTGCGAGACTTTTATTTTATTGCTCCGTGAGAGATTATATCGTGATTATGGAGAGGGGTGTTACATTGACTATTATAGCCTGAGGGTTGGGCCTATGCTTTTGGGAGGGGGAGCGTGACTCGGATTGAGAGCTCACCCTAGGTGTAGGTCATGATCCGAAGAAGGGGGAGTGTGGGAGGCGGTTTCGGCGCCCTGGGGTGCGCTGTTGGGTTGATTCGGGCAGGCGTACTTGGACAGCGGTAGAAGAATGCCCTAGCTGACTGCAAGAAGAGCAGGAGATTGGTTCCCATTCATAGATACCTGCTGAACTAAAGTGCCACTAGGGGCGCGTATTTCGATTTCCCTAGCAAGATCCAGGTGAAGTCCACTTCGACGAGGACTCTAGCATAAGATTCTAGTTTTAGAGGCTGTAGGTTGGTCAATATGAAGGGGGAGCCAATTTTGAGCAGATCTTCTCAACTAGATTGGACCAAGGCTAGTATAGAGCCCGGAAGCTGGATCCAAACTGGGATACGATTAAGGTCTTTTGGATAAAGGAGAGATCTGGGGACCATTTTTTTAGAACCAAAGGGGACGAGTACAGGAGCCAGGGGCCCTTGTCTAGTACTTGTTGAAGATCCTCTTCTTTGTCAAATCGGAACAAGAACCATCCCTCATCATGTAGCAGAATTTGGGGGGTAGCCACAAAACTCCAAGCTCCTTTCACAATTCTCTAACAATATTGAAACCAAACTTTTTCCCCCAGATATGGCCAACCAACGCATTCTTCCGTAGTCAATTTCGGGCATAATGTCTTCCTCCACAATAGACATATGGGCTATCAAAGTCTATGTCTTCATTATTGTCTAAGCGGCACAGACATGCCAATATTCGACTTATGTTTGCAAGAAGCATGTCAAGAAAAGAGGGTTAGTTTTAGTACCTGTCGAGCTTGGATTCCTTGCTTTGCTTGGGACATAGGTCTCACTCTCATGGTCCTTTTTGCCATAGCAATTCGTTCTCCGGCAGGGGTTTTGGTCGCTCACCACCTTGAGGTGGGGCCTAGGGCCTTGGAGAGAGGAGGGAATTCCTTCCAACATCAGTCAGTCGGCTGAATGTTGAGGTTGTCGTGCAGGGCCAAAACAGGTGGGGGACAGAAGGATCAACAAACAGATCACGCCGGACAATCCTCTTTAGGCGATCTGGGAACTTCCATTATTATGGATGATGGACTGTGTGTTCCTTTCTGGGGTACCAAGCCCCAGTTGAGCCTCCAGAAGACCTCAACAGATTCACCCCAATAGTAGGCTCACTGAAGCTCAAACCACCGGCTCTACCAAAGGACCGACGAAGCCATTAGAATTGAAAAATTCTTTCGAACCAATAAACACATCCACGTTGGAGTCGGGAAGAGCCGGCGATGGTCGACTCCCCAGCAACTTCAGAGGGCACGCCTCCATCTTGAGCTCCAGACTCGCCGACGTCAGACCGGGGGAGGTCAGACCAAGGCCGGTGGAGGAGCAGAAGGAGCGACGCCTCGACAACTGGAGCAGGGAGAGGAGTCGTGAAACCGACGGCGACTAGGCTGCCTCTGCGACAACGCCACCAGGGGAGGGCAGTGACCGACGGCGATGCAAGTGGAGGCGACAGGGGAGAGGGAACCGGCGGAGATAGAGCTGGGGTGGCCCTGGTTCCAATCCTCTTGCGCCCCATTGGAGGTTGAAAGACGGAGGAGGAGGGGGGGGGGGGGGAGCACCACTCTCGGGGGGCCTTGTCACCAGGCGGCGGCCCGGCGGCACGGAGGGAGCCCGACGGTGGCTCAGGGGCGGCGGCTTCAGGAAGGCAACAGGGTAGAAGCGCGGGGCGAGGGCGTCGGGAGAAGGAAGACGATGGAGAAACAGGGGAGCGCCTGTATAGTTCCCAACGGGCAGAAGTTTTTTTATTATGTTTATTTGAAGATACCAACTTGGTAAGAAAGTAGTTTTATTAGAGAATATAAATTTTTTTTTGATAAGTGGGGTAGGTTTTGAACCCAGGATCTTTGGTTCGAGAACACCACTCCTCTACCACCAAGCCACGAGGGCTTGGCTATTAGAGAATATAAATTAATTTGACAGAAAGCCAAAAATTCCACAATCAGATAAGCATGTAATTAAATTCCTTAAATATATGGGAAAACATTCGTGTAATTATATATATGATCATTAGGGAGACATCTCGAACATGAATACAAGCCAAATGAGAACATCTCAAACTTTATAATAAATCTGGCGATCAAGTCATGACTTTGAAACAGTATAGTTAGCTTCCAATGTAAGTAATCCTTTATTTTATCAGCTGAAGAGGTGGGTTTAGGTTAACGTGGGTAATGGTTCTAAAGTCGTTGACATTATATATGTATGATGCATCTTTGTCTGTTAGAAAGTCATGAGGTCAGATATTATTTCCTCTTTCTAAAGCCGTTGTTTCTACAAATCGTGCTTAGTAAAAGAATGAATGAGCGCGTTAACCGATTAAAATAGGAGAGGAGACTTTTGATTACAAAGTCAAGTCGACATTCAATCCTGCACAGATGCATAAATAGCCTCTGCGCCCCATTTTTACTTCTCACTGTGGTCTGGTTCGATCTGATCATAGCTCTACAGTATGTCGTGTAACTCAATCCAAGGGAAGACGCTCAATGTTAGAGGTATGTTCATTATTGCTCAAGGATTTCCTTCTTATTAATTATAGTTGACTTATACTAACTGGTGTTGTGTTATTTTGGTATTTACTCAGTTATGAGATGTAATGATTTGAAGGACACTTCGACATTAACATCCCAAGATCCTTATGTCTGTCTTGAATACGGAGGCACTAGTTTTCGTACTACTATATGTCGAGGTAACCAATTTATATATCCAAGCTAGCTCCATGGTTGTTGGACTTGTAAGAATTGCTTGTTTTACGGGATCAAACCATTAACATTTCTTATAATTTGGTGTAGGTGGTGGTACAAACCCTAAATTTGGAGAACGGTTCAGTTTCACCCTTATTGAAGGGTTGAAAGAGATTAACATCTCTGTTCATAATGCCCACACTGTTACAAAAGATACCCTCATTGGCAAGGGAAGGTGGGGATCCCATATATAGAAGCCAATGATTTTGTGATTTGATAGCAAGATTCATCGTCCATTTTTGTTCTAATTAACATCAATTAGTGTTTTTTCCTCTACTATCCAGTGTTAACCTCTGGAAATTCATTTCTCAAGGTTACGACGAGCCTAACGTTGATATCTACACTCTAACTAATAGGTAAAAAGAAATTCAAAACTGCCTGCCACCATTCCAATCTCTACATGTCTCATCTTCTTAATTTGTATCATTTATATTCATCTTGATTGATTTCTGGCCACAGGACTGCTGGTACAGTTTGTTTAATTCTATCCAGCCCAGATCTTATGGTATGTTTATCTAATGTACATATTTGTAACTAATATGCATAGCTCAAACCTGTTGACTGTAACATGAAGTATATACTACTATATGTTGTGTTGTATCTAGCAGCAGCAACAAGGACCAAGCTTTGCAACTCAACATTCTTTTCATGGTTCATCACATTCAGCAATTCAACCTTATCCTCCTCCAAAATATTATCCCGGTCTGCCACCTATCTATTGTTCCTATTTACATGAGGGCTCAGGACAAGTGATCACTGTGCACTCCATCCAAGAGTGGGACCAGTGGCTCCACATGGCTAAGGACACCAAAAAACTGATTGTTGTTGATTTTAATGCAACCTGGTGTGAACCATCTAGAACCATTTCTCCCTACTTTACTGAGTTGGCTAGGAGATACCCTAATGTTATATTTCTTGAAGTGGACGTGAATGAGCTAAACTCTGTTACTGTTGATTGGGGTGTTAAAGCAACCCCCACATTCATGTTCCTGAGGAAGGGGATGATACTTGAGAAGTTTGTCGGGGTTAAGGAGGGGCTTCAACAGGCACTTGTTAACCATATGGGTTCATCCTCTAATTAAAAGTAAATACTCACTAACTACTATTGATGACAAGGGAGGGTTTCATGAGTGATGTGTCTGCGATTTCTTCTTTCAGCATAGCTAGGTTTCGGTGTTTGTATGCATAAAAAAAGGGATGACCGGCGGCCCCGCTCATGTCCTTTGAGGTTGGGCCTGAAAGTGTGTGTTCGGTAAAACATATATTGAAAACCCAAAATGTGTGCGTCCGATTTCTTATGCTTGCATTATCAAAATAAGTTTATTTCATGAACTCAATTTTTCTCTCTATTCATCATATACATCGATTGTCATATTAACTTTTTACGTTTTCTCTTATTTACTTTTTCTTTCAACTTTTTCTAATACAACTAATATCAACTATTACTTCAACTCTTACAAAGTTACTAAAACCTAGACCTGGCAATTTGGGTCAATGGGTTAACCCTAACCCTAACCCATTTAAAATATCAGCCCAGCCCAACCCAAAAATGGATGGGTTCGAGAATCATGACTAACCCAACCCGCTTAAAATCATTCAACCCTAACCCAACCCACCCAACCCATTTTTAAGCATACAATAATTTAGATGGATTAGGAGTAGAAATTAATTCAAAAATCCAAAAAACATCGAGTGCGAGCTGACACACAAATTAGGATGGAATAAAAGGAAGAGAAGTAATCTTGCTTGATCAACCCAACTTTAAACTAATTTCATGTTATGCGAAGAATCTAGAGTGCTGCGGGGAGGCTTATGTGTACAAATGGTTCTTCGAACTTGGAAATTTCCATGAAAAGAATAAGTCGTACTTTATCCTTAAGTTTATTTTTATCATCTGAGCCTAGAGCTCTACCTTTGTTGGGGAGGAAACCTATATAGATATGCACATGATCCTAGTGCCATTAATAAAAAAGGGAACAAAAATGAAAATCTTCATTAGAGAAATACACTAAAGATAAATCTTCTAAAGTTAGAAATAATTTAAAAACTGAGTGCTCAAAGCCTTTAAAAACCGAGTGCTCATGCTTGATAAAAGTACAATCACAATCACTTAATTGTTACCCATAGTTGAGGAACTTTTATGCAGCAAGCTATCCGCACTTCTGGCTTCAGAATTCACTAAGAGACCTATAATCAAGATCCTACTTACAAAAAATATATATAGCCTATTTTTTTCACCATTCTAGATAATCTAAACATACCTTTGTTCTCAAGAACGTAATGGCAGTGAGAATAAGAAAAACAAACCTTGGGCAGAGATGAAGAGCGACATAGACATTAACAACGGCGTTGAGAATAAAGATGGATATGAGTCTGCAAGATGAGAGCATTAGGGTTTTCAACATTATGTTAAGGTCTGGTTGGGCCTTTTGTTTGATATGGAGCTGGTTGAGCCATCTCTTAGTTAAGATTGTGTGATATTATTAAAGGTTGGATAGTCCAACTACACTTGAGCTTAAGACTAAGGTGTAATTTGATCTGAAAATAATATATATACATATATGTGAATTACTATTTTTATTTTTTATTATTAACAAATATATTTTTGGGTTTTGGGTTGGGTCATGGGTTTAGATCTTTACCCTAACCCAACCCATAAAATTAGCCTATTACCCTAACCCAACCCTAAAAATAAATGGGTCAATAATCATGACCCTAACCCGCAAAAGTATGGGTTGGGTTTTGGGTTGGCTCAAAATTACAAGTGTTTCCACTCTTTATTTTTTATTTCGAAAAGGTGCATAGATTAAAAAAAAGGTGCATAAAGAAGAGAATACAAACCTAGTGTCATATAATCAACCACTTATATCAGACCCCTACCATACAAGATAATATATAAAATTACCACTGACGGTATTCCAAAACGAGGTACAAGAACTTCGCCCACCTGATATACATGATATACTCCATCTAGCATACACTACCAGTGACATGTGAGACAGAGTCTCTTGAAGCATGTCTAGCTTTTCCAATATCTTAATCTAACTTTTACATGGTAATCTCCACTTGAGCTTATAATTGAGCACGACGAAAACAATAAGACAATAATGAAGATGCATGAACACAGCAACCAACAGAACCTACATCTAGAAATTAGCTTAGCAACAAAAGAGTGCAGCTGACACTAGTAAAAATCAAATTTTTAGTTACAAAGGTTCTTGCAATGATTTAATATTGTTATCATAGTTGTTATCAGTGACAAGAATTTCGTTACCAAAGATAGTACTAGAGAATTTAAAAAAATTGAGACTACGGTAATGATATACTTGTTACAAAATCATACCTTTAGTAACGATATAACTTTTAGTAACGAATAAAAGTCGTTACAATAAATAAATTGGTCTTTGGTTACGCTATATATAACGTGTAACGACATGTAACGACTTTTATTATTACAATAAATTAAATTAGTAACGATTTTAATTTTTGGTAACGATTTTTTGTTATTATATACCAAAAATCTATATTTTAGTAGTGTGAATTAACAAAAAGGACACAAGACTACACCATCTAGAGACAAAACCTAGGCTGCAAGACTCGCACTCATGCTCAAACAGCCTGTCACCTTTTCGATCATCCATCTTGGCGATCCTGGGACTTTGCCCAGCATCACCTTTGTGGCAGTCCTCATTCCTGTCCCGGTTGTACCAATATTGCCTGAAGGTCTGGTAACTTGAACTTTCTTCTCCTTACGTCTTGCCAAAGTCCCTTTGCGCCATTGGTTCTTGAGGAGGGTAGCCACATGCAACTTCTTCTCCAGCCTGCTATCCTTTTCAGTATGAATGGAGGATGTCCAACCTTTCGATGATTGAATTTTTCAGCTTCAAGATAAGCATGCTCTTGGATCCTCCACATGTCAATTTTATAGGTTCCGACTTTGACTTGATCCAACAGAAGCCACTCGCCCACTCCTCCCTTAGATCCCAACACCTAGGGGTGTTCATAACCGGTTAATCGACTTTTTGGTTAACCGGAAACCGGTTAACCGGATTATTGGTTAGTCAAATTTGATAACCGTAATCAGTTCATTTAGAAGCGGTTAACCGGGACCGGTTAACCGTCGGTTTCGGACGGTTTTACCGGTTTAGCGGTTAACCGAAATGATATAGATTTATGTGTTTTTTTCTTATAATTTAGTAAACAATGTGCGGTTTTTCCGGTTTTGATGCGATAATAAACCGGTTAACCACCTATTTTGATAAGATTTTATTAATTTTGGTATAATTCTAACCATTAACTCTATAATTGTATATTTATTTTTGGTAATCTAATAATTAATCATATAGTTTTATACTTATACTAAAAAATTAAAAAAATTAATAAATTAAATGCTTAAACGGTTTTTTCAGTTAACCGGATTCATCAAAATCAATAACCGTAACCGGAACCGGGAAATTAAACGGTTCGGTTAACCGAACCGGCAAACGACTTCAGTTAACCGGATTTCTGGTTTCGGTTTCATCGATTCCGGTTTGGCAGTTTCGGTTTTTCATAAACACCCCTACCAACACCCCACCTTTATACGCTTCGGCAACCGACCGTTCATTTGCACCATACCCTTTTGATAGAATATGTCAGGACAAACAGGAATCATCCACTCCACAAATTCCTAGAAACCAGAGGTTGGACAGCATACTATAACACCGACAAATTTTGAAAGTAAAGAGAAGAACGGGCTGACTTCTCTCGACATCGGTATCATCAGAGCACACCTCAGCCGTCACATCTCCTCCCTTTCAGATTCTATCGCGGCCAGAGGCGGAACGAGATAGGATAGGGGTAGGATTGGCAATTTTAACACGACCCGTTTGACTAACACAAACCCGACACCAAGTTAGCGGATTTGGGTTTTTAAATATGACACAACTAAATAAATGGGTCAATCCGAACATGACTCGTTTAATAACCGTGTCGGGTTTGGGTTTAAGATATGTAACCTGCTAACCCGGTTAATTAATTTAATTAAATAAAAAAATATTATAAATTATAGATTATTTATTTTATTATCAAATTTTAATATAAATAAGATATATAAATATTTGAAAAACCTCAAACCTAAGTATGTTAATTAAACATCAAGTTATGATGTAATAAGGATAAAACATGCCTTAGGAAGGTTGGTAGACAATCTAAGCCAAAGAAAACACAAGGAAACGCCATAAGAGCAATTTAAGCAAAAACATGCTTTAAGCTTTGAGTGACTTTGATTAGCACCCAAATATCATTCTAAGACCTTATTAACATCCTAATGGACATGTTAAATCAATTACCAAAGAAAACCAAGCTCAAAAACAAGTTTAAACACAAATTGTGCTTTAAGGACTCTTAAAGCACATTTTTGAAAAATTGTCTTAGAAGAAGGTTTTGAGTGGATAAATGCCCATGATTACACCTTAATCAACATGTGTACTAATTAGTATCACATTAGGAAGCCTAAATCAATGAAAAGACAAAATTTTCATAAATTTGTGCACTAATTATGAATAGTACCCAGATAGTGCCCAAAATAAGTCAAATGACTTTCTTAAGTGGTCAATGGTCAAAAAACACCTAAATATCTAAGTGAATGAGAGGGGGGACGGTTTTAAGGTGATGAGTCACCTTAGGATTCAACAAAATAAGAAAAGGAAGAGAAAGTAAGTGGAAAAGACTATTTACCTTTATTATGCAAATATCTTCTTTAAGCCTCTTCTCTCTCCTCTCTTCTTCATTTCACTTCTTCCCCACCGATTTTTATTCTTCTTCCCTACTCCAAAACCGTGAGTTTCAGCCTCCATACCCCTCCACCTTCATTTGCTCACCAAATATACAATATTGCTCCAAATAAAAAACTAAGCTTAGATTATTCTTAGTTGGAGCAAGGCCTTCCTTTCTATATTTTCAAATCCTTCAAAGCTCAAGTTTTATGCCATGGAGATCGGAAGTTCACCGTCGCAAAGACTTATATTGACGGTCACGTGAAGAAATGGTTGAGGACAAAACTTGATCATGATCGCGCGAATGGCTTGCCTGTCATGAGTACTTGGGGTGAACTCAAGGAGGCCCTCAAGGCTCAATTCTTTCCACAAGATACTGACTGGCGAGCTCGAAACCGTCTTATGGCTCTAACGCAGACGGGGTCCATTCGTGACTATATTGCGGAGTTCAACTCAATTATGAGCGACTTACCCGATATGCACGAGAAATGTAGGGTCTATCATTTCCAACGAGGACTGAAGTTGTGGGTCCAGAATGAACTCCGAAGAAAGTCGGTGACCACAGTCCAGCAAGCTATCCTGGCTGCGGAGGGATTGAACGATTTTAGGGTGGAGTCACCTGCTAGCAAGGTGAATGTGCCTAGCCAGAAGGATGGCCCCGCCAAGCCAGGAAGGAAGCGGAAGCGAAAGAACTTTGGGAAGAAGTCCTCTGAAGAAGTGGGTAACTCCTACACTCGTGGTCTATATTCCCTTTGTTTCTTGTCTTCCTATTCCTCTTGTATCTAATGTTGCTCCTTCCCCTCTGCGTGAAACCAGGTTGCCTCGAACCCTAGCCCCTCTGGGGTGAAGGCCCCCAAGCCGAAAGGGAAAAAAGGGAAGAATAGCTTGTTTCTTCTGTGGTGGAAACCATTATGCGACCGTGTGCCCGAAAAAGGCGAGTGTAGCTGCGGCCACACTCTCTGGCCCATTGGTTGAGGGAGTTCAGATGGAGCTACAACAGAAGTCAACTGATTTGATGCCCATGAAATTCGCGGGGTCGATTTTGGCTCCGTCGAAGGTATGTGGCTTAGAGCTTCCTGCTTCTAGCCTACATCCTCGTTTGCTCTACATTTCTGTGAGGGTTAACCGAAAGCATTTTATTACTGCTATGGTTGACACAGGAGCCACCGAGAACTATCTAGATCTCGGCGCCTGCAAGGCGCTGGGACTTTTGCTGACCCCAAACCAGTCTGCAGCAACATCGGCAAATCGTGGAGTAATGGTTGTTCACGGTAGCTGCAGAGTGTACATAGAAGTGGGAAAATGGTTCGGGGATCAGACTTTTGACGTGATGGATATGCCCGACTTCCCAATGATTTTGGGAAGCCCATTCATAGATGCGGCCAAGGCCGAGCCGAGGGTGCACCCCCGAGGCATTTTGGTGGCTGATGAGCGTTGCCCTTGTTTTGTGGATGCTGTCCCAGCTGTGAGTACTCCCTCACGAAGCTGCCCAAAGGTTTTGGGGACTTGCCCAGTTCCGGAGCTAAAGATAGAAGGTGTTTGGCGATTCTCGCCGTGGTGCGGCAGGAGAAACCTTCAGTTGCGGAAGTCATTCCAGCAGAAATGCAGGACTTGCTCTCTGAGAATGTGGACTTGATGCCCCCAGAGTTGCCTCCGGGACTACCCCCACGACGTCCCATCGACCATCGCATCGAGCTGGTTCCTGGTGCAGTGCCCCCTGCCCAGGCTCCTTACCGTATGTCGCCGATGGAGCTGAATGAATTGAGAACTCAGTTGACTGAGCTTCTGGAAACGGGGAAGATACGTCCATCTCGAGCACCTTATGGAGCGCCAGTCCTGTTCCAGAGGAAAGCAGATGGGTCTCTGCGGCTGTGCATTGACTATCGGGCACTGAATAAGGTGACGGTGAAGAACAAGTACCCGATTCCTCGTCAGGATGACCTGTTCGACCGTCTCTCGAAGGCCACATTCTTCACCAAGCTGGATTTACGCTCGGGCTACTGGCAGGTCCGGATAGCGGAAGGAGATGAGGGAAAAACAACTTGTGTAACTCGTTATGGTTCCTTTGAATTTTTAGTGATGCCTTTCGGGTTATGTAACGCTCCGGCAACTTTTTGTAATCTAATGAATGATGTTTTATTCGGGTATATCGATGATTTTGTGGTTGTCTATCTTGATGATATTGTTATATATAGCAATACGCTCCATGACCATTTGCGCCAGGTGAAATTGGTGTTTGATAGACTTCGTGAGCATCAACTTTTTATTAAGAAGGAAAAGTGCTCCTTTGCCCAGCAGAGTATCACTTTTCTCGGTCATGTTGTCTCCAAAGGGGCCATCTGCATGGACCCCTCTAAAGTTTCGACTATCCTGGATTGGCCCGCACCCAAGGACGTCTCTGAGTTACGTTCTTTCCTTGGACTAGCGAACTATTATCGTCGGTTCATCGAGGGCTACGCTAACAAGGCGGCGCCCTTGAGTGATTTGTAAAGAAGGAAAAATCATGGGTATGGTCGAAGGAGCAGCAAGATGCGTTTGAACGGTTAAAGAGGACTATCTCTTCTGAGCCGGTGTTGAAGCTCCCGGAGTTTGACAAACCTTTTGAGGTGCACACTGACGCTTCCGGCAGAGCGATTGGTGGGGTCTTGGTTCAAGATGGGCACCGTGCGCGTTTGAGAGTCGTAAGCTAAAAGATCCTGAAACGCGCTACTCAGCTCATGAACAAGAGATGTTGGCAGTAGTTCATTGCCTCGCGATTGGAGGCATTATCTGCTGGGAACTAAGTTCGTCGTAGTAACGGACAATGTAGCCAACACATATTTTACGACCCAAAAGAAGCTATCACCCAAGCAGGCTCGTTGGCAAGAATTCCTTGGGGAATTCGACTTTGAATGGATTCATAGACCGGGATCGCACAATGTTGTCCCTGATGCCTTGAGTCGGCGGTGCCTTGCGGTGATCCAGTCAGTGTCTCGAGCTGAAACTGACTTAGCAGGTCGAATCCGTGAAGCAGCTAAGACTGATCCTTCATACCAGCAAATCTGTGATAAGGTGCGGTTGGGGAAGTCCAAGCGTTTCCACCTGCTTGACGATATGTTGGTCGATGAGCAGAGATGCGTGGTGGTCCCTGCTGGAAGAATCCGCATAGAATTATTGCGAGAATTCCATGATGCAAAATGGGCTGGCCATGCAGGAACAAAACGAACCTTGGCATTGATCAAACGAAGCTTCTATTGGCCAAGGATGATGGTTGATGTGGAGGACTACGTAAGGTCTTGTTTGGTATGTCAACAGGACAAGGTTGAAAGGAAGAAGACGGCGGGACTCCTCAACCCGCTGCCCGTTCCAAACAACCCATGGGAGTCGATTTCTATGGATTTCGTCTCAGGTTTCCCTTCGGTGGAGGGGAAAACTTCTGTCCTTGTTGTTGTGGACCGGTTCTCCAAGTATGCTGTGTTTATACCAGCACCCTCGAACTGCCCTGCTGACTTAACAGCAAGGTTGTTCCATGCCCACGTCGTTAAGTACTTTGGACTCCCCCGTGATGTGATAAGTGATCGCGATACGAGATTCACGGGACGGTTTTGGGTGACGCTGTTCGGCCTCATGGGCTCTGAGCTGAAGTTCTCTACTGCGAATCATCCACAGACGGATGGCCAAACTGAGAGGGTGAATGCACTCTTGGAGGAATACCTGAGGCATTATGTCGTAGGTTCCCAAAAGAACTGGATTCATTTGCTTGATACCGCGCAAATGTGCTATAACCTGCACAAAAGTTCGGCTACTGAGCGAAGCCCCTTTGAGTTGGTCATGGGTTGGCAGCCCTTGACCCCGGCCGAAGTTGCGAAGCAGGCGGCCACGGGTGAATGTCCGGCGGCCTACCGGTTCGTACACGATCGTCAAGCGATGTTTAAGGCAGCAAGAGAAAGCTTGGAGCTAGCTAGGAACCGAATGAAGAGGTTTGCGGACCAAAAGCGGCGTCCCCTTGAGTTCAAAGTTGGTGACAAAGTGATGCTGAAATTGACGCCTCAGATTCTGAAGCAGATCAAGCGACCTAGGCACAGGGGTTTGGTCCAGCGCTTTGATGGACCATTCGAGGTGATCCGCCGAGTGGGTAACTCCGCCTATCGGTTAGAACTCCCCGAACGACTGAAAGCTCACCCGACTTTCCATGTGAGTTACCTGAAGCCATTCGTTGCGGATGTCGAAAAGGTCCATGTGGAAAGAGCTAGAGCCCCACCTGCCGTGGTGATGGAATACACGAAGGACGTAGATGAAATCCTTGATCATCGGATGCGGGGATGGAGATCGAATCGTTCAACGGAGTTCCTGGTCCATTGGAAGGGCGAAGCTAGGGAAGATGCAACTTGGGAAAAGCAGAAAGACTTGTGGCAATTTCAGGATAAGATAAAAATGTACCTAGACGCTTTGCCGGGGACGGCAAAGGAATAGGTGGGGGTGGTTTGTCATGCCCCATTTTGTAAAGTAGCTTGAGTTGGGGGTCATTTGTACTCGATGTAATGATACCGAATGTAATCAAGTTACTTAATGAATAAAAGAAGTAGCCACATTCTATTCAGCTGTCCCAATGTTGCAATGACTTCAGTCACCCATGTATTACGCCTTTGGGTTCTCTTGCAGGTATGCTGAGGACGAGGGGCTCTTGTCGGACGAAGCATTTCAGCAAAGACCTAGACCCAGGCCGTAAGGCTTGGGGCTAGGAGCACTTGTCAATAGCCTGTGGCGTTAACGACGGATATTGCGATCGTGAGGGGGAGCTGACAAGTTGCATGGCATCTTGTCGGCGCCCTGTCCCTTATACTTATGGTGCGATTGGCGACGCGCCTAAGAGACCCGATATAGGGTTAAGACAGGGACGGTTTGGATTAGGGAGGAGACGAGTGTTCAACGTTGCCCACGTTGGAACGCTCCACTGACGGTCCGGGGTTCCCCCTTTGTGGCAGGCTTTGTGTCAGCTCACTCCTTGGAGTTTGAGTTACCACGGATCTGGCTTGGTGCTAGATTCTAGTGTTGGATGGCTGCTTGGGAGTTGATGCCTCTGGACCTGGGCCTGGGTCCTAGGGACGGTGTTGATTAACAATCGGGACCCAGCCCCACTAGTCCCGAAGTCTAGTGTCGGGATAAGTGAGTCGGTGTTGAGAGCTCGTCGTTGGGTGGTTAAAGTCCACTCCTAGTCCCTGTCTGGCTATGGTGGTGGCTGTCTTGAGGCACGGGCCTTGCCCTGCCCGGGATAGGCATTGATAAGGCTGGTCGGGCCTTGCCCGACGCCGGTGATGTTAACCTTGTCAACTTACATGCTTGCTTGCTTGTGTTCTTGTGAATGCTTGTCTGTGTGCTTGCGTGTTTGTGTGATCAGTGGAATGTTTGTCTTGTGATGTCTTGTCGTGAGAAAATTTTCCATTTTAAAGGTTGCGCATTACAATTTTGGTATCCATTGAAGGGGGAAAATCAAGTTTGAAGAGATCCTTTGCTTCTTCATTTATTCAAGGTAAGGAAAGTGAAAGAAAAATCAACTTTCCACCATTTTTCATATATGGCCGAAATTTCCTCTTAAGATGGCTTGTTTTTACTCCTTGTTCTAGCCTTGATTTACTCTTAAAAATTCTAGAGGAGGTCTTGCCTTGCTTCATTATCAAAGCCCATTCCAAATTCCAAAGGTAATCATCCATTTAGTGCTTTAAAGCAATTCTTGTAAACCTAGGAATGATTTCTATGAGTCTAGGCATGTTCCTAAGTACTCGTTACATTACTTGAATGTTGATTAGAAGATTTGAAATGGAACTAAAGGTCCTTGCCGAAATTCAATCAAGAAAACCAAAGGAGGAAAGTAAGAGAAGCTTGAGAAAAATAAGGTAAATTGCTTACCTAATGGTGGTTTAAGGTTTTAAGGGATGAGGTTTAGACAAATGCTAAATGTAGCTTAGATCTTACATTATGTAATGGGTTATATAACCTAGGAAAAAGGAATTTAAACAAGCTTGTGAACTTGTGATTAAGGAGCCAATGGAAATGAGTTAGTAAGATAAGTATAAGGTGAGTTATGAGAACACTTATATTGCTATGGAGCATTGTTGTGTGTATTTGCAGGTTGAAAGCTTTTATATGTGGGAAATTCAGTGTTTAAGTTTAAGTCATTTAAGGGCCTAAGAGCCATGTCATTTAAGAGCCTTAGTGCTATGCAATTTAAGATTATTGCACTATATTGGGTTTGTTATGAATGGTTTGAATTGGGTGAGGAATATGACGAGGATAAAGATTTAATATGATTGTGTTGATTAGTGGGGAAAAACTATGCATATGGGCATGATAATATACTAGAAGAGCTATGGTGAAATTTGAGTAGAAAACAAAGTGTTTAAGTGGTTGTTGTGAATTAATATGACCTAGGATTTACTAGGAGTCATCAAAAGAAATTTGAGGGGAAATGAGTTAACAAAGGTGTTCTTGAGGATTAGAATGACCTAGAGTTGTCTAGGAGGAATTAGAGGTTAGGTGGGTGAATTAAACACACCAAGATCAAGGTATTAGGAATGCTAAGACTTGTACAAAGTCTATGGGAAATGATGAATAAAGTCTTGTGATGATTTAGGCATGATCTAGTTTGCATAACCTTAATGGTAATGGATGGACTTGGGATATGGAGGTGAAAAACTATAAGAGAATGTAGTAAGTTGTCAAGGGGATGACTAGGAATGTATAAGAGTGTATGATCATGAGAATGGAGAGTAAATTGAGTAAAGGATATGGAAATGTCTAAGGAGGGTGTAGCATGGTCAAGGTAAATGAAGAACAAGATGTTAAGAGGATGGAAAGAAATGTATAGGTATGTTCAAGTTTAGGAGTGATGAGTAACAAATGGAAATGAGAGAAAATTGTGCATGGAGATGCAAGATAACCTTGGGAAGTTTAGCAAAGGAAAGATGGATGAAAAATGATGTTTGAGGAGTAGTTATATTGGTTGAAAGGAAACACTTTCGTTAGTTGAAGTTTTAGGCAAAATTTACATGTTGGAAGTGTAAGGAATTAAGTTATAAAGTGTTAAGAATTTAGTAAGAACTTGGGTAAATGATCAAGGAATTTGAAGGTGAGTTGACCAATGAGTTAGGAGGATTTTAAGTGCTAAAATGGTGTTAGAACATGTGTGAATACATGGGGAATGGTTAGAAGAAGATTGGACAAAAGAACAAGTGGAGAATGAAGTTCAAAACTGTAAAATTTAACAGTTTAAAGTGTGGTTCGGGACTTGGTCCTTGGATACAGTCCCGGACCAGCACTAAAAACCTGCCGAGAATCACCCCCAGAACTGGTCCGGGACCTTGGGTAAGTACCAAGTCCCGGACCATAGCTAAAAATCAGCCGAGAGTCACAACAGGTATTGGTCCGGGACTACAGAGTCGGACCATGTCCCGGACCAGGCTATTTTACAAAGGAAATGTGTTTTTTAGGTGGGAAATGAAGGGGGCTTGTTGGGTAGTGCTATTATATGGTTGTTAAGAGTTGTTTGGTGGAGTTTTATGGCCATTGGAGGTGTGAACAAGTATGAGGTAAAATGAGAAGTAAATAACGTAAGTGGTTAAGCTTGAACTACAATGATTTAGTGGTATTTAGTTGGAGATCATTAGTGATGATATGAGTTAGGTTAATTAAAAGAAATTAACCACTCGATTCGATCAATGTTTTAGGGTTTGAGAATTTGGACTCCGGAGGAGAGTAAGCAACCGAACGACCAACGGTGAACGGTATGGTTTTCTTGTGACCTGCTTGCTAACGAGGTGTCCCTCGGCTTGTGTGCTATTTGTTTATGTGTGCCGACTAAACAAGATAAACCATGCAACCGGTTTTATTGCACTTGATGTGTGTGTGTTTTCTTTACACTAACACACTTGGCTTGAGATTTGTTACTAACTAAGTTTAGTACATATTGGAATAAGTGAGGATATACACTTTTATAATGGTTAGTTAATACCCGAGAAGGTTTAACTAACACTTGGTCTATAAGACTTTCACTAACTGTAACTTAAGGGGGGAGTGAGGAATCCGGGACTGACTCCGGTCATGCATGTTAAGGAAAGGGGGTCGGTATCTAAATCAGATCCGACTTCCGCTTAAGGACTTGTCTTCGGACTTGTTTCCTAGGGTCGAATGTCGACTCAGCTACCTTGGATTTTCAGTCCAAGGTAGGGGGCAGATTAAGATGGTGCGGTAGGATCACCTAAATCCTAATTTAAGATAAGTTATTTATTCAACCAATGGAGTTAATAGCTCATTGGCTAGGGTTACTTTTGACCCGACAAAAATAAACATTGAGATAAGACATAACCATTTCTAATTAAAGAACAGTTTATATACTGAGATTGAGGTAAGACAAGGAGGGACTGAGGTTAAGAGGAAATTGGAACTTGAGGAGTTAATTGATTAACTCACCTACTAAGGGACCGCTTTTAAGTCGTTCATTGTGTGTGAACTATACTTGTTCATTTGTGGATTGTTGTTTTATTGCACTTCTTATTTATGTTGTGCATCTAATCAACTCCATGCTATCGACAATTAGTCGTCGTAGCCCGTTAGCTTGGGGGCCATAAGAGAATCATACCAGCAAAGGTGCTGACCCCCTCGGGGGCTGCTTTTTATATTTTGTAGGTGAACGACAGAAGACGACCGTCCTGAGAGTAGGATCGGGTAGAATTACTTTGGGTTGCTTTCCTTTAGTTTTACGAGTTGTGCATGTACACTCGTTTAGTAAATGGTATGGAACGTTAGTAAGATGTAATAGGACATTAAGAATTTGTACTGAGGATATGTATTGGTTAAGATTTAGTATAATAATGTTCGGTATATTCTGTTAGTCAGACCGTGGCCAGGTCCTGGAGTGTATTAAATTCCGCTGCGACGTTTGTATATATGTTGATAAGTGTGCGATAACCACGATTGGATTGAGATGGGGTGTTACAAAAAGTGGTATCAGAGCGTAGTTACGCTCTGATGACAGGAATTACCGAACTTAGGAGAATACTGAGGTTGAGTTTGAGTTATGGGTTAAGGGTTGAGAGATAGAGCGAGAGGTGCGTTAGTTTGGACTTCCCGGTGTTTACCGGATATCCATAGTACCTAAACCCGCCCTCCACATCCCTTGCTTGAACTACGGGGAACAAACGCCAGAGAGAAGAAAGCCTTCTCTTACTCGGGAAAAACCCGATCTGGTAGTTAGTTAACAGTAAGCAATACGAAAAACATCTTGTTGTACAACAGTTTACGAGAACTTGAAGGTTTTAATTGGAGCGCAACGATGAAACAGGCGCTGCCAACGGAATTCAATCAATAAGAGAACGGTAATTACCGGTAACATGGGTCGACATGCTACGCAGTCGAGGTACCCCGCCATACCAATGATAAGCAAAGCACTACGAGTGCAATGGATAGGAAAAGAGAAGTGACCGGGGTACCGGACAGTAGTCCGGAGGAGCATAACAGCGGGATAATACCGCGTATGAGAATAAAGACAACCAGGAAGCCCATTATGAAACAGGGACTCCGAACCCCAAACAATTAGAAAGGTTACAAAACCTGACGGGCGTAGCTTAGGTGACTAAGGAAACTTATACAAGTTGAATACCGAAATGGGACTACAATGTAGTGCCTAAAGGAGAATTGTTACTCAGAAACTGCGAAAAATGTGTGGGAACGGGAGAGAGGATTGAGACATAAGTAAATAACAAGGGGTTCCCTCAGAAGGAGGAACACCCTGAAAATGACAGTACTATCAAAACAACCAGGAAACTGCCGGATGGCTAGTTATCCAAAATAAGAGAACATCGAAGGAGTCCCGAGGACTACCAAAGACATAGAATTTAGGTGGAAGTACCACTACCGACGCGCACAGTACCGGTAGCCCATCTTGTATGGCGCACTTGCCATAGCAAGTGCTACCACTGTTAAGCTACACGGAAAGCCATCATGGCGAGATAGTAGAACGCTACAGTCGTAATACATATTAATACCGGATTGTAAATCCATAAGAACAAGAGAATGAGACCTTGGAAGGGCCGGACGGCCTGACCATGATGAGATGCGTCGACACACCAGTCAGCAGGGAGCTGAACTTGGATGGAATGCTAAACGATATAAATTTTCGCAGAGGTACAACCTACAAAAACAACAACCGATAGTACGGTAAGGACATACGATCCCGACAGAGGGAAGCTTAGAGGACTACACCATAGAGTTAGCATAGTCGAGCAAAACAAAACTCATAAATGATGGTTAGTATTGTTTACCTACCTCGTTAACACCCAAGTATGACTAACCATTGTCGGGTGGCGTAGTCAACAAATGTTGAATGAAGCATTGAGATGGAAGCGCATGATAACCAGGATAATTATCCAACTTAAACACCGTAAGGCAGAAGCCTAATACGAACCAATCCATAATCTTTTAAAAGGCGCAAGTCTATGGAAACGATAGTATTGTCACCGACACTGGTTAACGCCAGATCACCTGAATAAACTTCCATAGCAGGGAGCAGGATGCAACAACTTACCATGAAACCGGTACTACATTTAATATGTAACCTAACAGTGGATAGTATTCAAAGAACCATAAACTTATAAGGATGACCTATGGATGAGTGAGAGTACAATTGTGAACCAAGCACCAGTTTCCACTTAAGAAAATTAAGCACTAAGAGCTTACGAGCCAAGGATGTTGACCTCATCCTAGCCCGAGGCACAAGAAGACATAAGAGGGCTTATTTAAGCCGTGAACGAACTACAATTCGTAGATATGAACGGTTACAAACCTATAACTTAGATTGTGGAAGAATTGCCAGGAAAGGGCACCAATGAGAATATTGAGATAATGCTATTGACAGGGGCAGAGAACGAACCATTCCTTTTAGGGTGGGGATACCTCTCCTTGTTGTGAGGCCATGAGTGGGAATAAACCCCTCAATAAGGGCTTTCACTTGTTAGAGATAGAATACGCTTTTATTAGAGAATGGAAACCGTAAACCTTGAAATTACCTTAGAACATTCTAGTTACACATAAATAATAAGGAAGGCTGCAGAGACAGACCTCATATCCAACACCCAGGATTTAAGAATCAGTAATCGTCAGAGATAAACATTGTGAGTGCACAGTATGGCACGTCAAGTGACCAACGCTCAGAAGAGCTTGTGATTCAACGGATGACTTTTTCAGTAACCGGTTAAATTATATGGGAAATAACATCATAAGGGATGGAAGAACGTGAGAGAGACTGACCTACATACGAAACTGAAATTGAAGCAAAACACCTTCATATTAAGAGATAACAAAAATTACAACACGGTACGACAACCGCAATACACCGAAATTAGAGAACTCCCAGTGTGTTTACACCAAGAAGGGATTGAGTATAAGATAAGACATTAAAATAAATGATTGAGAAGTTGTACCATCAATGAGCAACAGAATAAAGGCAAGCTACCATGGTAGCATAAGCCATAGAACAGTACTGGTATAAGGAGGTTAAGTCATGGTGCGTAGTAAAGCGACCATTATGTATAAGTGATAAGTTGGGAATTTATCTATGTCTATGGGGTTTATTTGTGCTTAATTGTTATTATTTGTTATTAAATTCCCGCCTTATGGTTATTTTTATGCTTCTACTTGCAATTGTCCTCTATGATGGGTTTATTTGTTATTTCAGGCAAAAATCTCAAGAAAACGCATTCCCGATAGGTATAATGTTTTTCTGGACTGTCAAACATGTTGAACAGAGTGAAGACATGCAATTGTAGGTTGGGTCCGGGACCTTGCACAGACCTTAAGTCCCGGACCAACCATTGGTGTTACTCTCGACCTATTCTGAAGACTGGTCTGGGACCTGTTATATAACTTAAGTCCCGGACCATACAAGGGCATTATTCTCGACCAGTTTTAAGGACGGGTCTGGGACTTGATACATAACTTAAGTCCCGGACCATGCTTGAGGATGAACTCTCGGTCGATTTAGAGACTGGTCCGGGACTTTATACAAGGACCAAGTCCCAGACCAATTAGATAAAACGCAGCCAGAATATGCGTGGAAGGAAGAAATTAAAGATAGAATTCTGATTGTTATAAAAGAAGAGGCCTGCCAACGTGAGAGATATGCTTGGATACACCATAGAGCTTAGTTTTTACACAGAAGAGAAAGGAGAGAGAGAGAGGTTGAGTCTTGGGAAGATCTTGGAGACTACGAGGAAGAAAAGGCTGAAGGAAGAACAGAGAATTCACGACGGCTACTGACATTAGAGTTTCTTCTTGTTCTACCTTTCCTGAGTCTTTTCTATTCAACTTGAGCATTGTTATTATGGATATGTCTGAGTAGTCTCCTTTAATTCTGGTTTGCTATGTATCCCTAAATTGATCATTCCTGTACCTTTGTGATTTTCTGCAATTCGATTGAATAAAGTTATTTTCCTTGCTTAATTTCCTTAATCATTATAATTGGCCAATTATAAAGATTAGTATTTTGTTAGCTTATATGTGACGACTGTGGCTTTCAATTGAATACAGGGAAATAACCGGTTAGTATAGAGACGGTAATTCCTCTAAATTGCTAATTGACCGTTTATCTAGATTGTTCTTAAGGCAGTTAGTAAAATGGGTTTGTAACGAGAGTTAGAATTCGGTCTTTACTAACTAGAATTTGCTAAGCGGGATACCGGAGGTAAATTATCTTTGTTCTAGGGTGTTATTCAGAATTGTCTTGGAAATCACTTAGGGATAGGAATTACAGATTTAGGGAGAAGTAGTAAACCGGGTTTTCTTTTCCAAATCAGTTTCGAAACAATTATTTTATTGCTTTTTACTGTTTTACATTCTGTCTACAACTTTTATTTATCATCAAATAAAACCCCCAATTTCCTGTTTTAATTTGTTATTTAGTCTTTTTATTCCTTTCCGTTTAGTAAAGATTTAAACTAGACATCGCCTCCTCTGGTTTGATACTTAGGGAATACTCTCTATTAAAACTTGCTAGAATTGACCGGTACACTTGCCGTTAGGTTTTATCCCAACAAGTTTTTGGCGCCGTTGCCGGGGAGGCACGGTTATTTAGTTTAATCTTTATCTTATTTATTTTGTTCTTATTATTATTTTCTATTATTTTGTGAATCAACGTAATCTGTTCATTTTTTTTACGAGTGTTATTTTCTTAACTTCCGTTTCCTTTTGTTTTTGATTTCGATTAGTATAGTCATTAGGATAGTATAGTTTAATCGTCTTTCTGTACGTTTTTATTTTAGATTTTGCTTTTCTGTTTTTTTTTCTAATCTGTTCTGTTGACGTAGTTCAATTAGATTAGGTTTTTTTTGCATTTAATTCTTTTGGTTTTAGTTAATCTGTTTTTAATCTGTCTTTATTTCTAGTCTGATTTTATTTCAGATTTTCTTTTATCTTCCAGATTTTATTCCAGATTTTATCTTCTATTTCTGAATATTCTGTGTTTAGTCATTAGGATTTTTATTTGCATATTGTGTGAGTTAATTTCTTTTTATCTCTTTCTGGTTTTAGTTGTTTTAATTTAATTGCTACTGTTCTTTTAGTTTACACTATTACAGTTTCAGTTTACTAACTCTCGGTTTATGGTTAAAACCCGCTCTGCAGGGGAACCGGGGTTCGAACTCAATCTCGAGATCGAAAGATTTGCAAGACAGCTTCGTAGGGATTTGAATCTGGATCCACCAGTTGAGGAGAAGGTGCTTGAACCGCCTGTTGTCGAAGAGGTTCCAGAAGTTCAACCAGAAGTTAACGTGGCAAACAATGAGAGGCTGATGAGGGAGTACACCCGTCCAAGTGTTGAAGGTCTGGTTTCACTAATAGTGATTCCTGCATTGCCAGCAAGGGTGCAGTGGGGGGGTGGGGGGAGGCACTACGTGACCATGGTGATGAACGTGCCTCAGTTCAGCGGAACGGTTACTGAAGACCCAAATGTCCATCTCACTACATTCCTGAGATTGGTAGGAGCATGTTCAACACCAGCTTCGCAGGAGGTTGCTCGGCTCACTCTGTTTCCATTCTCCCTGAGGGATAGAGCAGCTGAATGGTTAAACTCGTTGGCGCCTGACAGCATTACCACTTGGGAAGAATTGGCTAATGCATTCCTGGCGAAATATTTTCCACCCTCTCGGATGCTGACCATGAGAGGTGAAATTACCAACTTCAAACAGTTCGTTGGTGAGACCTTATCTGAAGCTTGTGAGCGTTTTAAGGGGATAGTAAGGAAAGTACCGCATCACGGATTAGGAGAAGAGGTTGTACTGCAGTCTTTTTTCAAGGACTAGGACCCTTCTAGCCGGTTGTTGGTTGATACCTGCGGTGGAGGAAGTTTGATGGAGCTGCCCATTACAAGAATCAAATAGCTGTAGAGACTATTACTACAACAGCTAATCAGTGGGGAGGTACGAGAACCGGAGAAGCTGCACCGAAGAAAACTGCTGGAGTTTATGAAGTGGATTCGAATACTTTTCTGGCTGCCAAGATAGAAGCAATGTCGAAGCAGTTTGAGCGTATGTGTGCAGTGATGAACCCGCAGTCAAATGCAGCAGCTGCTCCTGAGGTTTATCCACCTTGCGAATACTGTGGTAGGGCTTCTAACATGTGCCAGTGTGCTCCACCGCAAGAAGAGACAGCAAATTATGTTGGTAAGATATCGGGTAATTATTTCGGGAATCAAGGCAACCCGGGTTACCATTCTCAGCAGCAGAATCGTTACCAAGCTGGCGGTAACAGCAATTACAATTAGAGACCCCAACAGCAGTACAATTCTTCTTATCAAAGCAGCCACTACAAAATCAGTAAGTGCAGAATTCGGGTGCTGGTACGTCTTCTAGTATGGATGAAGTTCTGGCCAGAATGAATGATTTCATCACGGTTAACACCAAGAAATTTAATGAGCTGGAAGCTTTCAATCAGGAGCAGAGGACTTTCAATAACGATCAAAGGACTTTCAATAGAAACATCGAGACCCAGTTGTCTCAGATATCTCAGTAGCTAGCTCAGCGTCCTTTGGGTTCTTTGCCTAGTCAGTCAGAGCAGAATCCAAGAGAGCATGCTAAGGCAATCACGTTAAAGAGTGGTACACAGCTTGACCCGGTGGTCCCTGAAGCTGAGGCTCCACTTCCTAATGTTGAGCAGAGTGAAGAAACTGCACCAGCAGGTTCTCAGGAGGAACCACCTGAAGATGAAGCAACAGTTACCAAAGCTCCTAAGACTCCATCACCTCCACGACGCGCAGTTGCTGAAGCGCCGGTTCCTTTTCCAAACCGGTTGAAGAAGAGAGACTTGGATGAGCAGTTTGGTAAGTTTTTAAGTATCTTTACGAAACTAACCATTAACATTCCTTTTTCTGAAGCTTTGAAGCAGATGCCGATATATGCAAACACTAGTGCAGAAAATGTTTTTTACCACGGTTATTTTGCCTATATACCACGGTTAGAATCCGTGGTTTATACTCGCGTGGTATATCGAAAAATTGCAATAAACCACGGTTTGAAACCGTCGTTTAAAAGACGATTATAAACCACGGTTCTAAAACCGTCGTTTAAAGCCCGTTGTGTCGCGGGAATCAGACGACTTATACGACGGTTGGGACAAAAACCGTGGTATATAATGTCGCTCCATTGCGTTTTATACGACGGTTCGGGTGTATAACCGTGGTATATGACTACTTTATACGACGGTTTTATAATAAACCGTGGTTTATACTCGTCCATTCATTGAGTTTTAAACCATGTTTTTTTTTTTTTTTTTTGTTTTTTTGTTTTTTTAGCATCTACCACATATGTTTTCCAACACAACCCAATTTACAATCGCATATACAACCTGTACAGGGCATCCAACTGGTATTGCCCTTTGATAACCAACCACACTATGACCATAAACCAAGTTGCCAGTTTGAATTGCAACATTGAAAACGAATTGCAAACAAACCCATTCAAACTTTCAAAAATAAGAGAGAGTTGAACTTTACAAACTTTGAGAGTTGCTTCAGCAAAAACAAAAGTCTAAGTCTAACTACGTACTAGGATATAAGATCTAAGAAACACTCAAGTAATTTTTACACCAAAACTGCGATAAATGATCTCTTACAAAGTCGAGATCCCCTTTGGAATACGTGCTCCCTGCTTGTGTGAAATAAGAAACGATCTGTCCATAAAAAGAAACTGATCATCATTAGTACACAATTTTATTTAAAATGCAATAACTTTAACTAAAACTTTGATTGGTATGGGTTACCTTGTCATCATCCAAGCGTGTCAATATTTTGTACAATCTCGAACATGTACCGCATCACATAATAGCCACAGCTTGTGAATCAGGCTGTTGAGGACACTGTCATCACACCATCCATGGATTACCAACTTTAGACAGATCAAAAAATTAAACGTTTAACTTTAATACAAAAATGCATAAATTAAATGATTACTTACACGTATGTAGTGGAAGTCCAAGATGGAGAATGGTTTTTTTCATCACTTAAACCAAGCTTATGGCCCCTGCATAAATACAACATTTTAAAATGAAGCCATTTATTGTCAATAATCTAGGACAAGCTTAAAATAAATACAAATGCATTAAAATTTTGAATACTCACTCCTTCAAATATTTCTCTACAGCGATCTCTCGAAGGTCATCAGGGCCGCCCAATGGGTCTAGTATCAACAAGCATGAGGTGTCGATACACAACACCAACAACATCCAATGATTGCTGCCACAGATAAAACAAAGAATGTTTTGTAGAACAATTATTAAATATCACAATTAGGAAGCAAAAAATTCCAGTTATTGTGTACTTACATCTGATGATATGGGATCAGCAAATATTTGCTTCTTCTTCGCACCGCATACAAAATCCCTGCCTCACATGCTGTACACATCCTTGCTCATCCAATGCGGCCTGATTTGCTGACATCAATTGCGGACACAAGAAAGAGAGGGCAAATAATCTCTTGCTCGCTAGCAGTCTACTAGTCAAACACCTAAACAACATTTTTTCATAAGATATGTTAAATAGCTTAAAAAATGAAAGATAATGTAATAATTTAAAAGATACTTACACACAATAGGCCTGAATCACAGAGATGTTAAGCAGGTCTCCCATCAAAAATTCTCTTAGATCGCTCACGGTAATCATCAGATCTCTGGGCTCAGAGGAGTGGAAAACATGCTTAGACACTTTCATGTTGAAGTTGGTGACAGACTGCGGCCTCGTCATGAAAAAGTCATACAACATTTTTTGTTTGACTGTCAACTTCTTCAGATACTTGGGTGTCAGAATGGGGGATCTCCTAGGAGTCATATCGAAAGGTTTCACCACTTCCTTTCTCACCTCTGACTCTCCTCACTTGATTTCACAACTTCCTTCCCCTTATCCACTTTCCTCTTCTTAACCGGTCTTAATTCCTTATCAATCTAATAGTATACAAAATTTAAATAATAAACATATCAGTCAACAGTCAAGTTAAAAACTAAACAGTAAGCTATAAATAGTTTACCTTGTCACTGACATCAATGAGAGAATATGGCCATGGAACAACTGAAGATTTTGCTTGACCTATTTTACTCCACTATTCCACTCCAACGGAAGGGAGAGTCCTCATGACCTTGCACAATATCGTCTACCATCACACGAGCGTGGAGAGGTGGGATGACCTTGAAATGTACTACAGTGTTCGGTCCGGTCTGTAAAACCCGACCGAATGCAACATGCACAGTCCCACCATCCAACACTTGAAACAGATGACATGATTTAGCCATCTACATCAACTCACAACAGTAAGCAAGCTAATAAAATTATATTGTTTTAAAAGTAATGTTAAAATAACTAAGGAGGAAAAAAGAACAAACCGAAAGGTTTTGATAAGGAAATGTGTCTCTGGTAGGAGAAGAAGGTGCAGGATGATCGACCATCGGAGTATCCGCCGTCGTGGTAGGAGCAGACGTCGGTGTAGGATCATCGACAGTATCCGCCGTCGTGGTAGGAGCAGACGTCGGTCTAGCAGTAGGTGCCGGTGTAGGAGACGCGGCCACTATCGATGTATCGCCGTCGCGGTAGGAGTAGACACCGGTGTAGGAGTAGGTGTCGGTGTAGGAGCATGCACCTGGCCCAATACTAAAGCCTCAAGTCTTCGCAGGCGCTCCTCGTAGGCTTGACGCTCCTCAGCGTGGCGTCTTTCCGACTCAGCGTGACGTCTTTCCGACTCCTCCAACCGGTCATGCACCCGTTCATCCACCATTCTCTCTATCATTTCAGCCTGTGGTACTCTCGATCGAGACGTAGGAAACACGTCTTTTTGGCGAACTTCCCCTCCAAGCCCCCGCACTCGCCCTGGATGATCCTTTTGCCCAAGGGCCTTATTCAGTGGATCATCCTGAGACGGAGGGGCCGGAACCATCTCCCATCGCTCAGTCGAGCCAGACTATTTTAAATTAACAAAAATATTAGAAATGAACTTACTAATTAGTAAACAACAACTTTTAAATATATATACTTACAATCTTGGACGCCAACTCAGCAGTCTCGCTCTGCGGGAACACATATACCCCTCGTCATTTTTCTTCATTCGACCCAGCATAAATGTCTGCACCTACTTGCATCGTCAACATCATCAATAACTGACTGAGTGCCGTCTTCATTAGTTTCGTCAGTAAGCCCTCGCTCTTCCACTTCTCCAACCGCCCCGTGTATCCAGCTCGCCCCATGAAGTGCTTGTAGATATTCTTCGCCCGGTTACGTCTCGCTTGTTCTTGACGTAACTGTTACAAAATTTGTATATTTGTAAGTTATACATAATAAAAAAAATATTTGTTAAATTTTATTCCTTAAATAATTAAGAAAGAATAATTGTAAAAGTACCTTAAACTCTTCAGTCTGGCGATGGTCGTAGAATATCTTCCAGTCCTCCTCCGTGATCATACCATCATACACTACCCACGGCGGTGACCTCTTGGAGCCCGGTTTGGTAATCCAGCCATCTACCAACCGATGCTTGAACTGTCGCAGTGATGTCGCTAGAAGTGATTCAATCTTCGTCCGAAGTTCATCCGCGACTTGTACTTCTTCTGCACCATCTGCCACATGATGTCTTTGTCTGCCTTTTCTTGATCTTTCCAGTCCTTATTAATCGAGCAATGGGATTTTACCATCAATCCCAAGTAGGAAGCAAACGCTGCTTCGACCCACCACGATGTCGGAGGTACTTGTCCCAGATCAAATCGATGGGAGAATCTTTCTTCTCCTTCAACCCACGGGTCGGTCCACGTCCCTTCCGAGGGCTGCGAAGTAGATGCAGCTGGTGGTTCTTCAGTAGGGACGTCATCGTCAATATCATCCACCCAACAGTAAGTCCTCTTCGACTCTATCGTCAGGATCCATAATCTGAAAAATAATCAACAATTAACAAGGTTAATACGAACATCTACTGAATCAAATATTGAAACATGACAAAAAAATAATATAATATTGTCAACCAAACTTACAAAATAACATTTCATCGTTCAATCCACAATCCTTCATTGTGGTCGGACCTTCGATATTCAAAATTAGTTACATTATCTACCTCCATCGGCAACCGAATAGGTACATCTGTTTCATCTTCACAGTCGTATTCATCCTCATCAACAATATTATCAATCCCAACTATCGATCTTTTACTCTGCATTACAATAGACCATCTGGGATTAGACTGATCACGACAGTAGAATACTTGTTTTGCCTTTGATGCAACAATAAAGGGTTCATCAGTAGGAGCCGCTGTCGTTAAATCAACTAGCTTCATACCATGATCCTCCTCACGATATCCCTGTTTGTTGTCCACCCATTTGCAACGAAATACGCAAGTTTCATAACTAGTGTAATTCAAGACCCAAATATCCTCAATAACACCATAATATTCGTTCTTCAGTGTATTACGACTTGTTCCTGTGAAAATGTCTTGTGAAGCGATAAGATGCACACCACTGTTCTGGTTTGTCGATTTACAATCTTGACGTGCAGTGTAAAAAGAAAATCCATTTACATCATATCCTTCATAAGACAACACATCGAGATTTGGACCAAGTGCCAACAACTGGATCATTTCATCCACGTTCCTTGAATCTTCATACAACACCTTCTGTCTGAACCACTTAACAAATGTTGCATTCTGCTCTTTTTTTAATTTGGCATTACTCATCGTTGGGTGTTTTGTTTTGAGGTAGGCTAGGTGTGCATCGAAATACGGTTCAACAACTTCAGAATGATTCAACACAACCAGATGTGCCTTGTTCAATGTATCAATATCAACTCTGCATAATTTTTTCCCACAGGTACCAACCCCTTTAAGCCTGCCATCATGTCTTGCTTTCGGTAATCCAATAACATCAACACCGTGTAAGTAGTGAGTGCAGAAGTCAACTACTCCTCTGTTACTGTCCCTTCAATTATACTTCCCTCTGGACGCCGACGGTTTTTCATTTTCTTTTTCAGTATACCCATATATCTCTCAAACGGATACATGTATCGAAGGTATAACGGACCACAATGTTTGATATCTCTAACAAGATGAACAAGTAGATGCACCATAATATCAAAAAACGAAGGAGGAAAATACATTTCCAACTGACACATGGTGATCACAAGGTCATTCTGTAGTTTATCCAGCGTCTCCACATCAAGCACTTTACACGAAATTCCTTTGAAGAAAACACATAAATTTGTAATAGTTGTCCTGATATCAGCTGGAAGGATTCCACGAGAGCAACCGGAAGTAAGTGCTGCATCAGCACATGATAGTCGTGAGACTTCATCCCTACCAATTTAAGATCAGACATTGATACCAAACTTGATATGTTCGATGAGTAACCGGATGGCACTTTAATATGACGAAGAGAACTACAAAAACTTATTTTCTCTTCTTTGGATAATGTATGACAAGCGGGAGGCAAGAATGTTCTTTTCCCTCTTTGTTGTGGCGCGAGTTCTTCTCGTATACCCAATTCAACCAGATCTTTTCTACCCTTTAAATGGTCTTTTGTCTTTCCTTTCACGTTTAGTAGTGTCGCAGATACACTTTCACCAATGTTTTTCTCCACGTGCATAGCATCAATGCAATGTCTCACCTCTAAATGTTGCCAATATTCAAGTTCCCAAAATATTGATTTTTTCTTCCATATGCTCTTTTTAGTGGCTTTAATTGGTGGACCGAAGTTGTTCACAACATTCTTCAACTGATTGTAAGTCTCAGCAGCAGATAGTGGTGGTCGAGCGACTGCATGATCCGTTTTTCCATCAAACTCTTTTGTCATCTTACGGTATTTGTGCCCTTTAGGAGGAATTTCCGATGGCCCATGTACACATTTTTTCCACTGTGTTTTAACCGTATACTGCAAGTTCTATCTCCACATATAGGGCACGCTAGAGCTCCTTTAATTGTGTATCCCGAGAGGTTACCGTATGCAGGGAAATCATTGATGTACAAAACAACATAGCCCGGAGCGTGAAGTTTTCCATACCATATGAATCATACACCGTCGCACCTTCATTCCACAACAATTTAAATCGTCAATAAGTGGTTGCAAAAACACATCAATTTTGTTTCCCGGTTGTTTTGGACCCGATATCAACAGAGAGGAGAATATGTCTGGGTTTCATACACAACCATGGCGGCAGATTGTATATTGTCAATAAAACAGGCCAAGTACTGTGTATACTGCTCAAAGTGCCATAAGGGTTCATCCCATCAGTGCATAAACCAAGTCTTAAGTTCCTTGGGTCTGTACCGAATTGAGGGTATATTCTGTCAATGTTTCTCCATTGTGGTGAATCGGCTGGATGTCTCAATTTACCATCATCCTTTCTATGGGTAGCATGCCATCGGAGGTTCTCAGCATCTTTCTGAACTGCAAACAAACGTTTGAATCGGGGAATTATCGGTAGATACCACAACACCTTCGCAGGAGACCCACTTTAGTGCTTATGTGGTTTCTCACCCTTTTTTACATAGCGTGATTCCCCACATTCAGAGCAATGGTCATCCAACTCATTCTCCTTCCAATACAACATACACCCATTTGGACAAGCATGTATTTTTTTATATTCCATACCCATCGGACACATTAACTTCTTTGCCTCATAAGTTGTTGTGGGTATCACATTGTCCTTTGGTAGTACATCCTTCAGCAGTTGTAAAAGATCTGTAAAACTGACATCACTCCATCCATGTCTCGCCTTCAGATTGAATAGTTTTAGGACAACGCTCAATTTGTTTTGTGTTTGCGTTTCACATCCACTGTACAACGGTTCCTTTGATGCTTGCATCAGATTTTCGAATGTTTTGGGTTTGTTGGAAAAATGTTGTTCAACATCTTCCATCATTGCATTAAGGTCCTCCTGATCATCTGAATCACTACCTAGTGAATCATCTTGAGTATCCCCAAAATCGTGTGAAGCATCCATTTCTGATTGTTCTGCAACGACGTTATCAGCACATTCAAACACTTGTACTGAATGTTGACCATGCAGTATTGTTATGGCTTCATAATCATCTGTAAACCCTCTGCGAATCAGATGATCCTTAATCTTGTCCACACCTCGGTATTTGAAGTCGTTCTTGCAATCGACACAAGGACATCGAATATATCCCTTATCCCTTGGTTTAAGATTGTCAACAAGGACTTTGCAAAATTTATTGACCCCTTCTAGGTACTTGATGTCCAATCTGTCACTGTACATCACTGAGCGCTCCATCTCCTTTTTCAACACACACCAGATGTCGTGAACTCGTTCCATTGATCTCCTCTTTTTTTATTTACAGATTTAACAACCTAAACCTATCCAATCACCTTCGATCTCACCTAGGAACAAGTTAATAATATACAGTAGTTCAGTGATAATTTCGGCAGCATTACCCTACAGTTCTCCTAGTGTAGATATATATATATATGAATTGTTTCAATTCACATATATATATGTACACTAGAAGAACACTACGGTAATGCTGCTGAAATTATCACTGAACTACTGTATATTATTAACTCATTCACAACCTAGATGGTGAGATCAAAGGTCATTGGACAGTCCCAACAGGGACTATCTAAGACATACCTCTATCAGGTAAATCTCAGACAGGTAATTCTATGTTTGAATTGATTTTCCATTGTTTTAATAGAAAAACAAAAATAAATTGAAACGTTTTAAATACCAACCTGATGAGTACTGGATGGTCAGCGCGAACACACAAGATAGAGAAGAGACAAGTAGACAGATGTTCTTGCACGTAGTATATGACACCTATTCAATGAAATAATAATAAGGTTTTAATTTTATAAAAACTTGAATAATTGAACATATTAAACAAACGAACATAGCTAATGTTATTACCGGTTATTTTTGCTCTCCTCGTCTTAATTCGATTGTCTTCTACCTCAGAGCAACCTGCAAGAGATGAAAAAACTGAAACTGTAAGTAATTATGAAGAAAGTTAAATTCGATGGAATTACAATCAGCTTAAATTCTGGAAAAAATTCGGCATGACCTTTGCGTATTTTTAGACACTCCACTTTTTTTTAAGGCAGAAACAAACACAGTAGCAGCAAGAACATTTATTCTCAGTAAACCATACGAATTATTATCAGAAAAACAAGTATACAATAATATAATGATCAATGAACAAAAACAACCACCCCATTTCAACTTAATCTCACATTTCACCGCACTATGCAGATATATATTCTAATGATTGCAGAATACAAGCAGAATTTAGTACAACGTTTATTCGTGACGATATATAAGTATTTGTTTCTATAATCATAATCAGAAATGCAAGTGTTTTACCGTGGGTTCTGAACAGGCAAACCGGTGGCAGAGGTTGACAGCAGCAGATGGTGCGACAAGTAGAATAAGGTTAAATCCTGGAAAAAATTTGGCATGACCATTGCATTTTTTTAGATACTCCACACTTTTTTCGGCAAAAACAAACACAATACAAGTACAACAAAATTAATAATATGTAACAATTATAACACCCGCCAGAATAATAGCAACAAACAACAACACTTACAACAATATTAATACACCACCAACAAGGTTATGCTTTATTAATTACTTTGGGTTTTTAATTCATTAATATGCATGAATATATAATGTCGCTAATATTAATGTTGTTTAATTGCTAATAATCAAAACAACGTCGAAACCAACAACCCATAGAAAGATTTACCCAACTGCAATCGTAGTAACTCTCTACTCTCTATCTCATCATCACTACTGTGCAGATACTATTTGAGTTTTTCTTCTCTCTAACTACTACTACTACTACACTATCTTTCTTATGTTCTAACATTTCTTCTTCTCAGTTTTTTTGTCTCTTGCATACAGAGACACACACACCAACCACAATAACAGATAATAATCACTCCTCAAAGCACAAAATCAGCCACTAATCAAAAAATACATAGCTACGGTTTAATTACCGAAGTGGGATTCGGTGGTTGACAGGAGGGACGGTGGAGGGGCGGAGGTGCGGTGGATGGAGGCGTCTGTTGTCGAAACCAGAGGAGTGGGGCGGTACTGGAGGGGCGCGGTGGAGCTAGGCGATGGTGGAGAGGCGGAGGCGCGGTGGTGGTAGTACTCCCGTCTGTTGTCGCCGCGACCGGAAGAAGGCGAGGGCGGAGGCGCAGTGGAGCTAGCGTGACGTCGAGACCGAGAGTGGGGCGGTAGAGGGGCGCGCTGTTCCCGTTTTTTGTCAACGGGAGTGGGGCGGTGGAGTGGAGGGTGGTGGCTCGACGGCTATAGAGGAGGGAGTCGATTCGGGAATCGCCAATCGACAAAGAGGAAGAGAACGCGGGAGGAAGAAGAAAGAAGAAAGGGCGACGGGTTTTTATTTAATGATTTTAAACCACGGTTATTAGACAAAACCGTCGTTTAAAGGCTAATGGACGGAAGCAATAAACGACGGTTTCCAAAAAACCGTGGTTTTAAATTGTTGGCGTGACATTTAAAACGACGGTTCATTAGGAACCGTGGTTTGTAATACCTTTATATGACGGTTCCAATACAACCGTCGTTTTTGCTTCTAAGCGGTGTAGTTATAAACGACGGTTATTTTCAAAACCGTCATTTATCTGATGAAGCATGCAACATAAACGACGGTTTCCCCAAGAACCGTGGTTTATAATGTTTAATCGACGGTTATTTTTTTAACCGTGGTTTAAAGTTCGTCATTTAAAATCATTTTTCTACTAGTGAAAGTTCATGAAGGACATCCTGTCCAACAGACGGTCTTTAGTGGAGAAGGATATTGTGCAGCTTACCGAGAGCGTTTCGGCTATTCTTTCGAAGAAGCTTCCACCTAAGCTTGATGATCCAGGTACTCCGGTCATACATTGCGCGATAGGTAATGTGAATTGTGGTAAGGGTTTATGTGATTTAGGTGCGAGTATTAATTTGATGCCCTTATCCATGTATTTGAAGCTTGGTTTAGGAGAGTGTGAACCGACCCGAATTACTTTGCAATTAGCTGATAGGTCAATCATCTTACCTAGAGGGGTGGTAAGGGATTTAATTGTTTCGGTTGGTACTTTTGCTTTCCCTGCTGACTTTGTTATTTTAGACATGGAGGAAGACAAGGTAGTACCACTTATTTTAGGACGACCATTCATGCGAACAACAAGGACTCCCATTGATGTTGAAGGGGGGAAGATAATACTGCGGTTACATGATGAGCAACTTGTATTTGATATGACCAAGGCTGCTACCCACCCTTCTGATGTTCATGCTTGTTTCAGTTTAGATTGTATTGACACCTTGATGCAGGACTATTCTTACAGCCCCACGGAGCTGGATGCATTGGAGAAGTGCTTGGTAGATTCCATAGAAACTACTCATGATAACTCTGAGGTGTCTGCTACAGCATTTCAGCTTTCTGCTGGGAGGCCATATAAGAAGAACCACAGAATCGAGGAGGAACCGCTGGACCAAGTTCCAAAGACGCTAGCTCCTTCTGTGGAATCACCACCTTCTCTTGAACTTAAACCTCTTCCTAGTCATCTTAAATATGCTTTCTTAGTTCCTCCATCTGATTTGCCTGTTATTATTTCTAATAGTTTAACCGATGAACAGGAGGAAGCTTTATTGCAGGTTCTAAAGAGGAACACAGAGGCGCTAGGATGGTCCATTGCTGATATCAAAGTATGCTCCTACGTTGTGCACCCACCGCATTTATCTTGAGGAGAATTACAAGCCATTGAGATAGCCCCAGCGGAGACTGAACCCGCACATGAAAGAGGTAGTTAAGAAGGAGGTTATCAAGCTATTGGATGCAGGTATAATCTATCCGATTTCTGACAGCGAATGGGTAAGTCCTACACAGGTAGTACCTAAGAAAGGAGGTTTAACTTGGTACCTAATGATAAAGGTGAATTAGTTCCTCAACGTACTATTACTGGGCATAGAGTTTGTATTGATTATAGGAAATTAAATGCCGCCACTAGGAAAGACCACTTCCCCCTTCCCTTTATTGACCAGATGTTAGAAAGGCTTGCAGGACAAGAATATTACTGTTTCCTAGATGGTTACTCCGGTTATTTTCAGATTCCAATTGCTAAAGAAGATCAGGAGAAAACCACTTTTACATGTCCATATGGTACTTATGCTTATCGACACATGCCTTTTGGTTTATGTAATGCACCAGGCACTTTTCAATGATGCATGACTACTATTTTTGCTGATTTTATTGAAAAGTGCATCGAAATCTTTATTGATGATTTTTCTGTCTTTGGACCGACTTTTGATTCATGTTTGAGAGACTTGGATTTAATCTTAGCTAGATGCAGGGAAACTAACTTGGTGCTCAGTTGGGAGAAGTGCCACTTCATGGTGCATGAAGGCATCGTGCTCGGACATAAGATTTCTAGGAAAGGGATCGAGGTAGACAAAGCCAAGGTCGAAGTAATAGAGCAGCTGCCACCACCATCATCGGTAAAGGATGTCCGGAGTTTTCTCGGTCACGCAGGTTTTTATAGGTGTTTTAATGTTTTACTAAACTTTTTGCATGTTTTTGATTGAGATGAGATTAAGAATGAATAACTACTTGTTCTCTCAAGAGGTAATCTTTCTAATGTCTTGTAGATTCCTGTTTTTAACTTTTTGATTCTTTTTATTTAACATGAGTATATGATCTTGCTCCTATTTATTTCCTTTATGTACTTCTGGGTATTATTTTCTTTTCTTTTTCAAAACTGTGAAAATTCTTTTGGGTGAAAATCTTAAATAGGTTTTTTTGAAAAAGAGAGAAGAAGAAGAAATAAGAAAAAAAAAGAAGAAAAATAATCTTCTTCCAAAGGAAAAGCATTATATTCCTTGAGGTGGCAAAAATGCCTCAGAATAAAAGCAAGATACGAGAGTTTTTCCATTTATTTTTCTCCTAAATTCCCCGTTCTTCAATGCAGAAAAAATCATGGTTGATTCAGAAACCCTTGCAAAATAGGGCTGAGCAATAAAAACCAGTGATGAGTGTCTTGGCCACATTAAGAAACTCTTGAAAAATAGAGCTGAATAATGGAAACCGGAAAAAGGAGAGTTTACAAAAACCCCTTATGCAAAATAGCCCAAAGGTTTTTGATCGGTTTTGAAAATTCTTTATTTTTATACCCATTAGTATGTTTTGATGGATAAGGTAGATTAAGTGATACTTGTGAAATAGAGTCAGAGAGTTGAGAATATTTATCTTATTGTCATTCTAAAGTCTATCTGTTTTGTGCATAAGTATTTATTCCTTTCTAATCTAATTTTGCTCGAGAACTAGCAAAAGGTAAGTGTAGGGCCTTGATAAGCCACAGACTTATCATATTTTATGTGCTAGATTTAGGATTATATTTATCTAAATAAAGGTTAAATATATGTTTTTTATGTTTATTATGTGTTAAAGTATAGTATTTGTACAGATTTATGTTTTGTGAGCTTGTTGCGTGATAAGTGTCTAAATGAGCATGTTTTATGGGTGTATTTCATATATTATAACAGCACTTTTCTGCTCATTTCTCACTTATCTTATGGTTTTCCTCTAGTTTATTA